>MUZC01004548.1:55005-101811 GCA_002072015.1 Radix auricularia | reverse complement strand
TGGACTGTGAATATAAAGGTTTGGACTGTGAATATAAAGGTGTTGTGGACTGTGAATGTAAAGGTGTGGACTGTGAATATAAAGGTGTGGACTGTGAATATAAAGGTGGGAACTGGGAATATAAAGGTGTGGACTGTGAATATAACGGTGTGGAATGTGAATATAAAGGTGTGGACTGTGAATATAAAGGTGTGGACTGTGAATAGAAAGGTGTGGACTGTGAATATAAAGGTGTGGACTGTGAATATAAAGGCGTGGACTGTGAATATAACGGTGTGGATTGTGAATATAAAGGTGTGGACTGTGAATATAAAGGTGTGGACTGTGAGTATAAAGGTGTGGACTGTGAATATAAAGGTGTGGAATGTGAATATAAAGGTGTGGACTGTGAATAGAAAGGTGTGGACTGTGAATATAACGGTGTTGTTGAATGTGAATATATAGGTGTGGACAGTGATTATGGAGGTATACACTCATTGCCGTCCTGATGCATAGGCCCATTGGGCATTTGCCCGTGGTCCCAAAAGCATAGAGGTCACATGGGAATAGGTTTATTTATATTTATTATGTATTTATAGGCAAAACCATTCTCAGCAACCCTCGGATGACTAGAGTGATCCTCGTCGATTCGACGGACGAACAACATGTATTTATTTATATCTTTTTTTTTTTATTCCTGCGGAGGGGCCACCCAATTTTTGCCCACCGCTCCAACACTGTAAATTTAAAGATGTGCACTGTGGATATGGTTGTGTGCGCTGCTATCACACATCACGATGTTGCCGGGTATCAGCGCGTCTAGATGTTATCTTTTGATGTTATCTGTGATGGTGTGATGACTTAGCGGCTGTTGTGTCAACGCGTTGGTCAACAAGTGCTTCACTCAACGAACGGTCTACTTATCTCCCCTCATTGTCTGGCTCTTACGGTAGGTCATTTTATGGTCACTGCGTTTTATCATTAAGTAAAACGTACGTTATGGGCCTGAAATTATGGAGCCGCTCTTTTAACTAGGGTCTGCATTCAGCATGAGTCCAAAAGTTTTTATACTAATAACGATAATTTTTAATATATAAAAATTGGTTGTAAGATTACAGAACCGCAAAGTAAGCATGAGCCGCCATATGTCATGTGATGTCTATATATTGAATTCTAATGGTTAGTTCATATATCGGCGGCTAACTATTTTAGCGTCAAGGTAAGAAGTCATCAACATAATATTGGAAGTGTGCATCAATAGAATCAGCATGTGTAGGCTATTATAGCACGATAAACTGCGACATTTTCATTTTCGGGATATGTTTTATTAGAAAAGACAAGTTAACACTAATAAAAAAAATATAAAAAACTAATTTTATATAAAGAAAAACTGAAAGGCTGTAGTTGAGCATATTTCAATGTACCTTACGTTTAGTTTTCTTTTTAATATTTAAAAAAAAAAAAATATTTCGAAGACAGATGCGTTTCTAGGGGGATTAGGGTGGTGCGGAACGCACCGGGTGACACCAAGGGGTATAATTTTGTATATTCCCGTTATTTGGAACCGGCAGACTCAATGAAAATGTATGGGGTAAGTCGTAAGAGGGTGACACTATGAGCTATCGTACTGGGTGGCGCACACACTCTAGTGACGCTTCTGTTAACAGGGAGGAAACTTAGTACCAACGCTGACGGTATGAAGTTTAACTTGAGTATGTTAAAACAACAAAAAACGCATACTTAGAAAAACAGAAAAATCAAAGTCGATTTCAGCAAGAACAAAATGTGAGAGAAAAAGTAAAAACAACTCACCTCTCTGGTTCATGGAAATACGCCCGTCATTATCACGTGTCCGTGAAACACAATGAAACGTAAGGTCAGCAATGTCAGACAGCAAGCAGGTCAACAGCAACAGGTCAGCTAATCTCTCGTCGGACAACAGGTAAATATAAACACCGATAGGTCAGCCAATCTGCCGTCAGACAGCCGTTAAACACCAGCTGGTCAGCTAATGTCCTGTCATACAACAGGTCAACACTGATAGGTCAGCTAATCTCCTGCCCTGCTCAACTCCACACAAAACACGTGCTGGGAATCTCCTTACGCGTGGCACTGGTATCGCGTGCGTTGGTAAACGGCTATCCGAACCTGCCGAGACAGAGATTAAAGAAAAAACACAATAGTGCCCGTCACCACCAACAACCTACACCACGGTCGGTTTATGTTATCATAAGAATCCGGCGAGTCAAAGCGATCAGTGATGGTCTTGATGTCTACAGCAAGCATCGGTGTGTTGACAGACAGGACAACGAGAAAACAAAAGCTGCGCTCACGGACCAAAGGACGACGTTAACAACAATCCATGAAAAAAGAAAAAGGAGACCAGCGGGAAGAACGGTGCGGTCCGCCACCTTGAGGTTCACAACTGTTGGCGTGCAGCCCTGCTCCAACCGTAGAGACCCCGCCAGAACATTAAGTCTATTCCAACAAGTGTTCTAATGTTGATGTGGCTCGACCCCCGCCCCCCTCTTGCTCTCCCGCCCTTGGCCACGCGCCGGGTAGCGGAATCAGCTGGGGGCTCAGCAGCACGTCATCCGCTACAGTGGCCCGTACCTGGCCTCGTACTACGGGGCCTTATGTCAACTATGGTGAGCCGATTGTGTCATATACGAAAATTTTAGAAAACGTCTCACCCTGCGAAGCATGCAGTTGTTAATTTAAAACTCAAAATGTAACTTCAATAATTATTTTGTACTGTGGTCAGTTGTTTAATGGGAGTAAGTCAGTTGTTTGATAGGAGTGTGGTCAGTTATTTGATAGGAGTGTGGTTAGTTGTTTAATGGGAATGTGGTCAGTTGTTTTATGGGAGTGTGGTCGGTCATTGATAGGAGTGTGGTCAGTTTTTGATGGGAGTGAAGTCAGTTGTTTGATAGGAGTGTTGTAAGTTGTTTGATGTTAGTATGGTCAGTTGTTTGATAGGAGTGAGGTCAGTCGTTTGATGGGAGTGTGGTCAGTTGTTTGATGGGAGTGTGGTCAGTTGGTTGATAGGAAATTGGTGAGTTGTTTGATAGAAGTGTGGTCAGGTTTTTGAAGGGAGTGTGATGAGTTGGTGATGGCGCGAGGTCAGTCGTTTGATGGAAGTGTGGTCAGTTGTTTAATTGGAGTGATGTCAAAATGTTGATGGGAGTGGGTTCAGTCATTTGATCTGAGTGTGGTCAGTTGTTTGATTAGAGTGTGGTCAGTTGTTTGACGGGGAGTGTGGTTAGTTGTTTGATAGGAGTGTGGTCATATGATTTATGTGAGTGTGGTCAGTTGTTTGATAGGGGTGTGGTCAGTAGTTGATGGGAGTGTGGTCAGCTTGAAAGGAGTGAGGTTAGTTGTTTGATGGGAGTGTGGTTAGTTGTTTGATGGGAGTGTGGTTAGATGTCTCATGGGAGTGTGGTTAATTGTTTAAAGGGGGTGTGGGCAGTTCTTTGACCGGAGTGTTGTTGGTTGTTTGATAGAAGTGTGGTCAGTTGTTTGATGGGAGTGTGGTCATATGTTGTATGAGTTTGTGGTCAGTTGTTTGATAGGGTGTGGTCAGTTGTTCGACGGGAGTGTGGTTAGTGGTTTAATGGGAGTGTGGTCAGTTGTTTGATCGGAGTGTTGTCAGATGTTTCATGGTAGTGTGGTTAATTGTTTAATGGGAGTGTGATCAGTTGTTTGATGGAAGTGTTGTCAGATGTTTCATGGTAGTGTGGTGAGTTGTTTAATGGGAGTGTGGTTAGTTGTTTGATGGGAGTGTGGTTAGTTGTTTGATGGGATTGGTATCAGCTGTTAGATGGAAGTGGGGTCAGTTATTTGATTGGAGTATGATCAGTTGTTTTTTGGGATTGCGGTCAGTTGGTTGAATTAAAGTTAGGGATATACTGAGAATATGGTCAATTATATTATGGGATTAGGCGTGCTATATTATGAGAGTGGTCAGGTAAATGATTGGGGTGTTGTCATCAGCGGTGCATTGGTGGGTGATGTTTTATAAAAAGATCTAACTAGTGGTCATCTATGTGTTCTGTTTCCGCCAGCCCTTTACGACGCTCGATGTTAACATCTAATCTTTAGTAAATTCTTATTTGCCTTTTATTTTATGGTGTAGGAAAGGGAGGTTGGTGGTTAATGTGACATTTGGCCGACCTCGCGACAACAAGAAGCGGAAATTTAACGCGCTCATCAACACATAGTATTTTATTATTTATATATATTTTGTTGAAAAAGTAAACTGAGAGTTCCACCTCACTTCGGGCTCCACGCTTCTTTTATTGCCATTGAAATATTTGAGTCTAAACAAGATTTCCCGGGCATAGTGTGATGGAAGATGAAATAAGTGTTTAATGGGCGCACAGAAGAACTAGGTTTTCTAATAACGAGAGGCCGTGTTTAAGGATTAAGTTTATGACAACAAGAAAAATTAACCAAATTCATTTACGTCTTTATCAAATATCACTTCATTAAAAAAAAACTGAAACATGTATTGATTTATTTACATTTTTTTGTAAATGATTTGAAAGCCCTGGCCCGCTAATTGAAGATGGAAGATGTGAGCTTTTGCAGACGTACTATTTGCTAATGCATTGACAAGCAAACGTCTATAGATTTTTAAATGTTTATCTCTTCGATTATTTTAACTAAATGTCTATGTAGCTCAATGTAACCTTACTTGCTGTAACTTAACGCATATGTATTTTAAAATACATACAAATTTTAAAAAAAATAAACAGGTATGCTCCGGATTTCCGAAAATTTTAATTTTAAAAATGAATATGAAGTGGCACCAAATTGAACGAACCTGTGTCATACAGTGATTTACGGGGCAAAAACAAAATAATCCCTAATAAGTCCGGGGAGAGTGGAAAATGTAATTAAAATGTGTACAGAGAGTAGAACATGCTAGGAAATAATGTCGCGTGGCAAGTTGTTCTTACAATGTTGAGTCATTATCCTGGTTTTTAAGAATAATATTCATAACGAGGCCTGTTAACGAGTATCCGGGAACTCGAGTACAAGTAGCCGTGAGATTACCCGGGTGGTCAAATTCCGCCCGGGTACCCGGGAACCCGAGTACAGGTAGCCGTGAGATTACCCGGGTGGTCAAATTCCGCCGGGTACCCGTGAAAATGTGGCTTTGACGTCTATAACTTTATATTAACGGAGGCCAAACTTCAACTAGCATGCGGGTTTGTTTGTGTGTGTGTGTGTGTGTGTGTATTTGTGTGTGTGTTTATGTGTGTGTGTGTGCGTATCTGTGTGTGTTTGTGTGTAAATTGCGGTTTTTGAAACAATTTATCAAATTAATGAACTTTTTTTGTTAAAATATTTAGCGTGAAGTACTTCTAATGAAAAATATATTTCAACGGGAAATAAAATAGGATCCTGATAAACAACAATTTATTTAGATATTTTTTTTTTCTGTACCTGAATTAAAAATCACAAACACAATTGTTTTCTCTTCTTAGAGTGAATCTATGAGGAAAACAAAATTCCGCTGCCAAAAATTATTAACAATTACAATAACAAACACAGCCTCTTTCGTCTCTGTGCAGTCCATCCTTATTTGCGCCCTAATTTTTCTTTGAAATTTGTGGACGATTAAGACTAGTGATTGTTGTTGATGTATCCACCTCTCCCCTCCCACTCCCATAACCCGCACCCTTTCCACTCGCTTGTGTTTTCAAATTATTAACACGTGTTTGCCTAGCACAAAAACTGATTTCAATAATACACCCAAAGATGTCACTTTTTAAGTTTACTAAATTAAATAGTCACTAACAGTGTAAGATGGGTAAGACGCAGGCCGTGCGGAATCACGCTAAACGAGTTGACAGAGATCCGGCTAAATACAAGCTTTGTGATATTTTATCGCCGCGATCAACCGCCACACATAAAGTGAGCTTTGATAAACAAACTACTGCTCTACCCAATATGGTGAACTTTTTGGTGCATCAAAGTTCACAACACAATATTTCCTCGGTATTCTCTGGTGAGGGAAAGGAGTTGGGGGGGGGGTACATTTTTTAACCCCCCCTCCCTGCGATTAGAGAAAAACAGCGAAATTGGATGCAGTTTTACAACACCTATGCATGAGATTGTATACGGTACTGAATGCTTCCGACACATTTTATAAAGGCACTCTTACTCATTATAGCAGAATTAATGTAGTAATTTTGCATGCAGTTATGTATTTCACTATATAGTAATGATAATGTAAACACATTTTAATTTTGTACTGCAACAATATTTTAACCAAAAAGAAACGTGCCCCCCTGAGTAAGGGAGGACATTAGCAACGCGTACCATAGTGACCCATACTGTATTATTGTACCGTTAAGTCATTTTCTAGGCGAACAACACATGCATTAAAATTGACAGAAAGTGGAAAATATTGAAAGGCAAACTTTGACGAATAAATAAAGTTCACACCCGTCAGGTAATAATAATACAGTACATGCGATGTTATGAGTAAGGTGTTAAGAGCCTAAGCCGCGATTATGCAGGGTTGCGAATAAGGAACCGCATATAGTTGAGAGTATACTGTAGCAGCCCTCTTGTTGGCTGCTATGTGAAATGAGAAGCAATGATGGCGGCTAGGTTGCATTGTATGGCTGTCACAATGGGAACAAATTCTGTGACTTTTGAAAATGGTAACCTGGTACCCCTTTGAAATTTTCCCAGGAAGTTTTTTTTCAACAATATTGACATCCCCATTCATAACATGATACTTTTCTTTGCAATTTAAAATATTTTAGGGAAGTTTACTTTTAAACCTCCCCTAAAGTAAATTAAAAAAATATTTTAAAAATAATAAAAACATAAATAAGAGAAAAAAAAACAAAAAGTCCCAAGTAACTATTCTAGATTGAACTATAGAAATCAAGGAGTCAGATTGGTAGACCATGCCCAGTGGTTCAACTTGAAAAAGTCCTCCGTAAAGACAAACTCAATCAAGGAAGCGGCGATCATTCAAATCTAGATGGCGAAGAGAATGGCTAAAGCTGTGTAGTGAGGTTCCAAAACCAAGAAGGCTCGAGCTGAGGTAAAGACCAGTTTTTACCAATCAAGGCAGATCAAGGGGAGAAAGATTAATTTAAGCTTTTACTTCATCTAAACAAATATCGCCGGTAGTGTGCATATTAATCTAGTCTGCGTGTCCTCATACAAAACACTTTCATGTCATCTCTTCAAAGCTTGCTTAGCATGGTGCTCTGAATGATTAACATCAGCTCCTACTTTGATGAAATTTTTACAAACTCTTCTTCTTTTATTTTAAATAGATCTTTCGTCCAGCTTGGAATAAATGGTTCCCATAGATCGTTCTCGAAAACGCGTTTCATAGAAAGTATTAACTGCCGGATTGGACTGCTTATGTTCTACAATCGGACTTGCATATTCCAAATAAACCTTACATTGCCACCCAACCACTGAATACTCTTATTTATCTTTAGCCATCCATGGATTGCGTATATTTGGTCTGGATCAGGCAGGCGTGACGTTAGAATGACAAGATATATTATAAATTAAATCAAATACGATGTCATAGTCTTGGATACCATCCCGGAGACCGTTTAGAAAACTGTTTTATACAGACCCACTCAATGGTTCGTGACTATAAGAAACGCGTCCATTAGCAGTACATAAGCTTGCAGGAAAGGGAGGAAGTTTGGGTTATAATAGAATATAAATCTTCATAAGTTTCATGCTCAGTATTGATCGTCTTTAACTGACCACCATTTCATTCAGAGATTTGCTGAAGGGGCTTGATAGGAATGTATCGTTACACAGCGTTTGGGTTTGAGAGTGTAGGAGAGAGCTAAATTATAAACATGCTCTCTTCCTGTGATTAAACATCTTGAAAGGATTAACAGTTATTAATCAGGATACGGAATTTAAGTTAAAAAGAAACTTTACTTTGAACAACACCAGAAAGTTCAGCATCAAGAAATTTTTTTGTAAAAAATGTGACATCATGCGGATTCTAAGGATCAAACTTTTTAAAGTGTAAAAAAAAAAATCACATCTTTCTGTAATTTATAATAAACAATTCGATTCCATGAAATATAAAGCCATGTTGACATAAGATATCATGAATGTGCAATATTATTGGCAGTCTTTAAATGTAGAATATTTCATATATTTTTAAGGCTTTCGCCTAACGATAACTTTTGAAAAAATATCAGAAAATTGGTCCAAAGAATATCGTAGAGTAAATATTTGAATATTAACGGGGCGGTGGTCCAGACATTGCATTCATCAACCTTGTCTATTTGCTGAGCTGAGCCAAATCGTTGATGTCTTAACAAAAATCTAATTCCAAAAATGTGTTCTGTGGTACGGCTGAGTGTGTTCACACTGAATAAAGATACGTTGTTAGTTGGAGGCAGGGAGAGAAACGGATATAAATTGAGAAGGAGAAATAAAGAAAGAGATATAAATAAAGAAAGAGATATAAATAAAGAAAGAGAGACAGAGAGAGATATTTATTCACAAAGAGAGACAGATAAATATAGCAAAAGCATTGATAGAAAGAGAGTGAGAGGTAGATATAGATCAAGCCAAAGAAAGACAGGTCCAGAGAGAAAGAAATTGACATATAAAAAGACAAAAACCAGAGATAGATAGAGAGGTAGGTGGAAAAGGTATTGAGAAATATATTTTTAGACAGAGAAAGAACAAATATGAGACTTGAAATAATTGATAGGAAGCACAGATAGAAAGAAAACAGATGAAGAAAGAGATAAAGTGTGAGAAAGTGTGTGTAATAAAACCTGAGAAAGACAGAGAAAAGATAGAGGCAGAAAGACAGATAAACAATATATTTAGAATTCCGAGAATTCGATCGTTTCAATGCGTGTGGTCATTGAATAGATGAAAAGTAGGACAATCAGACACAGAGAAATTGTGAGAGTGCGAGGGTAACATAAACAGAAGGAAATGCAAAGAGTGAGAGATAGATACATAGAGAGAGAGAGAGAGAGAGGGAGATACAGAGAGAGAGAGAGAGAGAGCGGGGGAGAGAGAGAGAGGGAGAGAGAGAATCAGGGAGGTCTTATTGACTAATTTAAGCAAGGAGAGGTGGTCAATGCTCTAAGGTAGTGGCGATAAGCCATCGGCGGGGACGTGCCATTAAGGCTTGAGGATCGTCGGACACCGCAGACAAATATTAGATCTTTCATTGAATCCACGGAGTTCAGGCGTGCTGGCTCATTTAGTCGTTTTATCAAGGGACCAAATCTCTAGCGCCAGCAAACACCGGCACGCGCTGTAGTTGGGCTTCTCTAGCCCTGATAATACAGAAAATGGAAGGCGATGACAAAGAGTGAATGAACGGAACATGAAAATTGTTGAACTGAGGAGTATAAAAATATTTAAAAAAATATGTTCATGACTTGTCTCGTTAAAATTTTGAAGCGAGTTGGATGAATTTCTTTAACGTTAAAATATCTTCTCATGTCAAAAGGAGAAGACTTAGTAGGAATAACAAAAACAACCCGTAAAAACAAAAATGTTGACTATAAATCCCTTTTATATGAGACAGAACTATAAGTGTTGATTATATTCAAAATAATATGCACCGCGAATAAACAAACATTTACAGACTGAACTCTCTTGGTGTGAAAAGGGAACCGATGAAGGTGTGGTGGAGGTGGGGGTTGGTCACCGATGGTTAATCTGAACCCCATCACACATGTGGATGTCAACAACAACAGACGGCTACCATACATTTATATAGAAATAAACTAAAAATATATTTATTTAGTACGGTACATTCGATAGATCTGTAATTTAGATACAATGCATTTTTAGGAGACACAAGGGTTATGCAAGATTTCAGCTCGATGGTATCACGGAAAGTGGGTCATTTTTTAAAATTTTATTCTTCCGCCGTACAGACGGATGGACCAAGAGAGAGAGAGAGAGATGGCGGTGAAGTTAAGGGATTTTAAAAGTTACTGAAAAATTGAATCAATTATTTAGAGAGAAACAATTCTAAGAGGATCACTTGCCAGATTGGTTTTGTGATCAATTAACAAGACTTTTATTACACATTCTTATCCTAACATAAAATTTGTCAATTTATTTTACTTACATTGATATCAATTGAAGACCTTAAGGGAAGAAACGGCTATGTGAAATTTTAAAATTGATAGAGTGTCATAATTAGAATGTTCTGAATGAAGCTTTAGGGTACAATAAAGTCTCTGACATTAAGAAAAATTAACATTTGGTTTAATAAATGATAAATCTGTACAGCTTTTGGTGAGAAAACTTGAATACCACTAAACTACAAAAAATAGCCGTTTCTATCCATGGGGTCTTTAATTACATGTTTTGAATGTTTATTACACAAGGACAATCAGCTGCGACTACATATACAAAGACAACATTCTGGAAAATATTCAAATGATCAGGCAGTGTTTTTTCGGTTTCTAAAAGACTTTTCAGTATCATTTAAAAAAAAAAAACCTCTCTGGCCAGAATTCAAATATTAACTTGTAACATATAATGCAAAATCAATTGTCTGAAGAGAATAGGAATTGTTGATTATGTAATACCGCTTATTTCCCCCTTAAAGTTATGTTGGCGTTCATGACGTTTTTGTCTCCCTTGTATTCAGATTTTAATGATGTGTGGCAGTGCCCGTAGCGGCGTCTGGAATGAACAGTGGAAAGATTTCAAATTGGAGATATCAGCTGGGATTGTCAGATGACACATTGGTCTTTCTGTGGTAATAGACTGATTATTGGTGATTTAAATTGGACTTTTTTTTTTACACCCCTTTCTTTTACGTGGAGATGGACGGCATTGGCGTTTTCAACAAGAAAATGGAGCTTTAAAAAAAATTAAAACATTTGATTTACTGCTTGATCTCTATTTTAATTCGTTTATTTTAAAATGTAATAA
Organism: Radix auricularia; assembly: GCA_002072015.1. Lineage (NCBI taxonomy): Eukaryota > Metazoa > Mollusca > Gastropoda > Lymnaeidae > Radix > Radix auricularia. The sequence continues at coordinate 90,897 of MUZC01004548.1, read as the reverse complement.
ATTTAGTTTCTTAAAATTGAAAATTAACATAAAAACTAAATTATAATGAAATAATATACCGTTATTTGCTTTCTAAAAATCGTTAAATCGTTTTTATTTTCAAATAGTCTGTTTCTTTTATTTTTAATTATGATGACAGTAGACATTTAGTTTTAGAAGTTAGTTAAGACGCTGCCAGATAAGCTTTTTGTTTGTTTTCATTTTGTTTGTTTGTTTGTTTGTAGTTGTTGTTGTTTTTTGTTGTATTTGTTGAGGATATTAATGAGTAGATATATTATTAATTGATAAATTGTTTCATAAAATGGGTAAAAACAGTTTGAAATCATTTTAAATTGATGCGGAACTACTCTTTTATGTCATAATGATTTTAAAGACACCATCTATGTAAGTATGTATTCAACAGTGAAACTGCCAAGATACTAAACCACTCTATCTCAAACTTTTTTGGGTAACGTCACACTAAGAATATTCGAGAACTTTTGGGACACACAAAAATTTTTTTAAACTCATTTTATTAAAAATATAACATTTTTTTTTACATATTAATGTGGTGTATATTACTGTGATATATCAGTGTGATAGACTTTTTCTTCGTTTTTTTTTAGTAGAAATTTTTTATTAAAAACTTGTCCGTGTAATGAAATTTCTAGTACAAATAGTTTAAAGATTCTTAAGCTCTCTGACATTAGAACACAGCTATTTCACACCGAAAAAGTTGTTATTGTTTTCTTTTTTAAAAAAGACTTTCTTAGATGAATTCATTTAATATGTCAATCAATATATTTTCTTCATTTCCGTTTTTTTATGTGTGTAAAAATTAGAGGCATTCCTTTTACGACTTATTAACTCACATTTTATTTTCCATTAAGCTCATCCTCACATGAAGACTTTAATGAGATTGTTTGCCGTGTCAACATGATGGTTGCCACATATCAGATGACGATGGCGTCACACTTACAGACTGAGATTTTACATCTAATCAATTTGGCTTAATCGAATACAAGGCAGAACGTTAAAAAATTAATGAAAACGGGAACATAAAAATAAATTTATAGTAGGTCTATAGAGCTTATAATAAGATTTAGAACAAAAATTGATTTTTCAAAATTAATGTCCATAAATGATTGTTTCAACTCAAAAATTTACGAGCATAAAGCTAATTAATAAAAGCAATTATCAAGCCGATAACAAACTTGCGGAGAAAAAGTAAAAATCTGGCAATGAAGTTGGTTTTGGCGTTGACATTTAATGAGGATTTTAATGGTACGTTCGTGTAGGAAACAAACATTTCATAATCAGATACAGCAGAGTCAACAGATGTTTATTATTTTCGCTTTCAAGTTACTTGTTCTTAAGTTCAGTAAGTATGTATTGCAGGATGATACATAACTTCAGAAAAGATTAGTTATAGTATATATTCACTGAAGCATTATTTAACTGTTTATTTTACTGCGACACGATGTACGCAGTAGTACGAGAGCAGTAGTATGAGAGCATTAGTATGAGAGCAATAGTATGAGAACAGTAGTATATGAGCAGTAATACGTGAGCAGTAGTATATGAGCAGTAGTAAGTGAGCAGTAGTATATGAGCAGTAGTATGTGAGCAGTAGTACATTAGCAGTAGTATGGAGCAGTAGTATATGAGCAGTAGTATTTGAGCAGTAGTATATTAGCAGTAGTATGGAGCAGTAGTATATGAGCAGTAGTATGTGAGCAGTAGTATATTAGCAGTAGTATGGAGCAGTAGTATGTGAGCAGTAGTATATGAGCAGTAGTACGTGAGCAGTAGTATATTAGTAGTAGTATGGAGCCGTAGTATATGAGCAGTAGTATGTGAGCAGTAGTATATTAGCAGTAGTATGGAGCAGTAGTATATGAGCAGTAGTATGTGAGCAGTAGTATATTAGCAGTAGTATCGAGCCGTAGTATATGAGCAGTAGTATATTAGCAGTAGTATGGAGCAATAGTATGTGAGCAGTAGTATATGAGCAGTAGTACGTGAGCAGTCGTATAAGAGCAGTAGTATGTGAGCAGTAGTATATGAGCAGTAGTACGTGAGCAGTCGTATAAGAGCAGTAGTATGTGAGCAGTAGTATATTAGCAGTAGTATGGAGCCGTAGTATATGAGCAGTAGTAAGTGAGCAGTCGTATAAGAGCAGTAGTATGTGAGCAGTAGTATATGAGCAGTAGTACGTGAGCAGTCGTATAAGAGCAGTAGTATGTGAGCAGTAGTATATTTGAGGTAATATGTGAGGATACGTATCTGAGCTGTAGTATCTGAGCAGTAGTATGTGAGCAGTTAAGAGCTGAGTTTCATTCCTCATCTTATTCACTAGCTCAACCTTCCTGCAACGCGTCCTCTCCGTAGCATTGAGGTTAGGCCTAACTGCATTTTCCCTGCTATCTGGATCTATTAGATGAGACAGTTACAAGTTCGAACGTTGTGATTCTTGAGAACGTAAAGAGAGACAAACGTTCTACTTCACAGTGTGTTGACTTGACAATAATTTCAACGGTGATAAATGTTTTCTGTATGAATTGTTTAGTTGGAAAATTTTTTTTTGCTACATATTCTCTATTCCAATATTTGTTTCTGCTACATATTCTCTATTCCGATATTTGTTTCTGCTACATATTCTCTATTCCAATATTTGTTTCTTTTACATATCCTCTGTTCCAATATTTGCTTCAGTTACGTATTATCAATTCCAATATTTGTTTCTGCTACATATTATCTATTCCATTTGTGTTTGTACTACGTATTCTCTAATCAAATAAATGTTTCTGTGATAGTTTTTCCACATGAAAAAGACTTTAAAGTCACAGTTTTTTAAAAAAGCTTAAAAATGTGTCAAAGATTACAATTACATTGTTTGATATTGTGGTTCAACAGCCATAATATTCCCCCCCCCCCACTACAACAGCTTTTAAATGTCTTACTTGTTTCTGAGACATATTTTATTTACAAAATTTTAATTTTGGTTTGCTACTGCTGCTGAAAGATTTTTATTTTACTTTTATTTTGGGTATCGTCATCTTATTGCCCAATTTAATTTAAACACGTCGTCAGGAACTCTTGCTCAAAGTTTAAACATGCTGATCATTTGATTCTATTACATATCTCGTTTTAAGTCACGCGACAGGAAGTTACAAAGAGGAGCGGATGGACGGTATGCATGAGACAAGTTCAAGAAAACGATATAAACACATAAAGGAAGTCTCTAATCTTGGGTATCAGATTAATAGAGATATTTAAAAAACAATAGCTAAACTTGAACTAACTTACCAACACTTGTCTCAATTTCTTGATCCTTGACATTTTTTTCATCTTTGTTCACATATGTCAAAACGTTTTCTGTCGAACTGGGCCAAAGGAAACTTTATGAAGAATGCTCAATACTGGTAATTACTGAAGCCTACAAGTGGATACAAATTTTCCATGCCAGGTGCATTTAATTCATCCATTTGATGAGTGATAAATTATTCAAGTAATAGTGGGTACTTCATTCTACTTTCAACTGCAAACGGTGAATATAAATATAACTTATAAAATAAAATTTAAAATATAGAAAAACGTAGAAATGTGTCAAATTTGCCAAAACAATTTGCCAGGAAATGTGGATTTTTTAGCGCATTTTCGAGAAGTCGAATGCGCTATTGCACCCATTTTGTCCGTCCGTCTGTCATCACCCTAGATCTCAGCAACCATAAGTTCTAGACCCATGATGTATATATGTTTTTTGTATGTCCTGACCTGCCATTTGTGCATCAACACTCAGTTACTCGATCCGTTAAAAAAACCCGTTAAAACTACCAAAAAACATTGCGAATCGAGAGATAACACTGGCGCAGGCAACGGCCGCCATTGCCGGAAGTCTTAGTATTATCAAAAGTATTAGTTTTTTTTTGTTGACGTCATTAGAATATGTCTAAAAGTTTAGAGAGTTTTACGTCATCATTTGTGGTGACTTCAATCAAGATCTTAGCGGCCCAGGGGCAGAAATTGGAAACTTTTTCGAAACAAGCTTCAACATTCAACTACTTTCACCAAGATTGGAAACCACGATCTATCAAACAACAATTGACGGAGTATTTGGGCGATTAGTTTATTAAAATTTAGAATGTTTCATTTATGAGTCCTATTTCAGTGACCACAAACAACTTGTAGTTAGATTAAAGAGAAAATAAAAAAATTTAAAATGTCAAGAAATGACTTTTAAATAATGTTTTTCATGTATATTCATTACACAAGAAAATTCATAAAAATATGTCTAAAATCTAAACACAATTACTGATAACTACATAATGCTGATATCTAACATAAGTACTGATACATAATACGAAAATGCGCTAACACGTCCTGAGTTCCAAAAGGGACCAGGCTTAACATGATATTTTTTTAAGGAGCAGTTTGTATGTATAGCATATTAGTAATAATTAATTATTTATTAATAAATCGAAAAAAAATGTTTAAAATAATTTCTTTAATTTTAATCACTATTTTATCGATTAAACAATTTTAATTGATGAAATGCTTGCCGATTATCGAGAAATTAATCGTTAATTTCCGCAGCTCTAATATGAACATTTCCTACAAATTTAAAGTATGTTGGAAGAACTACATACACGTTCATTAATTAATTGAATTAAAAAAACAACTGCTTGACGCGATTAAAAAAATTCCGCGGGAATTGAAGTAAATATTTGGACTACAAACTCTAGCACCCATATCAGTGTGAGAACCATTGTGACGTACATCAACCTCGTAGTGCAACAGATATGTTTGGGAAATTAGTTTCATATACGTGTTCTACTCTGTCGGACATTATGAGTGTTTGGTAATAAGGCTGCATGATGAAGGTGTGCAAAAACTTGGTGCGAATAAGTTTATTTCGTATCATGTCGATTTATGTGGTTAGCTTGGGTGTAAAACTGCTGAAAAATATACTGACACTTAGTTCACTTTTAAGTGGGTTAAAAAAAATGTGTGCGTGGAGGAAAGGGGTTTGGGAATTTAAAAAAAATCTTTGAGTTGGAAAGTAAATATATATATATATTAAAATATGAATTGCTCTATATATTCGGGGAAAATCAAATGTCACTTAAAATCAGTGACAGATCACATCAAAGAAAAAACGATAACAATAATAAAAAAAAAACAAACAAACAAACAAAACAAACAACAAATGTGTAGACGAAATTAAACGATGGAATTATTTGACAAAAAACGAAATCAAAACGTATTCAGTTTTTAGAATAAGCTTAAAATTCTTTTTGAGCAATGCAGAGATAATTAGGCTCTTAAACGTTAAACGTTGTGATTATGTAATCTCCTTTTTTTCTTTTCTTTTTTCTGTTATATTTTTTTTATTGTGAAAAACAACTCATGAGCAAAAATGCACAATAATATTATTTTATAAACAGTCTTATAAACATGAGTAGTCACTGTATTTTATTTATGGCTGAAATCATTTGAAGGGGGAAAAAGCAATTATGAAAAGTATTGTCATGAGAATCTACACAACATAAATCATTCTGTTTGATAAGAGTTGTTCCAATTATTTCTTGCAAATGCGGAGATTTACGTTTTAATGCAATTTGATTTACGGTATTCTCTGCTGGTTACAAAGTCGAGACAAATAGAAATAAAAACATACGATTTCAAAGAAGATACTTTATCTTATCTTATCTTATCTTATCTTATCTTATCTTATCTTATCTTATATGTTACAGACGCTCCTTCTGTACAGAAGATTATTGCGTCCTACGTATTTCTATGGTTTGTGTTTAGTCCTGTATTCTTACTAGAGTTTTAAAAGATGATAAAGTGGTGGCTTTCCTGGTTTCCTCGGGAAACCCATTCCACGCCCGAATACCGGACGGAAAGAAAGAAAACGTGTATGTGTTTGTTCTTGCATATGGAATAAGAAAGGTGTTTTTAACTTTATGTCTATTTGAGGGTTGTATTAGGTTATCTTTGTGTTGTATTTCTAAATTAGAATTAATTGCCTTATGTATAATTACTAATTTACTCTTGGTTCTTCTATCCTCTAGTGTTTCAAGGTTTAATGATTTAACTAACGGTGTTACTCTTGTCAGTTTTGAATATCCTCCAGTAATGAATCTGGATGCTCTTTTTTGGATTTGTTCTAACTTATCAATATTTTCTTGGTGGATGGGTCCCATACAGAAGTTGCATATTCTAGTATAGGTCTCACCAGGGTGAGGTAGCATTTTAGTTTTATATCTTTGTTACATTTGTAAAAGTTTCTTTTTATAAAGCCTAAGGTTTTGTTTGATTTTTTAATAACTTCATTGACATGGGGATTCCAAGATAGTTTCTCATTTATTATGACTCCTAAGTATTTCGCATCTTTAGTTTGGGTTAGTTCTTTTCCATGAATGAAATATTTTGAATTTATTTGTTTTTTTTTATTTGTTACTCTTAGCAGTTGACATTTTTCTGGGTGGAAGGACATACTCCAGTTAGTTTCCCATTTTATTAATTCATCTAAGTCTTTTTGTAAAAATTTGCTATCTTGTTCTTACTTGATTGTTCTATAGATTATACAATCATCAGCAAATAACCTAACTTTAGTTCCTGTTGAGATATTGTTGGGTAAGTCATTAATTTAAATTAAAAATAGTAAGGGACCTAGGACAGTTCCTTGTGGAACTCCTGAGTTAACCTTTATTGGTGTAGATTTAGATCCATTAATTATTACAGTTTGCTCCCTACCCTATAGGAAATCTTGGATCCAGTGATGTAAGTGACCTGAGATTCCAAAGAATTTAAGTTTTTTGAGTAAACTAAGGTGGTGAACTTTGTCGAATGCTTTTGAGAAGTCTAGTAATATTGTATCTATTTGATCATTATTATCTAAGCCTTTTGATAGATCATCTTTTAGGCCTATCAATAATTGTGTTTCACATGATCTGTTCTTTCTAAAGCCATGTTGGTGTGGGCATAGGGCATTATATTTGTCAAGGTGTTTAACTATTCTGCTATATATTATGTGTTCCAGTAATTTACATGTGATACTAGTAAGTAATACAGGTCTGTAATTACCAGGGTCGGACTTGTAACCTTTCTTAAAGAGTGGCGTTACATTGGCTAATTTTCAATCCTGGGGCACTTTACCCTGGTTTAGAGAGGCTTTAAAAGAATAAGGATAGTAAAAAAATATAAGTATAAAAATTCATTTCTAGAATGTCTGATCAAAATAACACGATATTAAATAAATTCAGAGGGTAATTATTTTTGTCTGTCTCAAAGTTCTTTTTTAAATTATTTTTTCTCTTGATTTTCTTATTTTGTTTATGCATTCGAAAAAAACATTATACAACTATTTATTACTATTAAACTGAAAATATTTGAAATAAATAATTATACAATTCTTCTTCTTTTTTTGTATTGATCATCGGAATTATTCAAGGCAGTAGCATAATTTACTTTTCAAGTAAATGATGCTTAGGAAACCCTGATTGATGCGCCCTGGAACTGTTTGAGACAAATGAAAAAAGAGATCTCGACGCCCACACACATCACTTCCTCTCGGCAGTTAAGATTTGTTAAACATAAAATATGTGTTAGAAAGAAAAGTGTGCGCATGTCACAGAGGAAGTAAGAAGATCTGATAAAATTAATAGGTCCAACACAGTGAAATCCTCAAAGCAATAAGTTAAATAAACAATGTGTTCCATAATTTGTGTGTGCCTTGAACATTGAATGGTACGATGTTTAACTGTGTAATGCGGTCCGCGCAAGTCGTGCTCTTTATTTGTATTCTAAAAAAAACCCCACATATCTGAACCACTGGTAACAGTAATGTTCAATATAGTTAGACAGCTATTTGAAACTTTCAGTGCTAATTTTGTTATATAAAATGATCTACAGGGTTTAACTAAATAGGGATGGAAATAAATTAACAAACAGCTTCTGTATTCCAAGATCGTTAATTAGCAACCAATAATGCGTGTTCAATGCTAGTTTGAAGTACGACCTGTGTTTTGCTAGGCTAAAATTGGAGAATTCCCCACCTTTCGTAAACTCGTTAGACTAGATATCCTCGGTGTAGGCTGAGGATAATCTCCTGAAATGCACGCACCGCCTGTTTGACATATTTATCATTTGTAGTTTCACACTTTAAAGTAATTGCTCTACGCGCAAGGGAGGCAACAGTTCAGCTTTGCTTAACAAGTGGTTGGTGTTCTTGATTATTCCCAATCTTTTAAACACACAATTATTCCGAAGGAAGAGCAACTCTTTTAGGAGTAAGACAGAAAAAAGGGAATGTAAATATAAATAAAACATAAACTGTTTTTATTTTTTAAACGTTTTTAAGACTAATTTTTTTTAATTAAGTGAAGGTAAATTTGGTTACCAGATTTTAAAGAAACGTTTGTAAACCCATTTTTAAGGAAATGTATGTTATTCCTATATCCTAGTTGAAGCCGCCAATTGTATTTCTAAAACAGTATGTCCTTACATTATCACATCTATGATACCGAATGCATTTTTTTGTGCCCACCCGGTGACAATATCCATTTTAAACATTCATTTCATCGGCATAAAACGACGCCCATTTTCAACAAATTGGCGCACTTTGGCTATTTGCCTTCTACGCCTCATAATAGATAGCACTCTGAAGGGGAAGGTTAAGAAATAAAATAAAGGAAAGAATTGCTACGTTTACAAATGAAATTAATTCCTACCGAGACCCGATTGATGAAGAGATCAAGTCAAAATAAAACACAAAGCTTCTGTTCTATAGCACATCTCTTAGAATATTTGAGAACCGTATTAAGGACGATAGGTTTTCTTGAAAAAATACGCAGAGGTATTTGAATAATTCTTAAACAAACCGTGTGTTAATTGATTTGGCAACGATTCGTATTCTAACGGATCTCTCTTCAAGATGAATATATTTGAAGGGTTCTAAAATTGGGTTCCTGGTAAGCGCTTTCTCATATAGATGCGCGCAAGGAAATCGGTTCCATTCCAGCAACAGTATTAAGAATAAATGAAAAGGTTTTACCAATGACAGCTCCTTCCAGTGGCGTAGCTAGAGGTGGTCAGGCGGTCCCCCCCTGGCGGCATATTAGAGAAGTATTTTAGGTCAGTAAATACCACATGTTATTAGCTACACTGTTATGGATGTTACAGAAATGTGGGATTAAAACATTTGTTTTGAAGAAAGAGCAGGAGTTTATTCAGAACTGATCAATTTCTTTTAATAAATAGATTTGTTTTTGTTTTAGGCTTAGTCTTGCATCTAAATTTTAACTCATTTCCACGTGTCTGTACACTTTTTCACACCCCGATGACAACGCTAATATTGATATACATACATCTTTTCCTATCTTTGCGTTCCAGTCTCCTTGGATGACCATAATGTCTTTCCTTGGTGTTTGGTCCATGATGTCCTGTACTTGGTCATATAAGGCCTCTACTTCTCTGTCATCGTGGCTGGTCGTAAGACCATATATCTGTATAATTGTGATATTCAAGAGTGCGGCTTTCAGCCGAATGGTAATGATGCAGTTCGTTATAATTTTATGGATGAAGAATCAAACTCCATGTTCATGTGTGCCCTCCATGACGCTTCGTAGACTTTAAAAAAGCGTTCGACAGAGTGTGGCATGCGGCACTGTGGGCAACTATGCAAAAATTCACCATTAATGCTAAACTCATTGTAGTGATCAAGAACCTGTACAACAGAGCAATTAGGGCAATGCTCTTCAACAGCAAGCTGGGAGATTGGTTCAAGACCACTGTTGGTGTCAGACAAGGGTGCTTACTTTCCCCGTCCTCTTCAACCTCTTCCTTGAAAGGTTATGACAAATGTGCTAGAAAATCACGTCGATAACCAACTTACGCCTCGCCGATGACATAAACGGTCTTGCTGGCAGCGAGGACGAACTAAAAGAATTCTATAGAGAAAACAACAAAGGCGTATGGCATGGAGATCAACACAGAAAATATCAAGGTCATGGCAAATAGAACATTCACAAATGAAATTCTGATAAACGGGTAAAATCTTGAAGAGGTCTCCACCTTTAAATATCATGGGGCCTTAATATCCGACTAAGGCTCAAAACCAGAAATTCTATCCTGAATGGTCCAGAAAACCGCAGCGCTGATTAAACTAAAACATATATGGCAAAGCAAGAAACTCTCTCTGAGATAAAAGGTTCGGCTAATGCGCTTTCTGGTGATGTCGGTCTTCTTGTACGGTTGCGAGGCTCGGACGCTCACGGTAGATCTCCAAAGAAGAATCAATGCGCTAGAGATAGATGTTTCCGAGAGATACCGAAAATCTCCTACACATAGCACATCAGAAACGAAGCGGTCCGCAACAAAATAACTGCTGCCATTGGCCCTCACGAGGACTTTCTCATCTCAATCAAAAAGAAGAAACTACTACGGTATGGACAAGTGGCAAGATTTGGAGGTCTCGCAAAAAGTGTAATGCAAGGCACAGTCAATGGAGGATGAAAAAGAGGCAGACTAAAGGAGAGATGGGAAGACGAAAATAAATAGTCGACCAGCCTGTAATTTATCGACTCCCAAAAGGCAGCACAGAGCCGGGACACATGGCGTGAGATAGCGTTCAGTTCACGATGGTGCCCCAACGCCCAACCGACAGGTTAAGTCAACTCAAGTTAAGTTCCTAAAACATTGTATTGGCATCGGAGTTGATGATAAAAAGCAAAAATATTTTTAATGAATGAATGATTCAATAAATGAATGAATGGCTGGATGGATTGATGGATTTATAGATATGTTAACGAATTAATGCTTTCTTCTCTAGTTATCTTTCTACAGCCATGATTGCAACTACGATGATTTTACTGGGGAAATGCTTTTATTGCTTGGCGCTACTTTTTGGAAGGTTAGAATAGTCTTAAATGAATTTATTTTGAACATTTGAGAACCCTTAATACAATCAAACAATCCCCAAAAAGTCGTGAGCATTGACCATCATGTAGCTGATAGATCCGTAATTTAAACGTCTCACAACTGGCAAGGCGTGGGCGACTGTTGGAGAGGTGGGCGGTGAGAGGAAAATAGTCGAGGATGTGGTGGTATCAGAAGTGGCAGAATTGCAGGTTGAAAGAGGGGCTACAGGTAGCTACAGCAGTGTGTGTGAGAGAGAGTGTTAGGGAGAGGGGGTGATAAATGCACCCTGCCCCAGAAACCTTGCATAAGTCCATCTGTTTTGGCAGTCAGGCAATCACAACACAAGACAAGATATTTTTACGTTCTTCCGTTGTTTCTACGAGCAACGTGCTATGCATCGTCTTTTTTAATCTTATACCTCCTCACAAATAATAACACATAACTTGACAGTGTAAAGACAGTTATTTATAATATAGTTGTACAGCATGGACCTGGACAGTGTTTTATGTGCACAGATTAAATAATTTAGTCGGTATTTAATGAAGATTACATTTTTCTTTAAAAAATTAAATAATAAAATAAAATATTTAGAAAATAAGTAATTCGGTTAATTATAATAATTATATTTAAAGGAGCAGTTTTCTTTTATAAAAATGTTTAGAGATGTTGCGAAGTTTTAATACGAATAACTTTAAAAAACAAAAACTTTTCAAGGGGCACTTGAACTTAACAAAAATTCAGTTCTAGTCTTCTCCAGAAGTAAAGCATAATTTTTTCAAGTTGTTTTGAAAGCTGCAATATTAGAAAAAACAAATGCAGTAATAAAGAAACAACGTTATAGCTTCTAAAAACTAATACCAGAATGATAACACCTCTTTGCAGCTGTGCCATAAAAACAACGTAGTGTTGACAACCTTTTCAAGCAAAACTCAAAGGCGGTGAATTCATTTGAGCTTCAATATGTCTGAAAACCGTTAGCGCTCTGGTAACGAAGGTCGAGTTTTATTAGCAGTTTTTTTCCCACGACTCATCTAATACAAAAGTTCTCACTCTGATTTTAGCGGCAGCCCGTCAACATTGTGTTGTAAAACTACAACAGAACTTTGGAGCTCGCACGAAAGAAGCCGATGTAAATAATTCACTGAGAAGATTCCGTGGCTGCAAGCGACGACATCCCATTAACGTCTTTGTGCTATTTACACTGAAACCAGACGAGCACCCAGGCGATGGGAGCTTTGTTTTCTTTGCAGTCATCGCACGATGAGCTCATCTATTTCGGATGATTTACTTGAATCGCTTAAAACAATCTCGATTCACCGTAGGCAAAGTCTAAAATATCGCACATAATTGGGTTTCCGAAAACAACAATACACCCCTCCCACCCCCAGCCAAACCTTGGAATCAAGCAAGTAAGATAATGATTTGAAAGGCGTACAATGCAAGGCCAACGCAGTTTCATTGAGTAAAAATCCACCCAACCTCAAGAAAACTGAGATAAAACTGTAATCAAAACTTCTAAATGAATTTTATTCTATTGACTAAATCCAATAAAATGTATTTATATTAAGTCATAAACCATAAACGAATTCTTCGCATCTCTGTATGTTCCTTATAACAGTGCAAAATCTTCGAACTGTAACTACATTTCCTTTGAACATACCCTTATACATATTCGTTATATTTTAATGAACGAAGTGATTCTTGTCTCTAAATGTTTTTTTGAAAGCGGGCCATCAAGATGATAAGCTTACGCTGAGAGCTGCCGTAATATCGTGTATACATGGACAAGGGGGGGGGGGGGCGGGGTAAACAGAATCTGGGGGAACGTCTTAAAAACTACGACAAAATCTGATCCCGTGATCGTGGTCCACTTTTGGGTGACCCCTACCGGGGCTCGCAGCCTAGAATCTTGACGTCATGTTCACGTCAGAACAAACAAACAACCATTTCAACAAATATTTACCCACGTGATAAGGGATCACCGATGTCCTCGGGTAGATCGCAAGTCAAGGGTTAAACAAGAGATAGGAATCTCGGCGTTGAACAAAAATTGAGGGCGGTCTATTGGCCCAGTAATTTTTTTTTTATTTTTTTTTAGAATACTTCGGCCGGTAGTTTGGGATGTCGGTCGGATATTTCTTCCCGTGTCGTAAGATGATCGATGAGTTGCAGTTCTCGACATTCATGATTGTGGGATTCCTTAAATGAAATTAAAATAGTTTATGTATTTTGACGAAGCCTAATAATATTGTATAGGTGTGTAACCCATCACTTGGGGTAAATGTAAAAAAAAAAACCTTGTTTGTAAGACATTCGGGCAGGACGACTGGTAAAGCATGATAGACTTTAAAGCACTTACAACAACTTCCGGTCATTTTAGTGTAATTTTCGATATTTTCATTAGATTTACAGAACAGCTACAAAAATTGCCTTACGTAAACATAATGTTTAAGAAGGTCGTGTAGAAGAGAAGAAAAAATACATAATTTTAATTATAATAATATTTTGAGGAAAAAACTGCTAAAAAAAAAAAACAGTAATTAGATCAAGGTAAAAACAAAGATTCGCCGATTAACAGAATATTGTCTAATTAAGTTGTAGAGGCAACAAACCAAAAACATGTCGGCGGCTTGGGACGAATGAGAACTTTGTAGTGCTGGACACTTCTCTGTGATGAATAATGTCTCGAGGCCAATGATGTTTAACTAACCACTGGCTCGTCTGGGTGCGCCACTAGCTGGTGACATTGCTTTTAATAGCGAATAAAACGAGAACGTCCTAGGATCACCAAAGGTTTAGTGACACGTGTTTCGTTATTTGCTTGTGGTTACAAAATGGACACATTTAGAGTGGAAGAAAATCAGAATAAAACATTCTGAATTCTGGGTACCGAGAGATTGAGTTTGATAAAAAATGTTATTATTTTGTGAACTTACAGAGGAGATATGTAATACATAGTGCTTTCAAAAGTAAAAATAACATAAACAACATCCAGAGGATTGAAAACAGTAAGATTGAGAGGGGGAAAAGGGTTGGGAGGGGGCTTATAACCCTGAGAGATGTTTCTTTCTTTATAACGAGGGGCGTTTTTATACAAAATGAGGGGTAGGACTGCAATCAGGCTTATACAAAATTCAATGGAAAAGACGTAAACAAGGTATGGGTTAGCCTGACCGGACGTAACAAAACAGCGAACGTTTCGGCAAAGAGCCTTTATCAACGAATATACAAGACACAAACAAAACGAAAATAAAAATAAAAAATGAAAAATGAAGGAACTTAGCTGCGGTGGAATCCGAAGTATCCAAAGAAAAAGGCGTTTTTATACGAGTGTCAGAGCTTTTTCGGGAAATAGATATAGGTAAAAATGTCTTCCAAACCCGGTAGGCACCCTCACTAGCTACACTTCTGCAATTAATAAACATCTAACGCCCATACAATGATAATTTTATTGCTGATAGGACCCGTGGCTTTGTGGGACCGAAGGGAGTTAAGCATTTGTCATTGAGACACAATTAAAGACGGTCTGGGTTATCCATGTTTTAATAAGACTTCACCCCCACCGTTTTATAACTAGTTGGTGGAGGGAAGTTTGGAATATTATACAACAAAGAGTAATGTTTAGTATTACTACTCTTACATTTATTGATATAAGCATCACGCTCTTGGCTGAACAGTCTTTATTCTTTCTTCCAATTTTGAAGAAAACAACAACCCGTAATAACAGAATTCCTTATTTATGAGACATACCTAAATGTATTAATTAAGTTCAATATATTACGCATAAGACTTGCATAAACATTTAAGGATCAAGAACATATAAAAGTTTGTACAATATAAGGGTCAAGGTATGAGAATAGCTGCAAATAGTGTTATGACACAGTTGTGAGCTCTGGTCAAATAGTGACTACAGATAAGTTCACAAAAGCATAACAACGGGAGTGGTAGTCACGCATGATGTTAGGGAGGGGAGGGAGAGGAAATAGTACGGCCATGGTAGTGGAGATACATAGAGACTACGGGGATAGTAACAGTGTTAGTTGGAGTATCTAGTACACCATCGAGGTGTGCTCGAGTCTCTAGAGATGAGTCGTGAGGACATGCACTTATGTGTAAGTGGCAGTGTAGCATTATGCCTTTGGTGTACATGAAATAGTGGTTGTATTGCTGACGTAACTGTTATTATATAGCTGACATATTAAAGGCTTGAGTTATACATTGACAAGAGTAGAGACTTCGTCTTCATTATCTCAAGAACCCAGTACGCAACAATAATACCACCATGCGAATTATGTTCAATATAATACGCACCGCACGACAGTCTTGCATAAACAGTTACATGTGTAGCCGAGGAGTGGCTAAGTTATTAAAACAATTAATCCAAGTCACTAACTCAAGACACAAAAGTCACAGTTGCTAATTCACTTCTCTCTCTCTCTCTCCCTCCCTCTCTCTCTCTCTCACTCTCTCTCTTTACGGTACCCCTACACTCTCCCTCTCTCAGAGACCAGTCGCAGAGTCACATAGGGGTCATACCCGTGTTTTACTGCACGGGGAGTTCAGCCACGTGAAGACTAGGAGCATGACCCCTGTGACACTGAACCACCAATGACCCATGGAGGTCAACTATTGCAGATGGTTACACATACTACATGAGAGATATATCGAGATAAACTAAAAATGCATTCATTTAATTGCGGTACGTTTGATAGATCTGAAAGTTTTAGTACAATGCGTTGTTAAGGGACACAAGTCTATGTGCTGATTTTCAGCTCGATGGGATCATGGAAATTGGGTCATTTTTTACTTTTGTTTTTTTTCCGCCGACTGACCAAGAGACCACGACAAGATGACAGACAAGACGGTGAAGTTAATATAAGGGACTTAAAAATAATTTTAGGTCTACAGTTGAAGAATTTTAACTACATGGCCGTAGAGTTTAGTGGGTCTTGTTAACGTTGTCCGTAATTTATTTTAACGACTTTTAGTCCATTTTCAGAGAGTTGTGTGTAACTTCAAATTAATCTTCTTGTCAGTGATTTTACAAAAACGTTTTCCATTGTTCGATTATGGCCCTTATTTTCGTTGAAAATATGAAACAAAAGATTTTAAATAAGCTCGAAAGGTCTCAAATTGTATCTCCAATTATTACGCAAAAGGCTGTACATGAAAGGAATAAGTAAAAGTATAAATTTTTATGGAATGAATTTCAAGAGAGGAAAAAATGACATTAGAAAGACATTTTTCTAACTTTGAATTTTAATAAAACACAAAAATTAATTTGTCTGTCATAATTAGCTATAAGTACAACTAATACATTTTACACTATAATTTACTATTCTATTTGCTCAGTCACACCAAGGCGTATTTATTTAAATGTTCTATAATACTGTTAGTAAAAGTTTTAAAAGTTTAAAAAGGAACACATGGGGAACATCACATGACATGAACTCGTCACAACATAATTAAATATTTTTTTTAGAGCCTCAAAGGGCAGTTTCCGCAAAGAGAATCATCCGTTAAAGTATTACCCAAAAGGGTGATGCCTGAAAATAAATAAAATAACCTTTTTTTTTTTTTGCACTGTTAAGCCCAAAAGTGTAGACCACTTAGGAGCATCACTGGAAGGAGTATAGAAAAGGGGGTGCCCTTAGTGGAGGCAGTAAAGCCTAAACAAGCCGAGGCATTTGGCGGCCAAAGAGAAAATTATTTAAAGCAATATTTGTCCATTATAGTGCCCTAAAAAAGGACAGAGCCCACAAGTGTTCACTTGAAGGCGCACAAAAAAAGAGGGAACCCCGGGCAATACAGTCTGGCAAGCTGTAGCAGCGGGCTGAAAATACATTCGTTTGTTCATTGTATATCCCGAAAGGCAGAACCCGCAAGAGCTAATCCCGTAAGTGTATCAACCAAAAGAGTACGAAAAAGATGATACCCTTGGCAACATAGTCTCTCTAGACCCACTATCTGTTTGCAGTGGGTTCCACCAATACGTATTAAAATGTTTTTGTTTATTATGGAACCAAAAAGAGCAGATCACGAAGGAACAGTTCAGGGTTTCCTCCAAAAATGATTACCCGCAAAAATGTTGTTTTATTTGTTGTTGTTGTTGTAAATATTAAAAATCAAATAAGTAATTAAATTAATATTAATGGATTTTACTGAAACGTAATAACTGTTTTAAATATACATATTAAAATAAGAATAACTTTTAGATATAATGACAGAAAGAGCAGAACATCGTCCCCTACCGTGGTAGACAGGATGAAGGAAGGCAACTATTTCTTAAAAGTTGAGCTCAGTCAGAAACATCATGTACATGGAAGGGGAGAGCAACCCCCTGTCTTCCGGATTACGTTATCGCTGTAGCCTGTCTATTTACTTATGTTTTAACGAGCCTCGGCCATGTAACATCTGTTTTTATTTTCCAAAAAGATTACCCCAGGTTATTTTATAAGGCGATATGCTATTAAATTGACTTACACTGATAAAAGTGTATTATTTTTTAAAGTTTTTATTGGACAAGTTTAAGCTTCAAGTAAAGGTTTTACGTGGAAGTTTTTAGGTCAAGGTTGGTTTTCTCTGCAATGGACTGTCAATTGATTCAGTTGTCATTATTTGTTCCCACTCGCATGTTGCGTATATTGTGAGTCTTTAGGCCGAGGCACTGTGATTGATGCACCACAATGTTTTGAACAATCGGAAAGATTATATTATTATTATATTTCAAAAATCATGTTAAGCCTGGTACCTATTGGAATTCAGGACGTGTTAGCGCATTTTCGTATTATGTATCAGTACTTATGTTAGATATCAGAATTATGTAGTTATCAGTAATTGTGTTTAGATTTTAGACATATTTTTATGAATTTTCTTGCGTAATGAATATACCTGATATTTTTTTATTTAAAAGTCATTTCTTTACATTAAAAAAAAAATATTATTTTCTCTTTAATCCAACTACAAGTCACCACAAATGATAACGTAAAGCTCTCTAAACTTTTACACATATTCTAATGACATCAACTAAAAAAAAAACTAATTCTTTTGCACCCATTCGCACCACTCTTCAATGCTTGAAGAATTATGCATGCGACTTCCGGCAATGGCGGCCGTTCCCTGCGCTAGTGTTACCTCTCGATTCGAAATATTTTTTGGTAGTTTTAACGGGGTTTTTAAACGGATCGAGTAACTGAGTGTTGATGCACAAATGGCAGGTCAGGGCATACAAAAAACATATATACATCATGGGTCTAGGACTTATGGATGCTGAGGTCTAGGGTGATGACAGACGGACGGACGGACAAAGCGGGTGCAATAGCGATTTCGACATCTCGAAAATGCGCTAAAAAACACATCAATAGAGGAGTTAGAGGATTTCTGGTGAACATCGTGGCAACACCGTCTAGCGCATTCATTAAGCATGTAAGACAACATTGAAGCATTCATTTATTTGTTGCACACTGATAATACAAATTTTAATCATTTACGCGATGTTCTCCTTAACTTTTCGAGTCTTTTAACCACTCTTTTGTAACTGATAATCAATGAAAATATAATATCTTAGTTCTACGACTTCTTTCGTCACTTTCTTGATTTCTTAATTTCTTTCTTCTCAAGAGGGAAAATACCGTTATGATGATTGGTATTTTAGCCCCTGACAAAAAGGGTAAGAGCGGATAATGAAATAAAGAAATAAAAGAATATTATAACAAGAAAATCTTGTCATTAACATAATATATATATACAGTAAAATAACAAAATTGATAAAAATTAAACTATCTTCTGTTCTTTGATAAATTATGGCAAAATGTGTTATTAATATATATCTTCCAGTTACAATGGAAATAGGGACGAACTTGTAAACAAAAAAAACAAAAACAAAAATGTCAATGTAGCCGTGTACAAAAAATTCAGAAAGCAAGAGTTAAAGGTGTCTTTATTTAAGAATGCAAATGGAAGGATTACCTTGTACTTTTTAATACGACTAAAAAAGAAAAAAAAAAATTAAAAAAAAATAAGGGGGAACACAAAATCAATTATTTAAGAAATAAATGAAAAATTACCTCACAAAAAATGGGTAAACTTGTAATTTCCACCATGGGATCATTGCATAAGAGAGCGGCCATTGGCGACACTATTTTGCTTTGATAATGAGGCTCGTATATTAAACAAATGTATTGCTTTAGACGCCAGGCAATAAAAGGCTTGAAGCCCTGCTGGTGCACAGTAACCAAAACGTTAATATTATTAGACGACATCTGCTATGTCTTTATACGGCACACTTATTTCAGCATGCCATCAACTGTGTCTAGTCAAGGCAATCAGATTTAAGCATCCCATCAACTGTTTATCAGACAATCATATTTCAGCTTGCCATCAACTATGTCTAGTCAAGGCAATCATGTTTCAACATACAAAGACCCTATTAAATATGACACAATGTCATGTTACTCTCCTCTATTACATGCAAGTTAATTTTTTTTCTCGCTATAATATATGTGAATTAGCTCATTATTTATTCAGTTTCTAAGAGTTGGCCAGCTCGGGTGTGTTGATATTTAAAAACCCAAAATTGACACATTGCGTCGATAAGAACGATTCTTTACAAACAGTAGGGCAAGCTATTATGGTCGTTTGTGAGGTTACCGTTTGAGGTTCGCTTTTTAAACAAAAATGTAATAAAATAATACAGAGTTAAATTTATCAATAAAATAAAAGATAAAAAGAGAAAACTTCTTAATTAAAGTACATTCCTCCTTTCGTTATTTAAACAAAAACAACTTTATTTTTTTCCTTAATTCACCCCATGGCACAACTCTTTGAATAAATTCTACAGGTAAGAGCTCTGGTAAAAGGCTTATACACATTATACCCGCAGCAACAGAAAGTATAATTAACTATCCCCAATAATCTCCCAAACAGTTACGAGGCTTTAAATAAACACAAAGCTTGTGGTGCGGTGGGCCATGATGCAGAAATCACATTGCTCCTTGGTGGTTTAAGAGATATTGACAGGAGCAGGGGAGATAAGCGGAGTGTGGTAAACCTTGGTTCCAGGCACATGAGGTGGGCGATGGAAATTTCTTGAACGATATAATGCACAGACTTTTCAAAGCAATAATTTCTATAATTTTTTTATGAATATAAACGTCAGATACGTTGATCAAGGAATAAATAATGGGGACTGAAGATAATGTAGATAACCAAGCAAACGTTTATTGGAATTCAGTTGGATTTCAGGGAAGTAGAAGATGACGTCATCAATAGTTTGTTTTAACCTCTGAGATATTGTAGAGAGCCGGTCAATATGACAATGTGACGCCGATCCAGTGTGTTGACAATGAAATTATATTTTTTTACAGACAATTGTGGTAGATCTTCATTGAAGGCGTTTGGGAAGATGGTTTTTTTTTTGGTCTAATGGAACCAAATAGCCAAGAATTGTGATTATAAATGAACTGTTTTAGTTTTAAACTTTCTGCGTCAAAGATTGTTAATATCAGCAGATAGATATGGTATGTAAATGTCAAGATGTAGGATGAAGTCACTATTTTATGTGAAAAACACGAATTTAACTTCTTATCGATAATAAGTGAAAATAGATATTTGAAAGTCCCGCTATAAGTAAATGAAATCTAAGATAAAAATCTACAAAGATAATTAAATCAAAGCCAACATCTTGACACATATTTCTCATTAGCACATTCAGCCTCAGGACGAATTAGCGACCTAAAATAAAATATAAGAAGAAGGTAATTAAACTGTAGAAGTAGAAGGAAAAGGCGCAAATAAAATCCTAACAAACATTTCTGTAAAGCTTCTGGCCCGTATGATGATTTACAAAAAATATATGAACAATAAACTGTCTTCAATCCTTTAAGTACTGTACCAGGGCCGGCTTTAGGCATAGGCAAACTAGGCAGCTGCCTAGGGCCTCCGATTAGTCTCATCGATAGTGAGGGCCACGCAAAAGAATATTTCCAACGTTATTATTTATTTTCCCATTACATTTAAGGCCACCAAATTCACCTTGCCTAGGGCCTCCTGTTGCCTAAAGCCGGCCCTGACTGTACAGAGCCTCTCAATACCAGGGTAAAACGTCCCAGAATCGGAAACTAATGTGACCCCCCTCCTTTTATAAAAAGAGATAAAATACTCTGATAATTATATTCCTGTTTCATTTAATAGTTTGTACTTGTAAATTAATAAAACACATAATACAGTTACTCAAGAAGAAAAACATAGTATCAGGTGCACACATCAGCGCCGCTTAAGCAAAAAGAGATTGATTATGTAAAAAAAATAACCAAATACATTTTCTAATAGACGACTTCTAAAAAACAGTACATTATAATAATTAAATTCGTACAACTAGCTACGACCCCTAGTGCATCATACGCCGCAGACTTGCTCCTAGGTAGGGCAAAGAAAGGGGGGGGGGTAAACGGGCTCAATCAAACATTTAAAAAAATTAGAAAATAATGTTTCCGCGTGTAATGCGGATGTGATAATCACTAAACTACGAACAACATGATATTCTGTGAAGGAACAACGCAAGTGAACGCAAGAGGCATTGTTCGTCACGAAACGTGCCCATCCTACCTTTTGAATCCTCTTCGCTTGATTGCTTGACCCTAGCGAGGGTCATTCGTCATGCCTATTTGCACATACTCGCTCTTGATTTTGTTCTGGTCAATTACAGATATAAACATTGAAAGACTTCTCAAAAGCATTGAATGGACGCCACAATTCTAGATTCCATTTTTAAAAAAAAAATATTTTGCATTTCCGGACCCCAAAAATAAGTTTATTCAAGATTTAGTATTAGATACAGAATAAAATATAATGCTAAAGGAATCTTTGCTTATGCGAATAACATTTAACTGAGTTGGAGAGATAACTGCCTAAACCCACTGCTCTTACTAATTACATGAATGCTTTTGATAAATCTCTTCCAGATACAGAAGTTAGGTTATTGGCTGCTTGTATAACCTGTAGCTGTGTTGTTTTGATTTTTTGTTGCTGTTTTTTGGGGTTTTTTTTGGTGTTTTTTTATAGTCCCATAACCTCTTTCGAGGTCGTAGAGGATTCTAATGTTTCCATTAGAACATTCTCGGGCATAATAGACACTGGCGGCGCCCATCCCTCTCCAAATAGTGCGCTCGCCTTACGAGCCGAGGGGCGTAGGATCGAGCCGACGTTGAAGCCACACAAAAAATTGTTAAAAATATTTAACGCTAAGGTGTGACCTGGACCCCACTGACCTGGAGAGGAATGGGCGCCGCCACGGTCTACCAAGCCCAAGAATGTTCTAAGGGAAACATTAGAACACCCTATGATCTTGAAACAAAAAGAGGTTATGGGACTTTAAAAAAACTAAATTTTAAAAAATAATAAAATAAAAACCAACCTGTAGAACTAATAAAAATAAGTAAAAAGATAATGATATCTTACAAAAACATTTACCCTAATTACAAAAATAGGAAATAAATTGGAGTAAGTCTTTGATCCCATACAAGTGTCAACATTTAATTAAGCGCATGAAAGTAAAAGAAACGAATAAATGTGAACTATTTCATTCACGGCAAACAGTTAACGAAACAAAGCAGAATTAATCTCAGATCCCACATGCTAATGAAATAATTTTTAAAATCTTACAAAAAGTAGTATTAGAAATATACATAAGTCATTAATTTCCAACATTGAAAGACTTCAAAACAATTGAATATAACATTTGATGGATACTTTTCTTGGGCATGCGTTTTTCTTGTTCCATTCGCAAGAACAACCCCACAAATTCTCGTTAATCCCGTTTGACATTCGGGCGTGAAATGGTTTGCCAGAGTAAACAAAGGGCAAAACACACACCATCAACTTTCAAAACTAATAAAATGCGGGAATTGACAGAAGGATTATGAAATAATCTTCTGTACAAAAAGATACTCTGTAATATATAAGATAAGATGTCAGTATATGGAGGCTCAAATGCTAATAAGTGACTCTAGTATTAAATTCACAATAAATCTTACGTCCACGTTTGTATGCTTGCTTTTTTAAATCCTTTGCCGAAAATACTTTGGATCTATTTTTAACCAACTTTCTCATAAGCTAGCGAGCTGACATTTTTTTAGGCAGACTTGTGCCGATGTTACAAATGATGTATCAAAATTTCAGATCAATCGAATGTACTGTAATTAAATTATTGAAATTTTAGATTATTTTATTAATCTCTATGATTCATGCTAATTTTTGAGATAGTGTCGTGGTGCGTATTATATCGTCGGGAAATTAGGGCGGTTAGGGCTCTAGAGAATGTTTGGTCCTTTGAGGTGCGGCGGGACTAACGGGCGAGTCCAGAGGGCCAAAGGTGCGAAATGTGATGTTACCTCGCTTGAATTGGGATTCAAAGGAAATGGAACCCGCGACGATTCTTTGAAGACGTAAACTGAGCAGGCTGACTCAACATCTTCCTAAAGTTTCATGCTTCTGCCTAAATGGGGTATGGGAGAATAAGTGATTTTCAGTTTTTAAATATGGGCCCCCGGCCCCCAGTAAGAGATATTGTAAATATTATTTCCCCTGCTAGCATCGTGAAAGTGTATTTTTCAACTCTTCAGCGTTTCATGAGTCTACCTACTCGGGAAATAGGAGAATTGGTGATTTTCAATTTTTATATAGCTCAAAAAATGAAAAAAATTGTTTTTTGGGCCCCAGCCCCCATTAGTGGGAAATTTAATATTCTCTTTTGCCAATTATCGTCGGAAGCATGTACTCAAAAAATTTCCAAAGTTTCATGCTTCTACCTACACGGGAAATTGAAGAATTATTGATTTTCAATAAGTATATAGCTTATAAAAGAAAAAACGTTTTGGGGCCCCGGCCCACATGAGTGTTAATTTCAAAATTCTTTTTTGCCAATATTCGTCATGAGAGGGTACCCAGCACTTTCCCAAAGTTTCATGCTTCTACCTACACGGAAAGTAGGAGAATTAAGGATGAATCAATGAGTCAGTCAGTGAGGGCTTTCCCTTTTATTAGTATAGATTTATAGTAAAAAACATGGTATTTTACGTTTTTAAAAAAATATATATATTTTGTTAGGATCGTGCTGAACGTGCCCTTGACTAACAAAGTATCAACATAATATCAGGAAAAACTAAAAGTCTGTAAGGTTTCGACGAATTTTATTATTTTTTTATAGTTGATGAAGGCTACGTTTTGCTTAATTCGAATGTATTGGAGAGCATAGACTAGCACATGTAAAACTCAAATATGCACTAATTCTATTGGACATTGCTATTAAAATGGCTTAACTTTTCCCTCCCAAAATAAACTCCTTATTTCTAACCTCACTGTTACACAATAAAAATAATAGTATGAAATAGTCGCATTTCTGCAATTTTCCTAGTCTTATTATTTGTTTAACCCCGCACATATTATGTTACCCTCGTACAAGGTGAGGAAGCTCCGGTGGTTATACGATGACAAGATAGACATAAAACGTTTTTTTTCTAAACCCGTAGTGTGGGCTAAACTCAACTAAAAAAACAAAAAACTTAAACTTCATTATGCGCGCGTTTGGCAAGTATTCCGCTGTTGTTCAAATGATGCACGTTTTTAAAGAAAAAAAACCACACCGAAAAAACTACCATTCACCAGTCTCGATCGTTTGCACGACTGCAAGCTGGCTTCTAGTTTTTTTAAGTTTTTCCTTGAAAACAATACTGTTGACGCTAGTGGTAGCAATGTGCGTTTGAAAGATGGGTGCATCAATTCATATCAAGGAACCAAAGTTCCTTTTAAGCCGCTGGGGAATTGCCACCAATCAAACGATCATATTAACTTGACCTTATAATTACTGCACGTAAGTGCCATCGAGCCTATCTTCTTGCAAAGCTAGCAGAGACAGCTGACATTAGTATAGCAAGAACCATGAGAAAACAGAAATTCCACCTTGGGCTTATCGATGGTAGGAGATTCCTAACAATTTATTGACATTGTATCTCCTAATTATACGGATCGCACATGGATAAAAATAGATTTGCTTTCCGTGAGGTATAACTTTCCTAAACGTCAAACGTCGCAGACTTATTTGGAAATGATAATATATTGAAATAACCAAGTAAATATCACAGTTTTCTAAATATGAAATGAATACGATTTTTAAAAAAAAATCCTGTTCTGTCCTTCTAAATTCATATTTTTGTATTTTTTTTCTAATTCGCATTTGAATAAACTCTACAGCAACATTAATTGTTATTATTATGTCTTATAGAATTGATCATTATATTTTTTTTCTAATAGCAAGTTTCTATCCATAATCCTTACAGATTAGTTCATTCAAGTGCAATTGCATATTAAATAAGTATCAATAATGCTTCGTGGTGAGTAGCTGACTTGATATGCAATTTAAATGTGCGTACGTTATATTTACACAATGTCCTTTAATGAAAAGAGTTCCGAAATATAGCAGATATGTTGCTGCTTTTTTCTATTTTAAAAATCCATTTATTGAATATTATACTTTTCTACTGTGTGTATGTGTGTGTGTATGGATGTGTGTGTATGTGTGGGTGGGTGTAAGTGTGTGTTTATGTGTGTGTGTGTCGGTGTGTGTGGGTGTGTGTGTGGGGGGTGTGTGTGTGTGTGTGTGTGTGTGGGTGTGCGTGTGTGTTTTAATTCGATAACAGACACTCACTCATACATATTCAATAAGCTATGCGAAGTTAAATAAGTTAACGATCCAAATATCTTATTTGTCGGCGTAACGTTCTGCAAACAAAATATGGATGCTGTTCAAATTTGCGTGCGAGGATTTCTTTACTTTGCAAACGGAAGAACGAAATTTAGGGGAAAATTTAGTCCTGACCATTGACATACGTAGAGTGGGGATGGGATAACCAGGTATAACTTGTAAGGTGGTACTTTGAGTCTACTGTGTACTCTTTTCTTCGTTTTGTTTGTGTATTCTGCACTTTTTATGTATTTACTAGTCATCATCTCCCCCAAACTTAACAAAATAAAAAGTATTTTTATAGTTTCTAATACATTCGACAGCCATAAACGTAGTGCAGTGGATCTTAGTCTTAGTATGTGAAGCTCAAATATTGAGTTTTCATTAAACAACCTGTAAACACAACGTTTTTAACCACAAATACCTTAAATATGAGACATAACTAAAAATATTGAATAATTTACTGTTCAATATAACACGCTGCGCACGACAGACACCTGTGACATCTCGAGGGCTGGAGTTAAAATCCAGTGTCTCGTGGGGGTCAACTATAGCAGGCGCTAAACATTCAACGTAGAGATAAAGTAAAAAATTCATAAATTTAAAACGAAACATTCAGTCAAACTGAAACGATTTTAATGCAATGCATTGCTAGGTGACATAAGCCTTTAGAAAAACTTTCGGCTCGTTAGCATCACGGGAAGTGGGTCTTTTTTTTATAATTCCACCGGACCGACCACACCAACGATGCGTTGAAGTTAATATAAAGGATTTTTTTTTAAAAAATGCTCTAGGAAATGGGCTTAAACGTTCTTTTTAACTGCTACAACCAGGTTCAGTTCAAAGGGATTTGTACTACTCCGGGGGAATATATTACATTTTGTAAAATGTTTTCCCTGGCTACAATAGTAGTATAAAATCCGGTATTTAGATTGGGTCTCTAGCCTTACCATATTCAGATTTAGTTTGTAGGGTATAAAGCAATGGCAAATTTAATCCTAGCATTCTTTTTAAAAAAAAATATATTACTGTAAAGCTTTGAGAATATTAATTGAATTAATAGAATCACGACATAATTTCCCTATGGACACATACACAACAGAGACGTGTGAATGTTTAGGGACATTTCAAGACGATTAAACTTTTTCAAAAACATATATAGTTTTCGGGTGGGTTTGAAAAATGTACATGTAAAGAAACAGGTATACATGGGCATTCATTTTCAGGGTTTCTCCTTTTGTAAAGAACACCTTTCGGTATCTAGAAAGATAACCCACCTCAAATAAATGAAAGTGACAACATTTTCAACAGGTAATTTGCAATGACACTGAAAACATCACTCAAACGGAACGTTTCAAATTCATTTACTTCCCTCTTCGTTTTTTTTCCTCTTTAAATTTCGAAACAAAGATCTACCAGATGCATTTCGTTTCACCTATTCAAGAACGGTTAGCCTCAGAAATGATAGCAGAGAGAAAGAATGTGTCGGGGTGTGAGCTTTTAAAGGGAGTCAAAGATACAGACTTTGTGGTAATGAATAAACCAGACAGCACAGTGTTCGACGTCTGTTCTTGTTGCCGAGGCGACCCCCACAACAATGACGTTTCTAATAAAATAAAAAGTTTCCCTGGTGTTAGCGCGGATCTAAATTCTCATCGTTACGCCATTTGTATTTAACATGTCGTTACTCTGCCTCGTATACCCGCACTCAACAACAGACTCACACACTCGCTCTCAACCTCACACTCACACCTGCTCACTCAGCCACAGACGCACACGCACTCAACCGCACACACACACACACGCACTCACCCCACCCCCACCGACGCCGACAGACTTGCTCATTGGCGCACACACATTTCCCAGAGACCTCAAGAGTTCCTAATTTATCTTTAACTCGCCAGACTTTCTCAGCACTTCAATTTGTTCCCAAGTGTGTGACAGATATGATTGAGTCGGTCACGTGGGCAAAATAATTGTTAAAATTAAGTTCAAACATCTGACCACGGCACAGTTGCGTGGGAATTATGGGGGGGGGGGGATCTGTTATACCCCGGGGGTACTGGGAATTTTGTATGAAATGCGGCGTCCATGTCTGATAATTGATGAGATGTTCTCCAAGTAAGTTGGGTGGTCAAATTCTAGACTCGCCTCCCGGTGAACACTAAGCGAAAATAATGCTACGCCTCTGCTGAGTTGGCATTAAGAATAAACATCCCCAGTTTAATGACTCCCACATTCACAGCGGGATTTACGTTCGATAAAATACTCTCAAGGACCCCTCCCATCGCCCCCCCACACACACACATCAAAACAATAAACAATAAGAAACAGAGGAGGAAAATGAGAATCAGAGACTATACGAACTTCTTAAGCTGAATTGATTAAGTAAAATAAATTTTAATCAATATATTTTTTTTTAAAGTTACGCTGCACTTCTCACAAATAAAAACACGTTTTGAAATGACAGCTTCTATACGAAGTTGAAAAAACACGAGAATTGTATCTTTGGCTGCCAGTAACGTAAGAGAAATATTTTTTTTTCTTTTGAACAAAAACATTGGCTTTGTTTTCTTATATGTAGGTGGCGGCATTTTGTTCATTACAGCTTTGCTTTCAAGGTGGCATCCTCCAATCATTTATGTGCTTTACCTGTGCCTATTTAATTATTATTTTCTCCACAATTTAAGTAAAAACATGATTTGCAGATGATAGATGTTCTTCATTGTATTTTACACATATTGTCGAATTAATTAAATCTCTATCGAAAATAAACTTTGAAATAGAATTAAAAATCAACTTCAAAAAATCCCTCAAATAAAGGTAATCAAGAATTGGTAGTTATTCTGAAAATCGTCTAATTTTAATTTAATTTTAAAAGTTTTTAATTAGCCAAAAACATGAATTGATCTCCCCCCCCCCCTAATCTCAAACCAAATATGCGAAAAGTTTACTTATGCATTAATCATTTTGTAATATTTTTTAAAGTTTTTTTGTTTTGTTTGGATCGCACACTTCGTTTGTGTATCCTAAAGTTATTGGAAAGCTTAATTGCATTCATATTCTGTATGACATAAATTCGCAAGATGCTGTCTGTTAATCCAGAAATAACCAAACATTTTAAAAAAAAAAACTGATGATGACTTTGTTTTCCTCCATACATAATGTTAAATGGGTCTTATAGTGTTAAAGACAGAAACTAAAAGTTAACATAACAACAACCAAGACATCAACACTAAAAGAAGTGTAAGTGTTGAAAACCTTTCTGTCACGAATAACACAATAAAAACTAAAAAGAACTATAACAGTTTCTACAAGTTGTAACATCAGGGTTTTAAGATCATTCTCCGTTTCTAAATTAACCCATATTGTTTGAAGACATATTTTACCAAACCCTTAGAGTCGACTTAGATTTATTTGATCCATTTTGAAATGCTGTTATATTTATTCATTCATGTCTGAGGTTGGACCATCCTTACTTTCATATCTATTTTCTCATATTTACACTGAAATGACGAACTCAAACTTATGTGTCATTATAAAGCGTTATTGATTAATCTCAATTGTTTAGCTTCTCGGTAATGGTAAAATAAATATCATGTGAAATCTTCTATAATTTATACTTTTAATGGCTATATATATTAACAAAAATATAAATAAAAAGCTATTCAATATTTGTATAACATTGGTGCTAAAGGTCTAGTCATCTGAACACAACGCGCATAGGTGGCTAGAGCGTTTATAGTCGGACTACTCACCGAGTTATCCCTTAAGCCGACTTGAGTTACTTGTTACTCCCACTAAACGAAATCGAAAACTGAAACAGCTTGAAGGTGCAGGCTACATGTTGCCTTGAAAACAGCTGTGGGTAGACAGGAAGTGCTGTATGCAGCAAGCACGCTTCGCACTTCTCAATATTTTGATGTTTGTCTTGATACTGCTAGCTCGGTAGTCTGTTGAAGCCAACCGGAGCCCCCCGTTAGTGGGTGCTCTGTCTATAGAGAAAGAACGAGTGGACGAAAGAAAGAAAGCGCTGAAAAGACAGACTGAAGGCAGGGTAAAAGAAAGAATATGTTGAGTTTTATCATTACCTCCTTTGAAACTAGAAGGTACGTGAGTGTAGGTTTGTTACTTGACTTTTTTTTTCCCTTATATTTTCTCTGTTGTTGTTATATTTATTTTTTTGGTTTCCTTTTCTTTTCTGGTTTCGTTCTGTCTCTTGATTTTCATACGTCTGCTTTATGTTCATTTTAAATAAAGGTAATTTTTTTCTATTTTGCTTTTGTGGAAACTGTATAAGAGTTAACCACATCTATTTTAAGAGCTTAAATGTTGCTTTCTCCTAATTGTAAAAATGTTTCAAAAGTTAATTCAACGCTGTGTACCTGTTTGCAACAATAAAAGAAATAAAAATAAAAAACACACGGACATTCTAAATACAACATGTGTATTGATTTTGTGTGTGTCAAACAAATCTAATTTGTTTCTTGAATGGATATTATCAATTATAAAATTTAATGCAATTTATTGATAAGTAGTATAAATTTTTTTTTTTTTTAAATTTTTCATTACAGATACTTCAATTCAAAATCAAATACCTAAAATGAATACTTTTTGCTTTTTCCGAAACAACATAGGATTTTAAAAAAAGAAGGCACATTGGATGCTTTATGGACAGAGATGTAAAGTTTAACCGCAGTGGCCAGAGGTCAGTGCTCGGGGGAAAAAATGGGAAAGCAAGGGCATTGAATCCTTAGCCCCCCCCCCCGTTTTTCCATACACACACCTACACAAATCAAGTAGAATAGGAACTTGATAATCTTGTATACCATGAGTGACGGCTAAACATAAGTTTGTGAACTAGGATAAAAGAATCAAACTATCAGGGGTTGTATTACAATAAACGGACTAATGTAGTTGGTGGTGAACTAGGATAAAAGGACTAATATATTTGGTGGTGAACTAGGATAAAAGGACTAATATAGTTGGTGGTGAACTAGGATAAAAAGGACTAATATATTTGGTGGTGAACTAGGATAAAAGGACTAATATAGTTGGTGGTGAACTAGGATAAAAAGGACTAATATAGTTGGTGGTGAACTAGGATAAAAAGGAATAATATAGTTGGTGGTGAACTAGGATAAAAAGGAATAATATAGTTGGTGGTGAACTAGGATAAAAAGAAATAATGTAGTTGGTGGTGAACTAGGAAAAAAAAGACTAATATAGTTGGTGGTGAACTAGGATAAAAAGGACTAATATAGTTGGTGAACTAGGATAAAAGGACTAATATAGTTGGTGGTGAACTAGGATAAAAAGGACTAATGTAGTTGGTGGTGAACTAGGAAAAAAAAGACTAATATAGTTGGTGGTGAACTAGGATAAAAAGGACTAATATAGTTGGTGGTGAACTAGGATAAAAGGACTAATATATTTGGTGGTGAACTAGGATAAAAGGACTAATATAGTTGGTGGTGAACTAGGATAAAAGGACTAATATAGTTGGTGGTGAACTAGGATAAAAAGGACTAATATATTTGGTGGTGAACTAGGATAAAAGGACTAATATAGTTGGTGGTGAACTAGGATAAAGGATTAAAAGAGTTGGTGGTGAACTAGGATACAAGGACTAAAATGTGTACTTAAAGCACGGTAATCTTTGCAGCGATTTTATTAAAATAATTTGTAACTTTGTGTTTTTCATTTCACTGTTCTTTGACCTTCCATATAATTTACTCTTTTTTGTAATCTTGAGTGCCTTAATTAAGATTTTGAAGATGAAATAGTAATTAATCGGGGGTACGCATAAATTGTCCGTGGGCTTTATAATGCATCGACACCGCCAGTGTTAACTGGAACGTTCCATTGCAAACAGTACCAAAGAACAAGCGATAGTCAAATGAATAGTTAGTTCTGAAAAAACATATCAACTCAATAGCGAAGGGTTAAAAGTAGTTAAAAAATAGTTTCTTTTCAAATCTCTTGCACATTTTTGGGTACAATATAGATTTTGTAAACGTATTGATAATGTATAACTTTGAATATCTCAACGAAAATTTTTTCCACAAGTGCAATTACTGAACATGTATATACACATACACAGAATAGCTATCAATTATTCAATTCGATTAGAACATGGCCACAAACTTTATTTCATAGTCTACAGTGATATCCAGAAAGTATGCTCCATTCTGACCGCCTGTATCAGTTGGATTCATCGGCACTTGTCTTTACTTCGTGGATTTTCAGACATTATTTTACAAGTGCATTTTTTAAAATTTGACATTTTTCATCAACTTCTGAGGGATGCAATCCGGCATCCTTCCGTCTCGCGAGACGATGGTGCATCACCGTTGGGTTGGGTTGCATTTCCTCGAGTGACTGTGCAGTCCTATCCTTGAGTGACAGTCTTTGCCACAGTTTTTACACACGAGTTCTGTGCTTCCAAATGTTTTGGCCTTTCTCCTAGCTCTTCTGTCTGCAGCCTCCTCCATTCTTCGCTCCTCGGCTACTATCACGCCCTCTTTGACAACTGTGCGCCACGTAGATCGGTCTTCTGCCTTACACTCCCAGTCACTTGTATGTATTTTGGCTGCTTTCATGTCCCTTTGACAGACATCTTTAAATCGCAAGCGTGGGCGACCTGTTTTCCTCTTTCCTGAAGCAAGTTCACCATATAGGAGATCCTTCGGGATGCGGCCGGGGCTCATTCTTTTGACATGTCCTAGCCACCTCAGGCGTCTTTCACTAAGAATTGAGAACATGCTTTGGGTATTGGCACGCGTTAGTACCTCACTATTAGGCACTTTTTCTTGCCATTTAATACCAAGGATGTGGCGCAAGCATCTCAAATGGAAGCTGTTAAGCTTACGCTCTTGTGATGTATAAGTGGTCCATGTCTCGCTCCCATATAGTAGTGTACTGATGACACAGGCTCGATAGACGCACAGTTTGGTTTTCTCCGTTAGCTTGGTGTTTTGCCAGACCCGCTTATTTAGTTTAGCCATTGTTGCGGCTGCCTTGCCAATTCTGCTGTTTATTTCTTCTTCAATGGACAGTGTATTGGAGACCTTGGATCCCAAGTAGGTGAAGCTGTCCACAACCTCCAAGTTTTCATTATCGATATTTATGGTAGGAGGAGGTCGAGTGTCTTGGGCCATGATGTTTGTCTTTTTCAAGCTGATTTGCAGACCAAATTCTTTGCAGGCATTGGAGAAGCTTGACACGAGTTGTTGCAAACCAGATTCTGTATGTGCTGTTAGTGCCGCATCATCCGCAAATAGTAGCTCTCGAATTAGGACATCCGTCGTTTTGGTCTTGGCTCGGAGGCGGGCAGTGTTGAAAAGTCCTCCATCAGCTCTGGTATGTAACCAGATTCCCTCACTGCTATCCTTGAATGCGTATCGAAGAAGTACAGAGAAGAATATTGCGAAGAGTGTTGGTGCGAGTACACAACCTTGTTTAACTCCGCTGCTGACAGGGAAGGCCTCTGACTTAGCTCCATCGAACTGTACTGTGCCAAGCATATTTTCATGGAACTGTCTGATGATGGCAAGTAGGTGAGGGGGACATCCAATTTTTGCCAGTATTTGGAATAGCCCGTTGCGACTGACTAAGTCGAAGGCTTTTGTAAGGTCCACAAATGCAATGTATAGTGGCATCTGCTGCTCTCTGCATTTTTCCTGGAGCTGTCGTATGGAGAACACCATGTCTATGGTAGACCGACCGGACCGGAAACCACACTGAGATTCTGGATAGACGCGGGATGCTAGGCTTTGTAAACGTTTTAGTATAACGCGGGCAAAGGTCTTTCCTACAATACTAAGGAGTGAAATGCCGCGATAATTATTGCAATCACTCCTATCACCTTTGTTTTTATATAGTGTCACTATATTTGCATCCTTTAGGTCTTGGGGGATGTAGCCCTGTTCCCAGCAGAGGGACAGAATCTCGTGCAATGGTTGGAGTAAAGCTGTCTTGCCACTCTTTAGAACCTCTGGTGGTATTCCATCATTCCCAGGCGCTTTTCCACAAGCTAGACTGTCAATTGCTTTGCTCAGCTCTTCCTGTGTGGGCACGACATCAAGTTCTTCCATGAGTGGCATATCTGGGATGTCATCTAGAGCGGTGCTGGAGACTGTGGTAACTGTTGAATACAATTCCAGATAATGCTCAACCCACCGTTTTAGCTGTGCTGCCTGGTCTTGAATAATTTCTCCATTTTTGGACTTTAGGGGAGCAGCTTTTGACGTCAAGGGGCCCGTTGCCTTTTTGATGTTTTCGTACATGACTTTTGCATTGCCCATGTCTGCAGCTGATTGTATACTGGAACAGAGCTTAAGCCAGTAGGTATTGACACATTTACGTGCAACCTTTTGGGCAAGTGACTTAGCTGTTTTTAAAGCATGCAAATTGTCAGGTGTAGGCTTTTCCTTGTAAGCCATAAGAGCTTTCCTTTTTGCTTCAGTGACGGGTTTCATCTCGTCCCAATGTTCATCAAACCAGTCCGTGTTTTTGTGAGATTTTTTGCCAAAGGCTTGTATTGCGGATGTATAGATTGTGTCTCTCAGTTGCGTCCATTTGGAGTCAATGGTGACGCATGGGGACATCTTTGAGAGACTTTCCTTCACCTTGTCTTTGAACAGCTGCGCTATCGCAGGGTCTTTCATGCAGGAGGTATTGATGCGTGGACTTCCCTTTTTCTTTGTGTGGTACGAGTTTTTCCTCATTATTCGTACTTTGCTGGCGACAAGGGAATGATCCGTGTCACAGTCGGCACTGTGATAGCTGCGAGTGAGTAGGACGCTAGCTAGTTGTGCACGCCTGGTGATAATGAGGTCCAGCTGGTGCCATTGGTGGGATCGAGGGTGTCTCCAAGATACTTGATGTATATCCTTGCACTTGAAGAAAGTGTTGGTCACACACAAGCCTCGTGAGCAGCACAATTCCAGAAGCCTTTGTCCATTTTCATTTAACTTTCCTCTTCCAAATAGTCCAAGGCAGGTGGGCCAGGCTTCGTGGTCGCTCCCCACTCTAGCATTGAAATCTCCTAGGAGATAGATTGCCTCGTCTTTGTGGATGCCGGCTATTGCCTGGTCTAACGCTCCATAGAACTGGTCCTTCTCTTCCGGAGTTGAATAGAGTGTTGGGGCATACACACTAAGAATGTTTGCTGGGCCCGCAGTTGTTCTGAGTCTTAGAGTGAGGATCCTCTCCGTGCCTGATGACGGTGGTTCAATGGATGGTAGAAGAGTGTTTTTAACAGCGAAACCCACACCATGCTGTCTAGGTTCGTCTTTTGGTCTGCCTTGCCAGAAGAAGGTGTAATTGGCCTCTTTGAGTGAACCGTTGTCTGGGAGCCTGGTCTCCTGAAGGCATGCTATGTCAATCTTTAGCCTTTTAAGTTCTCTATCGATTATTCCTGTCTTCCGTGTGTCGTTTATGGACTGCAGATCATCAGTGATGCCGGGACACATAGTCCTCACGTTCCAGCTAGCGATTCGAAGAGCTGGGGTCTTCTTTTTCTTTTTTGTATTTCTTGGTGCAGGGCTTAGTGGCCCACTTGTTGAGTGGTACTCTAATCTCCACGCACCCAGTGGAGAAGGCAGGCCATGACGGGATAGCACCTATTTGACTGGGGGCTGCCCAGTTTGAGGCGGGCGGTAGCTGTCCAGTGAGACATTGGTAGTCTCTCCCACCGTCGGAAGCAGCCCCTGGCGCCTAGCTCTACGTCAATTGAGCTTTGGCTTATAACCGGTAACTGCTGCTTCCCGTGTTTTGTCGACACCTTGCGGCGACGCTGGAGTGTCCTCTCCAGAGGTGATGCAAGCCTGGGCGGGTATTATGGAGAATTAGCTGCTGCCCATACAGCATATCCCCCCTCTCCACGTCAATGGTGTAACCAAGGGAACGACTTGCGTCGATGCAGCTTGGCTGCCATTGGCGTCGCAGGAGCTGCCGGTATGTACATAAGTCTTATGTATAGACCGCCTGTAGGTGCTCCAATTCCTGATTTTCTTTCAGGGTTTACTCCCTTAGCCTTTCCCGCAAGGCAGGTATAGCCGCAAGGCAGCGGAGGATTTGTATTCGGAGTTTCCTTCTCCTAGATGAACTACCAGCCAAGGTTTTAACGAGCATCATCTACCCGTAGGGGTGCCAGAACCGGGGTTTGAACCCGTGACCGATTTTTATTTTTATTTTAGAATTGTTTTTGTACCGCAGCGCACTAACACTTTGACCACCGCGCCCCC
>MUZC01004548.1:12755-54707 GCA_002072015.1 Radix auricularia | reverse complement strand
ATAAACAGTATACTGTGGAAATGATTAGCAGCATTCGACATGAACAAATCTTACATCGACGATCTGTACAGAATAATTGTTTTTTTGAAAATAATTTTTATTTAACCCTCATTATATATATTTTATGATGTGATTTTATTAGCATTTTATTAAAGAAACCGTTATTTTAACTTTATAACTAAACTTATATCTATTTATTTATTTATTTTTAAAGTTTTGTTCAATATCTTTAAAATTGTAAAAGGAAAATGCTTTATTTGCAATTTTAATTTTTTTACAAACCATTAAAAATTATTTAAACAAATTGTTATCTAAATATTCAATCAATTATGTTTGATCAGTACTATTTCCATATGACAAAGACAATTTAAATTGATTTTTTTTTAAACTATTAGAATCCCGGATTAAAATGCCAAATTAAGATTTTTTTTACAACTTTTAAAATTATGTTTGCGCGAGAAGATAACCAGAGAGTGCTCGGATTTTAAAACACCGGCTTATCTCCCCAATACATAACACGTACAAACTGAGGAACTCTTATCTTCAAAACATCTTCAATAATCATAACAAGTTATTTTTAAAAATTACTTAACTAATTCATTTTTTTTTAAAAATGAACGTGTCACGCTTAAGGGTGAAGGTTATATTTACGTTTTACATTCAACAGGTGTGGGAAATCCAGAGAGGCACTTTACCAAATACAAAATAAAAATATGCAAGAATTTTGGCAGCTCTCTACAAACTAATTAAGCGTATACAAATACTAGAATCGATGATAAGAAGTGGATAATTGTGTATTTCCTGTTGCAGGGGGGGGGGGGCGAATCTTTTATTTTCATATATGTTTTAATGGACAATTTTGTATTTCAAAGTGAACATAGATCGTTTAGACCCACCTTAATGTGGGAAAACTATTTAAAATTAAAATTTTATTTTCTTTTATCGTATAAAGTATACTTTTGAAAGTAATTTCAGCACGCAGATGTGTAATTTTTAATACGCTTTGATTAATTTTAGCTTTATAAGATATGTAAATAAAAATAAAAATTGGTTGTGTGACTGCTGGGGAGGGGGTATTAAAATAAATAAATGTATACCTAAGTGTAGCTTTGAAAAGAAGTTCGATACATATTAAAATTAACTTGACTATTTAAGTCTCAAATTTCTGTCTATTTTAAACAGTTTTTATAACGATATTTATCCTTCACAACAAAGATGTGTTGTTGTTTTTTAATTTCTCATGTTTTAAATTAATTATTATTTATTTATTTAAAATTATTTTGTTGCTGTTGTTGTTTTTTTCCCCAACACATTATTTTGAAATTCAATTATTAGTTTCACAGATTTCGAATTTGAAAACCAATCCATAATATACAAAGGGTGATTTGCGGTGTACTGAATGTTAGACGGTAGCTGTTATTTATTCATATTGGTTATATTTCGTCAGTCTTTTTTACAGCTATATTAAACGTTTTATGGTTCTAAATTAAAAAAAAATTTGGTTACCTTTTTTTTTTCAATGATTCAAATATAAGTTAAAATAAAAGTTTAACATCTTTTAAATGTTGATGAGAGTTTTGAAGAAGAAAAATTTTAGAACCTCTTTCAAAATTATTTCTTCTAATTCGAATTTAGGTTTTTCCTGCCCTCCCCGCTTTAATTTGTATCATTGATTTTTCCATGGCTTCATGTATGTATGTATCCTTCTAACGCATTTTCTCCTGTTTGCATTTTTTTTTTTGGGTGGGGGGTGGGGTGGGAGAGGTGGGATGGGGGATCAATGCTCTTATTATTTTAACTGAAAGCTGTTATCAAACCCCTAACACTCTTTTATGAGACCATAAGTACACGGTTGGGCCATCTTAAGCAGCCGTCCATAAAGTATGACAAGCACCAGAAGGGGGGGGGGGGTACGGAGTGAAAGAAAGTGTGACAGGGGTTCTCCGGCATTGTTTGACGTCACGGTGTTTTATATTAACATTCAATTATGTAGTTAATAAGAAAATAATTTTATGTTCGAAAGTGCGACGTACCCCAAGGGGGATTGGGGTAATGTCCCAGATTTGTGACAGTTTGTGACAGAGAGGAGGGGGGAGTTAAAAATAGTCAAAATTAGCGTGCCGTACATTTTGGACGGCACCTAACTTTTATATCTGTTAACAGCGGTGAACCAACTGTTTCTGTTTTCATGCGGTAACAACAATTTTAACGCAAAATAATCGGTTTTAAAAAAGTTATCATCTATTTGATTGGAATCAGTAAGTTCTTAAAATGTTACCGAATTGATGACATTTTATTTCAGTTATATAAACCCCGCTAATTAAAAGAAGTCGCAACTCAGTACCCAAGTCACTGGCTATGTAGTAATGATAAACGCACCCCTCCCCCACACCACTCCTTTTATGTATAGAAAATCTTCGGTTAATTAAAATACACATTTATATTCCATAATTGAAATAAATCATGATATCATAAACAGTATGTACTGCATATACCATTCGGTGATAAGCAGACATTTTATCAATTAAAACCATGAAAGTAGCCATTTTTTATAGTTTAAAAGGCTCAGTTATTATTATTATTATTATTATTTATATTATTCAGCAAGGGAAGCATATAAAGAGAACAACATTTATTTGTTTCTGAATTTCTAATAAATCCAACTTTAAACAACCAATAATTTTAAATATAATAAATGATAATAAACTTCTTTTTATTTAAATTCAGATCTCATAAGAATGAAAAAAGGGAAATGACTCATGTAATTGTTTTCAGTACACACGTTAGGTCCAATTGCTTTTCTTTGTTTCGTGAAATGGAATAGCTGCCGTTGTATACAATATTGATTCACTCAATGAGATTTTAGGAAATTTACGTGTATATTTGCGGCTATGTATTGTTTGTTTGATAAATATTTGTAGTCGTATAAATACCACACTTTAAATACTAATATAAACATTTGATTTAGTAATTACATTTTTTGAACGCAAAGGAATACTATAATTTGATATATATGTATTAAATTAAAGAAACCTCATTTTTAGTAAATATATACAATAAGCCAAATGGAATCATTACAAATAATCTCCTCTTGGTAGACGATTTATTAATTGTAATATTTAATATGGCTGGTGGTTAGCGAAGTAGATAATGCTGCGCTCGCCTAACAAGCTGAGGGGCGTGGGATCGAGCCCACGTTAATGCGACAATGAAAATGCTGATGAATGATTATCGCTTAAAAAATGTCCTCCACTGACCTTGAAAGGAGATGGGCGCCGCAAAGGGTTAACCAAGCCCCGAGAAAGTTCCAATGGAAACATTAGAACTCCCTACGACCACGAGGTTAAGGGCCGTCCATAAAGTACGTCACGCTCCAGAGCGGGGGATGGGTTGTAAGAAAGTGTGACAGTTTGTGACAGGGGGGAGAGGTGTGTCCGGCCTTGTGTGACGTCAAGGTGTTTTAGGTTAAATATTAATTATTTTGTTAATTTAAAAATATTTTGTTTTATAAAATTTGACGTACTTTGGGGGAGGTTGGAGGGGGGTTACGAGATTTGTGACAGTGTGTGACAGGGGAGGGGATGAGTTTAAAATTGTCAAAAATAGCGTAACGGATTTTATGGACAGGCTCTTATGGGACACACAACAAACAAAATATTGAAAACATATGGTTATTTTGACTATTAATTATGCCCGAAAGCTGGAATAAGCCTAGCAAATATGTAAAACCGGAACACGTGTCACATATCTGTTTTCTTCTTTTAATTCTTTGAATTTCATTTGATCAATATGATTATTTAATGTATTGATGGCTCATTGGCAAGTGTAAAGAAAGATAATTTTAAAAAACACACATACACACACTCTCTAAGCTTCTAACATTATACTAAAGTTAAGGAACTAAAAAGTAGACTGATTCCTGTTAGGATTGGGACTAAGATTGAACTCTTGGAATGTGCAAAGTGTGTAGATTTGTAAGCTTCGCATCTTCCATTATTGGGGTAAGTGATGTTCCACAGTTAGGAAACGGTTTCTAGCGGTCGGCATAAACTTGAGTTGTGGAAGTAACTGGGAGTAGTGTTCCTTCAAAATCGATGATGATTTTTTTAATTCATGACACTCAACCGTATCTGCTACTATATGTTACAGCGATAAATCATGTTGGCTGATTTTAATCAATGCAATTAATTTTAATCGATTAAAAAGTTCCGTAGTCCTATTCTTAAGTATTCGCTGCTTTTACGCAACATTTTATATTTTATTACTTGGTTCCTCCTTCGATCAAACAAAGTTGTTTCCATGAATGAATACATGCGTGTCGTTAAAATAACGGCAATAAAAATAAATACTAAAATCATGATCAGCTGAGGCGAAATATCTGATTGGCCGTATATAAGTTTAAAAGCGGCATTATGTTTAAAATGTCTTCTAATTGTTACTACCAGCGCGGAAAAGTCGATAGAGATTGTAGCTTCAAGCTCATGTTACCAATCTCACGGACTACCAAACTAATTTTTAAAACAGTTCATTGGGGTCAATGAGTTTGAATATTTTAATGCAGCTAAACCCTGGAATTTGATCAGTGTAAACTACAAAATTTGAAGTTTTGATGTCATGTGAATGCTTGGCAACAAGCAAACACGAACGTAAGCAGCTCCGAATGAGAACGATAACCAAACAATAATTATTTAAGTGCACGTTAAATTACATCGCTAGCTAGGCATCGAACGTATGATTGCACTGTTGTTAAGCCATATTCAGTATTCTTCTGGGTTAGAGCCCAACAAAAGATCTTTAGTATCATCAATCAGGCGCATACGTGTTTACGTTATGAAAACCTCAATCCTAACAATTTGGAATCATGTTTTAGGAAATTTAAGGGACACAGTGCGCTGAATTACACACAAAAAATGTTACTAAAGGATATACTTGACTTTAATTATAGATTTTCGATCATGAGAGACGGGAGAAATTAAGTTATCTGAAGCATATATTATGTCTTTTGAAATGGAACGTGTTAAAAAGAGTATTTAAAATTAGTTTTTTGTTACAATAGATATATATTTGTTTTTTATATTCAGAATTTCTGAAAATGCATGCAGGATTAAAAGTTAAAGTACAAAATGTTTTAATAAAAGAAAATAAATTAAGTTTAAAAACAAAACTCTTGCGATATTTTAAATTACAACATTCCCTGGCATTTACCAATCAAATAATATTAAAATGTATTAAATTGTTACTTTAACCTGGCATTTAAAAAAATCGTGTTTACAGATATTATAATTTCAATGAATAATTGAAAAATTAAAAAAAAAAAAATCAGTACCAGCCCTAATATAGATATGTGTATATTGAAACCGTTACTCGATTTTCTGTGTAGCATCTTTTCAATTATGGAACTCGCTTCTTTTAATAGTTTGGACATTTTCATTATTTTAGTAAGGCGCTTGCTTTACAAAAGTTTTTAAAATATAATATCTTTCGGATACATCAAGATACATAAAACTAGCCAATTACAGTTAACGACGAAAACATGTATTTAAGTTTTACAAAAAGGATTTACAAATTTAATATACCAACTATAAAATGAAATAAATCTGATCACTCTGCCCATTAATTGACCACGCCGAACAGAACAGACCGAACCGAGTTTTTCGTGGGCCGTCAATAATTTTAAGTAAAACGCTTAACGTCTGTATTACACTAATAGCAATTTTAATCTGACAATGCAATTAAACGAGTTTCACGGCTTTTATATTCCGAGTCGGGTGTTATCTCTTCAAGGGGCGAGCAACAAAACCCATTAGCGAGGTCTGAAAATGGTTTGTGTGATGTACTAATTGCCGTGACGTGCGACTGCGTCATCTCCGAGGGACTCAAGAAAAACCAGCAAATTGTCTCCTAAACTGGTCAATTTAGCGGCATTAAAATACAATGAAAACATCACAACACTGGGGTCATTTTGAACGGTCGGACTATTCATTGTCTTGTGCCGCGGAGGTGAGATGTTTAATCTGGCTATTTAGATGTAATGATGGCAATGAACTTTCAAACTTAATTTTTGACCTCGATTGGCTCTGGATGCAGGCGGCTGGTGAACTCTAAGGACGGTGTTTATAATAGGCGCAGTCTGAATAGGAAATCAGGTTTTACAAGTTATTGTTACGAAATGGATGTGAATATTGCAGCAAATTTCGAGACTTTCAATTCTGATACTGCTCTCATACATTTAAAAATCTTACCTCAACACTGAAGGACTCTCAAGACATTATATGTGAAATAGTAGAATTCACTTTTTCAAAATGTTTAATCGATGTAGACTTATTTTTAATGAAGGACGTTTACTAGAACCATTTTTGAGCTTTTATTTATTTAAATTAATTTGCAATGCATATTTTTTTTTTTTAAATAAACTATTTGTTGCTAAGCTCATTTTACGACTATATCACTTATGATTATATCCTCAAAAAAGATGCATCGTCTAAGTTTTTTTTTTTTAAAAATATTTTTTAAATGAAATAAATGCATTAAAACTTTCTTTTTTAACTTTGTGTGAACTTTTTGCCTCCTCCAAAGCTTGTTTATTTTTTGGCAATATTATTATGTGTTAAAGTTTCATCGAATTATAATTGCTCAAACTGCATCATATAGTATAGTAAAAAGATAATTTCAAACACGTTTCAAATCATGCACATCCTCAACATGATTCTCATCGTATTCGCGTCTTTCCGCTTTACAGAAGGTGAGTAACAAAAATTATACTAGAAACTATTCGTTTTTATTACATTAAAATACAAACATTTAAGTTTTTTTAACCTGGGTTCAAGACGTGTATTTTTTATTCTCAATTGTTATTATGTGAAAACATCAATGTGAAAATGTTAAAACACATTTTTTTAAAATGGTTTCATTGGAAAATAATGTCTCTGGCCCTATGAAAATTTCAAATGTATTTGGTTCATAATGGAGTAATTTGTACAGTTTTTAGCTTTCAAATTTGACTATCACAAAACAAGAAAAAGTGACATTGCAATTTCTTCCCTTGATGTCTATTCTACATATGCTTCAACTAACACGTTATATTTTAGTATTTAAGATGAAGCGATATTAGTTTTTAATAAAGTCATTGAAATGATGTGATTATAAATTATGTTTAGCATTTTATTAATTTTACTTTTACGTCTTCTTTATGTTAAAAAAATCCGAAGAACAGTATTTTACTCCACGTTCTTGATCTACTACAAATTATCAATGCACTGCAGCCTGATAAAGAAATATCTAATTAAATTCATTGGTTGCACTCATGTTGGTAATCACTTTCCTTACTATTATTTCCATTAAACAAATACCTTTATGATGTATGTGTTCCTATTTTCCTCAGCGGTCCGATATAGACATCTTGAAGATTTTCCTATCCAAGATTGCCAATCATCGGCCATTGACCTCCTCTTCGTACCTGATCTATCAGCGCCATCGTCAACGGACATCAATAATCAGATGACCCTCTTTACCCAAATTGTTGACACCTTCACGCCTATGAATTCCAGCACCCTGGTCAACTTGAGAACCGCCATGATCGTTCCAGAAAACAGAAACAAAAATTCATCAATGGTAGTAGAATTCAATTTCGATGACATCAAAGAGAAATCTCATTTCAAATCTGCTCTTCTCAAGGCGCAGGCTGTGAGGAACTCTTATATCAAGACGGCTATGGCCTACCTTGTTCAGTACTACAGTAAGTCGAGACCAGAGAGAGACGAGAGATTCGGATCTCAGAGAAACGCGGAGAACATAATCATCATGGTTGTCTACGTGAAAGAATACGCCGCAACCAATTTACGTCGGAATTTAGACGGTGCTAGAAACATAACGAACCTGTACGTTATTTTGGTTCTTGATGTTGCGAGGGTGGACTACGAGGAATATTCAAGCTTACCATTAGCGAACTTTGCTTTGGTTTCCAGCTTAAACTTTCATCAAGACCCGGGAGTTTTCGTAGATTTGTGTTCAACGTGCGGACACGGATGGTTTAACTTCACTCGACTCTCAGGAAGCAGTACGATATCGTCCTGCTATAAATTGATGTACAGTAATTCAAACATCTACCCAATAGCCGCTAACGATCTGTGTCAGAAACACGACGCGCTGTTAGTCTCCATTGAATCGAAAGAAGAGATGGACTTTCTAAACACGGCTATTCCAGAAAACTGTTATGATGTGATAAATGAGACGAATGGTTTGAAAGTGGACTTTTGTGATAATCATTTCCTTGTTCTGGTCGGACTTCAGCGCACTAAAAACGATTTAGCCAAACGATTTCGGTGGGTCAATGGCCTACCGATGACCGTCACAAATTGGGCCAGCAAATTCCCCAAAGCCGGATACGTCTATGGATGCGGCGCCTGGTTCTTTCGGAACGATGACGACAGGGAACCAACGCCAGAGGCGTGGCCATCAGGCTGGGTTGACATAGGCTGTGGTCAGAACTTTCTTGGTTTGATTCTGTGTGAATCGCCCGGCAAGCCGCAGGTCGAAGAGAATAGTATGACACCAATAAAGCCTGCCATTGTCGGTGTCATGACAGCAGCTGTGGCCAGAAGTGAACTGTTTTATTGTTACAATTCCTCGTCGATTCCTTTCTATGTATCAGTTTTAACGACGTTCCAAGGCGCAAACACAAAATGTTATCCTTTCCTAAACAAAATTTACGATATTAAAGCCAAGACCGAGGTTCCAGTAAAATTGTTTGACTGCAGAGATGACACCAACACTCACATCCCGTACTACTACGTTTGTGACCACATACAAAACTGTGATAATGGATACGATGAGAGCGTTTGCGGTTACCGCAAATGCGATCCTAAACTAGAATTTTTGTGCCGATCTGGCCAGTGTGTAGAAAAAGAGGCTGTCTGTGATTTATTTAACGACTGCAAAGACGGGTCTGATGAAGAAAGTTGCCCTTTCTGTCA
Source organism: Radix auricularia (assembly GCA_002072015.1). Lineage (NCBI taxonomy): Eukaryota > Metazoa > Mollusca > Gastropoda > Lymnaeidae > Radix > Radix auricularia. The sequence goes on along the minus strand of MUZC01004548.1, from coordinate 45,735 downwards.
CATAACGCTGTGTCAAGATGGGAGATGTCTGCCCACAAATTGGCTGAACGATGATGAGACAGACTGCATCACTATAGGAACAAATAAGCCCATCGAAGATTTGCTTGTCCCATCTCATGTTGAAAATGATTGCCCACTTTTGTGTAACCGAACATCTTGTGTCCCACGAAATTTGATTGGCAATGGCGTGGTTGACTGCACGGGCCCCGAAGGACCAATAGACGAAGCGTTTATTGATTTCAAGACTGCTCCGTGCAACGCCAGTGGGGTGTATGACTACTGGGCGCCAAAGTGTATATACGTTATGGACCGTTTCTCGGCGCCTATAGGATGCAGGAACATGCGACATCTCCTCCACTGCAGACATTTTAAATGTCCAGAAGGATACGTCAAATGTCCTAATTCTTACTGTATCCCCAATCACTTCGTGATGAACGCCAGGGCAGACTGTCCTAACGGCGAGGACGAGGGGGTTCATGTAGATGACGTGTCCCTTGTGTGTCAGGGAAATTTTGTGTGCGTCTTAAGTCAACCGAAAGTGTGTCTCCACCCAAGCCTAGTATGTGATGGACATGAACATTGCCCGAGTGGGGAAGATGAATTAGGGTGCCACAAATCATGCCGCCATGGTTTTTCCTGTCTCCAAGGGACGGTAACCGTATTCGGCAATGAGACTTCAAACGAGCTAAGCGACCTGACGTTCATTCCTTCAGAGACGAGATACATTGATCTCTCCGGCGTGGATCTATCTCGCGTTTTCCCAGACATTCCGACTGATCAGATTAACAACTGTATTTACCTGAGGCTGTCTGACTGCAGCATCGACAGCCTGACTGTTCCGTACATCGTGGACGACCTGAGGACTGTCGTGCACTTAGACTTATCATACAACAACATCGAGAGGATCTACACCACCCAGGAATCACAGGACGATCAACAGTTCCCGATTATTTACAAAATGTCAAGTCTAATATTTCTCAACTTGTCTCACAACACAAAGTTATGGGAATTTGACGCCAACTCCTTCAATCAGCAGCCTGCAATCAAAGTGTTGGATCTGTCTTACACGGGCCTGACCTTCGTTTCACGGACCCTGCTCTCGACATTGACCAAACTCACCCACCTGAATTTAAGTCACACGCTAATCGGAAACCTTCCCCCGCAAATGTTCCCGGTGACCTTTCCTCTACAAGAGCTTGACATCCGTGGCCTTGACATTGATGACGTTTACCCTGACACGTTCAGCGGTTTAACGATCTCGTCCAAACTGTTCACGGACACTTTCAAGCTCTGCTGTCCCCAGCTGAGGGGGGAGACGATCCCAGCCTACACCTGCTTATCTCCCCCTGACCCTTTCTCGTCTTGCTCCGACCTGGTTAGTGAAACGATCCTTCGATACCTCATTTGGCTCATCGGAATCACTGCCACGGTTTGCAACATGTTCGTGCTCGTCTTTCGATTAGTAATCGGTCGGGACATACTCAGGCTTGCTTACGGGCAATTTGTTACTCACCTCAGTGCTTCAGACATGCTCATGGGCGTGTACTTACTTATCGTAGCGGGCGCCGATACGTTTTACAGAGACTCGTTTGTGTGGAATGACAAAGAGTGGCGCGAGAGCCTGACATGTAAATTCGCTGGCTTTCTTTCAACGATATCGAGCGAGGTATCGACATTTTTCATATTTCTCATCACCGTCGACCGCTTCCTTGTAATTAAGTACCCCTTTAAACAAATCGGCTTCAACAAAATGGTGATAACGATCTGCACTTTGTCTTCGTGGCTGATTGGACTTGTCATTGCTGTCATTCCTTTTCTCCCGCCGCTTCAGCGTTACCAGATCTACACCTCAAACAGCGTTTGCCTCGGACTCCCGTTCACCAGCCAGAGACTTCCCGGCTGGGAGTTCTCAACATTTCTTTTTGTCTTCTTCAACTTCTTCGCGTTCCTTGTCATAGCCGTAGGCCAGTACTTCATCTACCGGGCGATGGCCGAGAACTCGAATAGCATAGCAGGTCTGACGATTAACTTAAGACGGAGGCAGGACTACGAAGTGGCCAAGCGATTGGCCCTGGTGGCCATGACTAACCTGCTCTGTTGGTTCCCTATCGGCGTCATGGGGATGATGGCCCTGAGTGGGTATGAAATACCCATGACCGCTTACCCCTGGTCAGCGGTCATTATCTTGCCGATCAATGCCGCTTTGAATCCTCTCATTTACAGCATGGCTACAGCCAAGCAGACATTTATACAGTTCAAACAAAGAATTTGGCGCGTCCAGAAGCATGAGAGCAAGGTTTCCGAGATGACGTAAAAATAATGTAATTAAAGCACTCTGCTCTTAACTCATATAACAAAATATTTTTTAATAAATATTTCCTCATTGCTTTAGTCTGGATGTGATAATTACCCACTTGTTACACTTTCTATAACCTTAAAATAAATGTATTACTTTTTAAGTGTGTGTGCTTTATAGTTTATAGTAATGTGAAATACAATAATATAATTAATTTTCTTCAGCTTCAAAGTTATTTTCAGATATACCACTACCACCGTATTTAAAGATATTTTTTTTTTAAATATCAGTACATTAGAAAGCTAAGCACGAATCATACTATTTCTCTCATCACTCTCTAAAATCACATTTTTTGAGACGTAAACCCGAATCCACCGTGTGCTTTGATTTCTTATTTTCAAAGTTTCGTCAATTTCGAGTATTTTGTAGACCATTTTTCAAACGAAAATCTGTCACATTCATCCTAAATGATGTATAATATTTTTTTAAGTTTATTAAAAAAAGAAAAGAAAAGTGTTTTACATCAAATAATAAAGCAGCAAAAATCGATGCCATAACATAACTGTTAACTAATTTTCAAATAACCGTGTCAGTTAAGAGCCTCGTTTCTACTTCCAGATCATTGGCTGCAGAAGACATGACGTTACAAACTCCTTGACTTTTTAGATTTGTAATGACTTTATTGTACTATTTTACTCACTGTAATATGTGAAGGGGAAGGACCGTCTGTAGTGTGTGTTTGGGAAACCTATTTTTTTGTTTTTATTATCATACAACTGGTTCAACAATTTGTGTATTTCCGGGATTCTCGCGAGGGGAATGAACCCTAACCCCCGCTGGTAGTGTGTGTGTGTGTGTGGGGGGGGGGGGGGGGGGGGGAGTTAATATTTATGTTATAAAAGCACCTAATTTATTGCTGAAAATTCACGTCAAATCTAAAGACTATTTAGCCATAGCTGATTGACCAAAGTGTAAAAAGAAAACTAGAAACAAAGGATGTCTAAAAAAATATCTAAAATTGTTTTAACTTATATACATATTTAATTATGCAGTTTATTAACTCGAACTAAACATTGAAATAAAATAATGTTTCAGTAATATTATTTTACTTATTTCAATAAAAAAGAACATTAAAATATAATTTAAAACTATGTGTGGTCACAACTTGATTTGTATTGCGTTTTTTTTTTGTTGTTGTTGTTGTTTAGTTTGTTTTTTGTCTGCAATCTTTTATTAGGAAATTGTTTTAACAAAGCACATATAAATGCATAACCTAATTCTATATAGATCGAGTTCATTAGTTCGTCATTAATGTTGATGTTTACCAGATAAAACAGGTGAGCACATACATGAGAATTGATTAAATCACTGGGGGTAGGGGATTGTTTGTTCATAAAATATTAACGAAGAATGAAGTTTCACACTGTATGTGCTGAATGTCGTATAAAAAACACAAACTTTTCTTGATATATACTTACTTAAGCATGCAACCAGAGTTTTAAAGTGGTTGCTGACCTGAGAGATAGCCATGAATATTCGAATAATCGTTGTCTTCTGTTTTGTAGGCCTGTCCTACGGCCAGCTTTCAGGTACTGTTAACACTGGATAGTTCCATTTAACGTCAATTATATCAATTTTAATTGGAAAGATTAGAACATAAAAGTGGGCAGTGTATATTAATTACTTATTATTATGTACAAAATTTTAAAAAGAAAAATCTTCACCTTTATTTTTTTCCTATTTAAAAATAACTATTTTTATTTTTTTTTTAAAGTCGACATATATTGTAAACGCTCAGAAATTATGTAACATTATCTCCACAAAATCTATTGGTATATCAATGGATTATGTGGATAATTAATTTATTTTTGGAATAAGAAATATCCTCTACATATGTCGTTTATTTCAACTATGTAAACAATTGTCCAGGTAATTCGTCAAACATTCCAGGTAATTCGTCAAACATTCTAGGTAATTCGTCAAACAGCTCTGCCTTCTCGGAGCTCCCCAGATTTAACGACAATGTCGGCCAAAACGTGTCTGCATTTGGGATTTCTGAGGAAAGACCAAGAGAAGAAAGACCTCCCGGCAGAAGACCAGGGGGATTAGACGGCAGACGTCCTAACGGGGAAGGGGGCAGGCGTCTCGACAGACAAGACGGTAGAAGACCAGGGGGTTTCCTCGCTCCTGAACAACCCCGCGTAGTCCGCCAAGAACCGGTACTGGTGACTGGTGCTGACCTGTTAGCATTCCTGGCCCTCAGCAACGCTCCTCTAATCCCCAGCGATCCCACTCCAGCTTGGCCAACGCAGGGAAATCTGAGACAAACACTGCCCCAAGGAGGACAGAGACTTCCACCACCGCCACAACCCCTGGGGGATCAAAGGCAACCACCACCACAAGGAGATCAAAGGCAACCACCACCACAGACGGGAGGACAGAGGTATTCACCACCACAGGGAGACCGAAGACAACCCGCACCTGGGGGACTGAGACTGCCACCACCACCACCCCGTCGATGAGCTGATTAACAAATCGTTTGTTATTATCTTCTCCCTCGAAATATAGCTTCCTATGTGATCCTCATGTGTTATTACATCATTTATGGTGGTTCATTTACGTTTTTTAAAATATAATCTATTAACTAAAGTCATTTGGCGATAGAGAGTAGTGCGAAGTAATAATATGATAAGAAATGAGTATGATGATGATAATGGTAATAATAATATCAACAATAGCGATAATCAGTGCTGGATTTACGCATAAGCTAACCAAGCGGCTATAGCCTAGAACCCATACTTTCTTTGTCCCCCTCCCAGCCTCCAAATTAAAAAAAATAATAATAATTAAAAATTGCCCGAGTGAGCAATTGTAATATTTGACATTTAGGATTCATAAAGGGTCACTCACAGATAAAAATAATAATTATAATAAGTTTATTAATAATTATTTAAAGGTCTCAGCTTTTTTGAACCATAAACATTTAATGTTAGGACAATAAATAATAAATTTAAAAAAATAATGAGCAGTGATATTGATCGGGTGCGGTCAAATTGTGTTTCGGTTTTACAAAGCCAGATCAGAAATGAATACAAACATATTTCTCTCGCTGTAAAGAGCCGATCCCAAGCTGCCATCTCCTACCTTGTTGTCAAAGTTTTCAATTCTCGTCAACATCGTATCTCACATAAATGAATTAAATTTCAATCTACGTGGAAACTGTAGCATCGTTTGTGGTATCCATAGAATTATTAAAGACATTGGAGAAAGTTCTAATGGTTTGAGCTTGATTTTACTATGCTAATTTTGGTTACTTGAAAAAGCATTTTAGTCAGACTTCTAGGTCTTGACAGACTTATCGGTGACGTTTTTATGTACCAAAATCCTTTAACTGCAATCTCAATGATGTGACAGCTGACTTATATTTTGAACTCGTTCATTTGCAAGCAGCGTACTTATTGAAAGAAAAGCATTTGCTAAGGAAAACTTGTTGTACATGACTGTATACACGTTGAGTGTCCAAAAACTTATGATTTTTAAAGTTGATATGACATCTGAGTTTTGAACAATATATGTCTCTGAGTTGGGTGAAAATTTGAAAGCACTCTCTTAAATGTATGTAGAAATTCTAAATCAAACACCGCTAACTAATTGAAAGCTTGTACCAAAAATCTCTCGAATTGTTTTATTTCCTGCTTAGTTTGTGTGATTATTCGTACACAATGTCTGATTTAGCTGTAATCGTTTCGGCTAATGCCGTCATCAGTACAATAAACTTAAAATACGTACTTACATAAGTAATAAAAGTATATATACATTCTTAAAACATACTATATAAAAAATGTTGATGTAAAATAATAAGAAAGGAAGAACAACAAACAATGACACAGGATACATAATATAACTATAAACAAATTACAACAAGAACATGTTACAATTTAGTTAATCTATTTAATTTATCAGAATTGAAGTTATGTCACGGTTTTAAATCAATGTACATAAGCTGGGTTATAAATGGCCCGCTAGGCCGATTTTAAGTAAATGTAAGATTGACCAGTGCTTTAGAATCAGGGAGAAGTCAAATTTGAGATTTTAAGGGATTTTAACGCCGAAAAAAATTATTATACTCAAGATGCATAAAAAATCTTAACTATTTAATAGCTATAGGCTGCCTGTAGATACATCAAAGAACAGTTTTGATATTAATGTCATTTATAAACCATCTTAACTATTCACTAGCTGTAGATACATCAAAGGACAGTGTTGATAGTTGTGTCATTTATAAACCATCTTAACTATTCAATAGCTATAAATACATTAGATGGGTCATTAATACTTTTAAACTAAGGAGTAACTAAAGTCTAAAAAAGACAAAATTCAAATTTTTGAAAACCAAAATTGAAACTGATCGTACTCAACACATTTGTCAACTTTTTAAAACTAAGGTATCGCGCATAAAAAGACAAACGTTATTTGGAAGCAACACACACAACTCATTTTTCCGTTGTATTTTTATGGTCTTCTCGTAAATCGATTTCTTATTCCTTGTCCACGACCTCTGCCTTGTTCTGTAGTGGATGGTGTTTGGCCTTCCTGGACCTGGTCAGTTACGTTAAAGGGTTGCCCATCACCAAAAAAGACTGGCCCCGGGGCAGGGGCGGAGCCCTGCTGTGGCTCTGAGGAAGACGAACTTTGTGGCCGACGGACAGGCCCCCTCTGACCTGTGGAACAAGCAAAGATTATTGTAATGCATGCAGGATCACAGGCAATTAAAATGTATACTTCAGCCATTACAAATTACATTGGACGACGTTTAGCGGGAAGAAGCGTATAAAAAGAAATATCAGTTTACACCAAATAACAAGGTCCCAACAAACTAGTATGTATTTTTATATCCTTCATCATAAAAAATCTTTTTAACACGAAAAATGCTATAGTCTCATCCATTTCATGTTAGGCGAGTTCACTGTAATGGCTACGTTTTATAAGTTTTAATGCGTTCGTTTTTCTTGTGTGTTGGATGTCACTTTATTTATTATGAAGAAAGAAATTTAAATGGGGTAAAATACTACAAATTCATCAAGACATGCTTTCAAGAGTGATAATAATTATCCTAAACTTTAAACCTCAAAATGTCTCATTGATCGAAGCAATGACGTCGCGTTTTATTGATTTGAGAAAACGCACCATCTTATTGATAACCATCATAGATGGATGTTAATTGCTTGAGCGTTGCATTGCAAACACAATCAACTTTGAAAGTGCAATTTCATCGTATGAGATGGTGGCCCAGGGTAAAAGTGAGTCTATCAACACACCGGGGACAGGCTCGATTCCCCGAAAAGCAGTTTAAAAAAAAAATCCTTTGTGATTTATTTATTAAATTTTTAAAAAAGCTTAAAAAACATTGTTTTGGACTAAAAATGCTTTATATTTGAGACATAGATAAAAGTATTTATTATGTTCCATATAATAGGCATCGCGTGGCAGAATAGCAGAAACATTTACAGATCGGAAAAATATTATAAAAGTGTATTCAATATAACACGCACCGCGCGTTCCACATAAGACTCACCACGTGACATACTGGCATAAACATTTACTTGCTGCATAGATGTACCGTAGAGAGAAATAATTAATGATTAAATCAATGTTATGTTAGTTGGCAAATAGTTTTAAAACAAATCATATGCTTGCTACCCGAAAAAATGAAATGTTTACTCTTTTCTTTAAAAAAAAAATTGTTTTATGACTTTTCGTCTGCTTCCTGATAAAAATAGTTTCAAAAGACAACATTAGGTTTAAAATCATATGATGCCTCCTCTTCATGAAAATGAAACAAATAAAATACCGGAAATAAAAGTATGAAACCTTTTATGACTTAAAACGATTTCTTTGGCAAACAGAAAATCTTAAATAAATTATTTAATTATTTGCACTTAAAATAAAAATTAATTACACACAAGACGCGAGTTTCACAAATAAAGCAATAATTGAAACTGTAGCAGTTAAATTAAACAGAAAATAAATGCGCAAATGTTTTCATTAAACTTAAACTGATTTAAAATATTTTTATGATATATTTCAGGGATTTAAATTAAATGATTTAGCTGCATGATTTAAATTTCAAAGCCTCTCGGGTGGGCAGGGGGACGGGGCTACTAAAAAATTATATTCACGTAGTGTCGTTTTTAATTAATATGTTAAAAGATCATTACTACCAAACAAGAAAAGCAAAGTTTTCAATAGTTTGAGATAGATAACTTACGTCCACGTTGACACGAGGCGTAGCAGGCCAGACTTAAAACGGTGAAGATGATGAGTAGCTTCATGTCTGGGGAAGTTGATGTCACTATAGACAAGTTGGATGTAAACTGATGCTACAGGGATCAGCGATCGAACTATTTATAAAGAAGACCTGTTGACAGACCAGATTTGTTACACTTTAGTGGCGTGGCTAATCGTGATCATTGTAAAAAAAAAATCGGGTCATCCTCACGAATGTAAATATCAATGAACGACCATTGTAGGGGGAACAATTTGAGAAAAGTTTATTTAAAATAAATGTTTTATTCTTCTATTAATCAACTTTGAGCATTTTGGTTTTTAGATAGTTACATACAAAGTAAAACGTAAGTTAAGTTTCATAGACTATTAATTCAGACGGAGACCCAACAAATAGTTACATAGTGTTGAAATAACAGCCACGCCACTGGGTTACTCCATTGACTGCAACGTCGGTGGCGACTTGCAGGTGATTAGCCAGGTCAATATCCATCGGCAAACATTGCGGGGAAACAAACACAGGTCGTTGGATTCATGGATACATTTCACTGACACGCCGTTGTTTACCTGGTTTCGTAATGTGTCAAAGTCCAAACTAGTTTAACGGGGTTGTTTAAATTAACACGGATAGAGATGAAACTAAACTCAATATGTGTGGTTGAAATGTTGTTTTTGTCTGAAAGGTTAAATGAAGTGTAAATCAGTCAGCTTGAAATAATAGACACGAAGGGACGCTGCATTTCTATGTATTGACTTGTTTTAGTTTTTACTCGTACAGAAAAAATAAATCACATATAAGAAAAGTCATTTTTTATAAAAAAATTAAGCTATGTCCAGAGGTGTCATTGTGTTGGAGTCACACAGGGCGGTATCTCATGGTGTGCTCCCCATATAACGTCAACGAGTTTTCCAATGCTAAATAATGGGAACTTAAAGAATTTTAAATTTTGGTGTTATTCCCGCTGACAGTGTCCACCGGGGAGGTCCACCTAGCCGCACTCCCCTGTGACGTAACTGCTCATTACAGCGTGAGAACAACTCATAACAGCTATAGAACAACTCATTACAGTGTAATAACAAATCATCATAAATAATATAATAGTCCAAGTCACTGGATGGATATGGAACGCTGGGGAACGATGTACAACAGTCTAAAGCAGTTGAAAAATCGTGTGGTGATTAGCGCTGTAAAAATATTTAATATAACGTCATTGTTTAGTGTGCATCGGTGCGCAAACTGATTTATAAATAAAGTAGAACGCCAATTACAGAAACAACACACGCACCTGTGATGTCAGCATGTGTGTTGATGTATACAACATAGACACCATTTTGTGTACTTAAGATTAGAGAAGTCGAAGCGCGAGAAGCTGCACGCGCCGCTGAGACAGGTGATGAAGCGCCAAAATATCAACATTTATAATATAAGAAAATATGTTGTATACATTTCATGAAGTTTAATATTTCGTATTCATGAAACAAGGATAAGTTATTTGGGCTTTTGACCAAAAAAAAAAAAAAGAGTGGGCGCCGTAGGTGACTTTCAACCCCTAGTAACATATATAGAACAACTCATTAAAGTGTAAGAACAAAGCATAACATATATAGAACAACTCATTAAAGTGTAAGAACAAAGCATAACATATATAGAACAACTCATAACAGTGTGAGAACAACTCATTACAGTGTGAGATCAACTCACAACAGTGTGAGAATAACTCACAACAGTGTGAGAACAACTCATTACAGTGTGAAAGCTACTCATAGCAGTGTGAGAATAACTCACAACAGTGTGAAAGCTACTCATAGCAGTGTGAGAATAACTCCTATCCATATGAGAACAACTGATGACAATGTTAGAACAACTCTTTGCCTGAAGCGTCAAAAGGTTTTTGCTACCCCCAGCCCCGCCCTTGTGATGTAATGACTATTTCCATTACTGGTTATTGTGTAACAATCATCAAAACTTTTGTGACTGTTTACTGTCTCTTCCTATAGTTTATATTATTTTTAGTGCATTTTCGAGAAGTCGAAATGCGCTATTGTATCCGTTTTGTCCGTCTGTCCGTCCGTCCGTCTGTCATCACCCTAGATCTCAGCATCCATAAGTCCTAGACCCATGATGTATATATGTTTTTTGTATGTCCTGACCTGCCATTTGTGAATCATCACTCAGTTACTCGATCCGACCTCTTGTAGTGGCAGTAAAGCTCCTGGAAGTATGAAAGTCCTAGACCCATGATGTATATCACAAGAGTTCCTACCACCTCCAACACACAAGAGTTCCTACCACCACCAACACACAAGAGTTCCTAAAAATTCATAAAAATATGTCTAAAATCTAAACACAATTACTGATAACTACATAATGCTGATATCTAACATAAGTACTGATACATAATACGAAAATGCGCTAACACGTCCTGAGTCCAAAAAGGGACCAGGCTTAACATGATTTTTTAAAAATTACTTTAATTTGTTTATTAAATAAACAGTGCTAATTTTTTTTTAATTTCAAAATGGCTCAGAGTTGCTAAATGACACTTAAACCACTGTATCAGGACTCATAGATGTGTCTGAAATTAAATAAAAATTTCTCTCCGTTCCAAAAATCGCCACCTCTTTTAGACTGATTTAGTTATTAAGATATTTTTAGAGGCATACAGAGGAGACATCGAGAATTCAACATGGAATATCCATACGTTCTAACTTATATCCATACACCCTATCTCATATTCATACATCCCAATTCATAGCCATTCATTTTAACTCATATCTCTCTATATAAGGGTGTCCAAAGTCCAGCCCGCGGGCCTAATACGGCGCAAGTTAACTAATTCAAATGTGCCTCGGCCTCATCTTAAATAATTTTTTGACTCGAGGATTTTTCGGTGATGACGAAAAATTATGTCACAAAATTATGACTTTTAAAATATTTTTTGAACTGAGATCTTGATTATTTAAAAATTTTATGAAGATATGTGCACATGTGCAGTTATCATGACATTCATAAAGAAATTCAATGACGTGCGATGAAAAAATCGATTATTTAGCAATGTATACTTTGGAAAAGGAAATCAACGTGACTTGACTGTACTTAAAATTTCTGTTCTATTTATACTTCGAAACTTTTTAATTGTTGTTAGATATGTAGCATGATACACACATTTTTAAACTATAACTTTGCGTTTAGTTATCTAATTTTATCAATTTCTAATAAATAAATCTGATATTTATAAAGCCTAAGAAATCGCTGTAGTACTCTCAACTTTTCCCCCACAAGATATTAGTCTTAGAATTTACAAGAATTAAATATAAATAAATAAATACATTAATTAATTAATTTTTAAAAATCAACTAACCCAGTCTCAATGCATGTCATATTTTCAAAAAATTATCTTTATCCCTCACGCCCACATTTTAAATTAATTGAATACAGCCTTCCTTCAAAACGTTTGCCACCCCAGCTTCCTAACTCACACTCACACCCGTACATCCTAACTCATATCAGAGCATCCCAACTCATATCCATGCATCTTAACTCATATCCATACATTCTAACTCATATCCATATATCCTAACTCATATCCATACATCCTAACTCATATCCATACATCCTAACTCATATCCGTACATCCTAACTCATATCTGTATATCCTAACTCATATATGTACATCCTATTTCATATTTATACATCCTAACTCATATCCATACATCCTAATTCATATCTGTACATCCTTACTCATATATGTACAACTTATTTCATATTTATACATCCTAACTCATATCCATACATCCTAACTCATACCCATACATCCTAACTCATATCTATACATCCTAACTCATACCTGTACATCCTAACTCATATCTGTACATCCTAACTCACATCCGTACATCCTAACTCATACCTGTACATCCTAACTCATATCTGTACATCCTAACTCATACCCATACATCCTAACTCATACCCATACATCCTAACTCATATCCGTACATCCTAATTCATATCCGTACATCCTAACTCATATCCGTACATCCTAACTCATATCCGTATATCCTAACTCATATCCGTACCATCTAACTCATACCCATACATCCTAACTCATACCCATACATCCTAACTCATATCCGTACATCCTAACTCATATCCGTACATCCTAACTCATATCCGTACATCCTAACTAATTAATAATCATATTCATCAGGCTGTAACCTATATCAAAATAAATTCATGACAGCATTAGTTTCAAATAGGCATAGATCTACTTTTTAAAAAAAAATGAAATATAGATTTTATTTAAACGTTAAAAACTAGGATGTTTGTCTTTATTGCATCTACGTTAATTGCTTATATATTGATTGTTGCCTTTAATTATAACACTTTTGTAGATTTTTTAAAGGGCTAGGGTTTGAGTCGTGAGTAGATGCAGCTGTCCATTGGTTGACGACATAAGATACCGTTACAACTGAGCGAAGTGGGTCGTTGGTTTATGTAAACAGCAACCCCGTGAACACTCGCCTGCTTCCCTGGCAAATGATGACCGCGGTTAAAAAGACTAGTTGCTGTGTTTGCGTGCATAGTACTTTGACAGAAAAGAGACGAGATCCTTACAAATTATTGCAGGATGAACCGCATTCTAACTCCTTAATTAAGTTTTTTTTTTTAAAATTAATTGTTGCCGGCTGATTCAAATAATTACCGTTTGGTAAAGATGTAGGAAATATGTTTTGCTTATCAAAAATGTGCAGCTAGTTATTGAGACACCTCAGTCAATAACCCTCCGCCCCCTACTTCACCAGCAGTTAAAAAGCTAATACAAATATAAAAATCTCATAATCGACAAAAGTCTTGTCTTTTATAGAGTTCAAAAAATATTGTGATGGATGAATTTCAAAATTGAATATGTAAGGCTACATATTATTAAGAATTATTTCTAAATTAAATTGTTTATTTATTTATCATTGTTAATTTTTCTAAACTGTAAGCTTTAAAATAAATTTACTGAATATGGAACACAAGTGATATTTATAAATCATAACTAACGATATTTTTTAAACGTGTCTTTGACTAAATACCTGTAAGCAAATTGAAAAGAAATCCAAAATAAAAGTACCAAATGAAAAAAAACGCTACCTCACGCTTGTGAGACCTATACTAGAATATGCATCTTCTGTATGGTACCCATCCACCAAAGAAAACATTGATTAACTAGATCAAATTCAAAAAAGAGCGGCCAGATTCATAACTAGAGAATATTCAAACTGGCTAGAGTAACACCATTAGTTAAATCATTAAACCTTGAAACACAAGAGTTTTGAAGAACCAAGAGTAAAATAGTAATTATACATAATGCAATTAATTATAATTTATAAATACAACACAAAGATATCTTGATACAACCCACAGATAAACATAATGATAAAAACACTTTTCTTATTCCGTAAGCAAGAACAAACACATACAAGTTTTCTTTCTTCCCATCTGGAATTCGGGGGTGGAACTGGAATGGGTTGTCTGAAGAAACCAGGAAAGCCAATACTTTATTATCATTTAAAACTCTTATAAGAATGCAGGACTAAACTAAAACCATAGATAAAAGAAGGACGCAATAATCTTCTGTACAGAATGAGCGTCCGAAACATATAAGATAAGATAAGGTGTGAAGTGTGAATGTGTGTAATAAATCCGGTAAAATAAATTTAAAGCACGGCTTTAAAAAAAATTAAAGCAAATCATTTTGAACAAAAAAATATATATTTTGTTGTTTTTTTACTTCCCTGGAAATAGCATAGGAAAATAATAGGGCAAACAGCTTATACCTCTCCTTACAATATTATTATGACTTATCAATAGTTTATAAAATATTTTTTTAGTGACATTTTTGTTGTTTTTTAATGAATTATTTACTATATTGACATAGGCGTCGGTCTCGTCACATTTCAATTTTTTTTTAAAATAAAAGAGTCGTTTAGTTTGTGTGTTAAATTTCATGATGGGTGATTCGTGCCATTAATCATGATATAATAAAGAAGAATCCACCAATCTCAAGACCGCAAACATAATCTGACCAAGAAGGTCACTGTATCCGGTTCATCGATAGATCATAAATGTGCATGACAGAACATATAAAATACGAGGCGCTTGAACTTGAACTTGAACTATCCCTTAACCCGACGCTGGGTTGTTGGGGCACCATTTTGAGCTGCGCACTAACTCATGCCAAGTGTCACGGTTCTGAGCTGCCTTCTGGGAATCGCTAAATGAAAGGCCGGTCCACTCTTTGATGTTGTCCTCCCAACTCTTCCTTGGTCTGCCTCTTTTCCTTCTTCCCTGGACTGTGCCTTGCAATATCGTCTTTGAGAGACCTCCAGATCTTGACACGTGTCCGTACCATCGTAGTTTCCTCTTTTTAATTGAGGTGAGAAGGTCCTCGTAAGGGCCAATGACAGCACTTATTTTGTCGCGGACCGCTTCGTTCGTGATGTGCGCCGTGTAGGAGATGTTTAATACCTTTCGAAAACATCTCATCTCAAGCGCACTAATTCTTTTTTGGAGGTCTGCGGTGAGCGTCCAAGCCTCACAACCATAGAGGAAGACTGACATCGCCAGAGAGCGCATTAGTCGAATCTTTGATCTCAGGGAGAGCTTCTTGCTTTGCCAGATGTTTTTCAGTTTGCTTAGTGCTGCAGTTGTTTGGGCCGTTCTGGCAAGAATTTCTGGNTTTGAGCCTTCATCGGATATTACAGCCCCTAGATATTTGAAGGTAGGGACCTCCTCGAGTTTTTGACCGTTTATCCGTATTTCACTTGTGAAATTCTTGTTTGCCATGACCTTGGTCTTTTCTGCATTAATTTCCATGCCATAGGCCTTCGACGTCTTCTCTAGCTTTGCAAGGAATTCTTTTAGTTCGTCCTCGCTGCCAGCTAGGCCGTCTATGTCATCGGCGAAGCGTAAGTTAGTTATAATCCTTCCTCCGATGCTGACCGTTCCGACATGGTTTTCGAGCACATCAGTCATAATTCTTTCTAGGAAGAGGTTGAAGAGGATGGGGGAGAGTAAACACCCTTGTCTGACACCAACAGAGGTCTTGAACCAATCTCCCAGCTTGCTGTTGTAGAGTACTGCGCTGGATGCTCTGTCGTATAGGTTCTTGATCACAGTAATGAGGTTGGCGTTAATATTGTACTTGTGCATGGTTGCCCACAGTGCTGCAGGCCACACTCTGTCAAACGCCTTTTTGAAGTCTATGAAGACATGAAAGAGGTCCCTCTGGTGTTGCAGATGTTTTTCACAGAGCACTCAGTTGAAGATCTGCTCTGTTGTGCTCCTTCCTGCTCTGAAGCCTGCTTGTTCTTCTGCAATGATCTGCTCTGCTTGTGGTTTTAGTCTGTTTAGTATTACCATGAGCATGACTTTGCTGGGGTGACTAATCAGGCAAATTGTACGGTAGTTCTGACACAATTGTAGATTACCCTTCTTTGGGAGCGTTATAACCAGCGATTGAGTCCAGGGTGTTGGCCATTCTCCTGTCTGCCAGATCTTGTTGCACATGCTAGTTAGAATGTTTATTACTGGTTCACCTCCTGCCTGAATCAGTTCACCTGGGATGTTGTCTCCTCCAGCCGATTTCCCTTTTTTCAACTTTCGCACAGCAAGTTCCACCTCATCACGGAGAATGTAATGCATGTCCATGTTAGATGACGTTGGGCAATGGAGCACTGATTCGTCGCCCTTTGAGTCTTCATTGTATAGCTCAGAACAGTATTCGGTCCATCTTTTTATTATTTCTTGTTCTTCTGTAATACATTTCTCAGATTTATCTTGAATTGTTGAGATGCGACCTTGTTTGGTGGATGTCAGATCTTTGACAATCTTGTAAGCCTTTTTTGAGTTGTTTCTCTGTAGGTTATCATCGATGTCTGATCATTGTTGTTCTATCCAGTTTGTTTTTGCTTTACTCATTTCTTTCCTGATCTTTTTATTGATTGTTCTGTATTTGATTGCTCCTTCTGCAGTATTCTTTACGTTCTTAAGTTTTCTTCTTTCATCGCACATCTCTAGGATATAAGTGAAGACCCATGGTTTTTTTACGGCATGTTTTTTGCCAAGTATATCTTTTGCTGTCTCAATTATTGTGGTATTGAAGGTATCAGTGATTAGATCTATGTCCATATCCTTTTCCGACTCACAAAGTGTGGTCAGTGGAGCAAATTTCCCTCCAATTTTTGCCCTGAACGCCTCTGCGATTACCGGATCTTTCAATTTTTCAAGGTCAAAGAGTAATCGTGTATTGCTTTGTTTTGCAATCCTTTTCAGGTGTAGATGGAAAGTCATCAGCACCAGGTTATGGTCGCTGCCGATATCCGCTCCAGGGAAGCTTCTAGTATTAGCTGCTTTAATGCATGATTTAAATCGTCTTTTGACCAGTATGTAGTCTATTTGGTCACTATGTTCCCCGCCTGGGCTGTGCCAAGTCCATATTCTGGATTTTTTATGGTGACCAATTGTGTTAGCTAGAAGGAGGTTGTTGTATCGTGCAAATTCGAGGAGTCGAAGCCCTCTATCGTTGGTCAGGTCATTGCAAGAGTGTCCGCAAGTATCTGCCCAGTTGGTACATACATCTACTCCAATCTTCGCATTCCAGTCACCTTGGACGGCGATAATATCTTTCTTTGGTGTTTGATCCACGATGTCCTGTACTTGGTCATAGAAGGCCTCAATTTCACTATCATCATGGCTGGATGTAGGAGCATATGTCTGTATAATTGTGATATTGAAGGGTGTTGCTTTCAGGTGGATGGTGATGATGCGGCTGGAGACAGGACGACAACCAATGACTGAGTTTGTTGTATTTTTATGGATTAGGAATCCAACTCCATGTTTATGTCTGTCCTCCCTGCCGCTGAAGTAGATTTTGTGTCCATCTTCTGTTGCGAGTTCACCAAAGCTTTTCCATCGGGTCTCACACAGTCCGATGACATTCCATTGGTATCGTTCCAGTTCGTTGGTCAGTTCTTCCACTTTTCCTGTCGCATGTAAGGTTCTTACATTCCATGTACCAATAATCATGTCTCCTCTTCTTTTAAGGTTGTATGGGGGTGTTGGTTGTGGTGCACCAGTAGTAGATTTTACGTCCCCATCCTGGTGTGCAATGGTAGACGTGGCCCTTGTTAACCCGGGCGACGACCGGGCCGGTATGTGTTGAGTTAGTATAACAGTCATATGGTGTGTCTAGGGCAAGGATTGCTTGGCGGCGCCCATCCCTCTCCAAGCTTAACCACAGCCATGGACACGTAGCCGTCGAGTTCGCATGGGAGCTCGTCCGCCCTGGCCGGTGCTCCACTAGGAAGTCGTAGGCCCAGTGGTGCCGTGTCAGCACCACCCCCTCACGTGGTTTAGCCGTTCAGCTGAGACCGTTGCCCGGGGTGTGGCGCTGGGAGCCACACGTGAGAGTTTCGAGAGATGGACGAGGACCAGTGAGCTTGACCACCCGTGGGTGCATCTGTCACTGCGTCAAAAGGTACTACCTCTGCCCAGCGCTCGCTACAATCCCCCTCTACAACGAGGCGCTATGAAATTAAATTTGAATATTATTTTTAACGTACTAGAAGATCAGAGAAATAGAGAACAATGGCCGTAAACCTGAGCAGAATTCAGTCCTTTATTAACTATTGCCTAAGATGGATTATCAGGATTCACTGGACGGACAAAATCAACAATCCGGAACTGTGGCAGCGGACGAGGCAGAAGCCAACAGACCAAGAGATTCTCCAGAAGCGGCGGTAATGGATTGGTCATACGCTACAAAAAACTGCCTCCAATACGAGGAAAGCCCTGAACTGTAACTCTAAGAGAAAGCGAAAAGAGTTCGCACAAGAAACACAGTGCGCCGCGAGACTGAGGAAGACATGAAGAGCGTCTTCCAATGATAGAAGATGCTGGATAGACTGACCTAGGATAATGATGCCTGGAAAACTCTTGTTGTTGGCCTATGCCTTTGTAAGATAGCAGACGTCGACAATCATCAGCTGCAGCTCCTTCTGGACGAGAAGGCTCAACAACTAAAAGGTCAAGTTACAGGATAGTGTAAAAAGATATCAGAAAGAGAAAAACCTTTTATTAATGTCAACTTTATTAAAGAGTATATGATGGCCCTTGCAAATTACTCGTGCCCTCAGAGCAGTGGTTCTCAACCTGTGATCCGTGGAGATGTCCTCGGTGATCCGCGAGCAAAGGATTAATTTTATTTAATAAAAAAAATCATGTTAAGCCTGGTCCCTATTGGAACTCAGGACGTGTTAGCGCATTTTCGTATTATGTATCAGTACTTATGTTAGATTTCAGCATTATGTAGTTGTCAGTAATTGTGTTTAGATTTTAGACATAGTTTTATGAATTTTCCTGTGTAATGAATATACCTGACATTTTTTTTTATTTAAAAGTCATTTCTTTACATTTAAAAAAAAAATATTTTCTCTTTAATCTAACTACAAGTCACCACAAATGATGACGTAAAACTCTCTAAACTTTTACACATATTCTAATAACGTCAACTAAAAAAAAAACACTAATTATTTTGCACCCTTTCACACCACTCTTCAATGCATGAAGAATTGTGCATTCGACTTCCGGCAATGGCGGCCGTTCCCTGAGTTAGTGTTGCTTCTCGATTCGAAATATTTTTTGGTAGTTTTAACGGGTTTTTTAAACGGATCGAGTAACTGAGTGTTGATGCACCAATGGCAGGTCAGGACATACAAAAAACATATATACATCATGGGTCTAGGACTTATGGATCCTGTGATCAGGGTGATGACAGACGGACAAAACGGGTGCAATAGCGATTTCGACATCTCGAAAATGCGCTAAAAACCCCAAAGGGTATAAATGTTATCACTTTTTAATATATTGCATCATTTTAATCACTCGGTGGCGATAGCATAGCGCCGAAAACAATGTGTATTGATTCCATGTTTACTTTTAGCTACAACGCAAATTCCATGATGTCACTTCATATTGTAGAAGTCTATTGTTGTTATATTGAAATACAAAAGTAATTTTTTGAAAACATTGAGTAAATTAGTGTGAAATTAATATTACAATTATTAAAGTAATAAATAAATAAAATAGATAGAACACATGGATAAATTTCTAATAGAGAAAATAACCGAGCATAAGGACACCAATGACTCCTCAGACTCATCCTCACAATATAATATGTGGGAATCAAATGCTGTTCCGGTGAAAATAGACGATTTGCCACACGACTGTATGATGAAGAATATTCACGCTTTGGGATTATAAACGTCGTTGTAAATGAGATCAGAGTGAGCAATATGCCGTAAATTCTTGCTAATGGAGCGCTGAAACCCGCAAAAGTCCGAAGACGTCTTAAAACGAATCTTAATGTCTGCATGGAGAAACCATAGGAATACGTAATGCGCAAAAAATATTCAATTGATATATGATAAGTCCAGCACAAGACAAGCAACCAAAGTCTTTTAAACCCTTTGAAACCATCATCTGTTAGAGATAACTGTCATAGAAGAAAGCCATAATCATTTGATTTTGATAATGATCAATTAATTCAAAAAGTAACGTTGTGACAGATGATATATACATTTCCAACAAGGCAGTAGCACAATTTTCAGTAGTTGTCCGCGGCTGAGACGCAATTTTCTCAAGTGATCCTTGAACCTCAAAAGGTTTAGAACCACTGCCTTTAAGAGCTGTTTAGTTTAGAAGCAACAAGAACATGCGAACTAGTGAGTACATTTTTGCTGCGAGAAATCTAAGAAGTTTTGATATTCTTTGCGATCGATGTCTCATATTCTCGTAATCATTCACGGCGTCAATTTTCATCTTTCATGTAACGGAAACGTATTAATCTCTTTGCTGCATGCATAGAACAACTAGAAACGGGATTTTCATGGGTGTAAAAATAAAAATGCAAGACTATGACCTTGAGTGGAACCAGCTTTCCGTTGAATAACATAAATATGTCAGAAAGTAGCAAGGGTCTATTGGGACTGATAATGACTTAATAGGTAACTTGCGAATTCCGAACGCTGGGTTCTTGCAATATAAATTAGATCAGCAATATGTTGTGTATGTTTGTTATCGGGTGTGGACAACTCAACCTTGACTAACCCATGACGATAATGTAGATTTGTTTTTCTATTTTTACCCCGCGATCTTTCCTTCTGGCTATAGGTAATATTGTACAAACGAATAAGCGTCTTCCACACATATTTTTTTTTCCATTTATCCTGTCAGGTGTCACAAAATGTTGGTGTTTCCTCGTACTAAACGTAAGGGATGTGAAAGTCAACAAGCGACGGAACAAATTAAATATTGTGTCGACAAGGCACGCAATTACCTCCCATAGATCTCGTTTGTCAACTTTTTCTTTTAGCAATAAAACTGGTGTAATGATAGGATCTTATAGGGGTTCCACGCATTACCCCAGCCGTCTAACTATTGTCTAGTTAGGTACCCATTCGGAGCTGGGTGACTCGGGGACTCCTCAGGCCCCGAGAACAAATCCTCACCTTCGTGTGGATTCGAACTCGTGACCATCGGTATGATAGTCGAGAGCGCTACCTCTCGACCACCACGTCCCACAGGATTGTTGTTTGTGCGCCTGCAATTGTGGTTTTAGGACTTTCCCTTCCCCTCACTTCAAATAAAAAAAATGTGTATTGTTTTTTCAAACATTTACATACATTCTTTTTGGCCCATTCTTATATTTATAGATTTTTTTTTCGCCTCAAAAGATGCTCCGGTATAAGACGCACCCAATTTTCAAGGAGGAAATTCTAGATTTAAAAAAGATTCTGTACCAACTACTGTCTATTTGTATTATAAGACGCGCCAACTTTCGCCATAGCTTTGGGGTGAGAAAAATTGAGTCTTTGAGGGCCAAAAATACGGTAATTCAAAATTATAAAATAACTTAAAAAATATTTTTTTAAACCAAAGACAATTTTACACCAGTATTACTTGAATGAGAACACGTTTTTACAGTTAGTGCAGTACACAATCAAATAAAGAAAGAAATATTATTTTAAATATTTAAAAGTTTTAAAAACATTAATTTCAAATCGTCTTATTACTTTCATTCATTGGGGCTTTGCTGTTTGTAAGCATATTATTGGTTTGCTTTAGGCTGTTGAGGAAACTTTAGTATCTAAATTATTTAGTTTCTCTTTTTCTCTAATTCATTTTGATCTTTTTTAAAAATAAAACTAGCTTACTCTACTTGATTGTTCTATATATAAATTATATTATCTATCAGCACACACACACACACACACTTACACACACACACACACACACAGAGACACACACACAAACAACCAGCAAACAAATGCTCTTTATTTGAAGCTGTTGGGTAAATAATTAATTTACAAATGGAGGGGCAGGTGGCCTAGGACATTTCCTTGTAGAACTTATGATTTCACCCTTATAGGTGCTTACTTAGATCCATAAATTACTACAGTTGGGTCACAAAATAAAATTTAAGAACAATTTGAAGACTTTTATATTTGATATTGGTGTTGGCCACCAGAGTGCCACGAGAATGCCAGTGTAGCAAGGGTAGCATTCGCCAACGATGGGTAGCATTCATTCATTCCTACATTCATTCATTCATTCATTTATTTATTCATATATTTTTTCAACACCTAGAGATGTGATTTTTAAATGCAAGACTCAAAGAGCATTAGATTTTTTTTTAGAGAAAGAAGATATACTACACTTTCTGTAAAGGAGCTGGATAGCACAGTATAATGCATTTGTTAATTAATGCATATTAATTAAGTCTTTTGGGCAGATACTTAAATTATCACTACTTAAAAACCATAATTTTAATACCATTTATAAATTCAATATTTGGGATTTTTTTGTCTGCACAGACTTTCACTAGTCATAATTGTTTGTAAATTAGAGTTCTATAATATTTGAAAACTATTGTATTTAAAAATGGTAAAAAATTAATATATTAAACTCAATAATCTGAATTATACTGAGGTAGTTTAAATTCAAGAAAAATATGCTAAACTGAATTTTTTTTTTCAATATGCCAATGCTTTATATTATATCAGTGAAATAGAAATAGGAAAGTTAATGCAAAAATGTTATTATTATTATTATTATTTTATTTTAAATAATGCTTTTTGTTATTTTGTTAAACCTCAACATTTAAAATACTTTATTTTCCAAAAAAATAAAATTAAACTATAGTTAACAAATATGCCTCAAAGGATGAACTGTCTTCCACCTTTACTTTGTAGTAGTATTAAACTTTCAACACGAACTAAAAATTTCAACATGTACATGAGCCACTTTAAACTCTCAGAAACATATCACCGAGAGACAAGATACTGAAGCGTTAAACTTTTTAAAGTTTATAATTTCAAATTTTCAAGTATTGGGGGTTTAAAACAACTTTTAAAAATGTGTAAAATATAAATCCTAAACACGGGGAAAACCAATGACGTAATCACATTAAAAACTATAGTTTAAACACAGCTGAATGTTGTACTGAAAATTTTCCTTCCATGAGTAAATAAACCTACGAACAGTAGCGACTCTATTGGTCTAAGTAACTCATGGCATGAGATTTGTGTTTCCAGCTGGTGTTGGAGACTATCAGATGTCCTCAGACAACACCAAGCACCTGGCAGTGACATACCCACTTCATTTGGACACGTTTGTATATAAGGGCCGACAAACCTGGTCATGCATTCAACGTTCGGCTGTGGAGAACCTTTACCAAGATGAAGGTTGTAGCTCTGTTGGCCCTGGCCGTGCTGGGATGCAGCTTTGCCCAAGATATCGGTAAGTAGAAACACGTTCAAATCTTCAGAGTCTGTCTAAGAAAAAAAACTACCAAGAATATAAGTCAAGTATTTATTATCACTTTGATTGACAAGCTCACTCCAGGTGTCATTATTTTGCCGAGACATGTTTACTACTTGAGAGTGAATGTAATAAAAGTGTGTCGCTATGTAGAAACATTAAAATATCACATAGCTTTTGTCTTAAGATATGACAACTCCCCTACTTTAAAAGATTCATATAAATAAAATATATCAGTCTGCCATTATTTCAAAAGATAGTAAGATAGACATAAGGGAAATAAATATGGAAGTTATTTTGGTACAAGTGAAAACTAATGCTACCTTAAAATAGATAATACCCTTTTACAAATTACTTATCGCATCTAACTTATGACACGCAAGTCTTGTTTTACAAGAAAATATTGTAATCCTCTAGAATATTTGTGTATGAAAGTGTTAATTAAAATTTTGAATATTCAACTGAGCGCTTGAAACTCGTCATTAATCAGAGTCAATTGATAATTGTGATGTGGATTCAATGCACTTCTTATGTTTCTAGATGTAAGTTAAAAATTGTGTTGTTTATAATTTGTCAAAGTTTTAATTATACAAATAAATCTAATCAAAAATTTTTAAATAAAAAAAACACAGCAAATCAGCCCCCACAAGATGGAAGCGTCCCCCCACCTCTAGACGGTAGTCGCCAACAACCTCAAAACGGAGATCGCCCACCTCAACGTAATGGTGACCGCCCACCTCCAGGTGACGGAGACCGCCCCCCTCAACGTAATGGAGGCCGCCAGTCTCAAGGGGACAGAGACCGCCCACCACAACGCAATGGAGCTCGTCAACAACAACAACAAAGGGGTCAAAGTCCACCACCTCGTGATGGAACCCTTCCTCCCCAAGTAAGACGTCAACTGCCTGAAAGAAATGGAAGTCCACCACCACCCCGTGATGGAAGCTCACCCCCACCTCGTGATGGAAGCCCACCACCACCTCGTGATGGAAGCCCACCACCACCTCGTGACGGAAGCCCACCACCCCGTGATGGAAGCCCTCCTCCCCAAGTAAAACGTCAACTGCCTGAAAGAAATGGAAGCCCACCACCCCGTGATGGAAGCCCTCCACCACCTCGTGATGGTAGCCTACCACCCCGTGATGGAAGCCTACCACCTCGTGATGGAAGCTTACCACCCCGTGATGGAAGCCCACCCCCACCTCGTGACGGAAGCCCACCAGCACCCCGTGATGGAAGCCTACCACCTCGTGATGGAAGTCTTCCACCCCGTGATGGAAGCCCACCCCCACCCCGTGATGGAAGCCCTCCTCCACAATTCAGACGTCAACTGCCTCAAAGAAATGGAAGCCCACCTCCCCAAGATGGAAGCCCACCACCCCGTGATGGAAGCCCACCTCCCCGTGATGGAAGCCCACCACCCCTTGATGGAAGCCAACTTCAACAAAATGGTAGTCCATTACCTCCCCTTGATGGTAGGTCACCACCTCCATTTGGAAGACGCCCACCTCCAGGTGCTCCACGTCGTCAATAAGTCGATTACTTGCATTAATATGTTTAAAGAAAGATCACAAATAAACTTAAGGTGCCGTGTTTTCAAGAAAAGTTTTCCACAATAAAGTTTTAAATTAATATACCCTAAGTCTTATTTTTTGTTTGATTAAAAATGGCTTGAACAATTTTGAACGTACTATTTTTGAATAATAAAATTAACTTAACCTCTTCCAACAATAAAAATGCAAGGAATACAAATGAATTGTCAAATCAAACACATAAATATATTTAACTAGGTTGATCAGGGGCGGCCACGGCTCCCACTTGTCTCAAAAGTTCAAGTAACTTACGGGAATGTTATTGCATGCGTTTTAATTAGTGTATCCGACAACCAAAAATTGGTATGTGAATGATTTCAATAAAAATATTGTATAATTGTATTTTAGTTCGATATTGTGTCTTCTCCTTCACAAAAGTCCTCTGTATACAACATTTCGAGTTAACAAACTATCATCGTTGTCAGCCAAACTATTAGCGGGTTTTTTTGTTTTTGTTTTTGTTTGTTTTTTATCATTACCTTTTCCAAAATTAAAATAGTATATCAAACAATGATGCCATATTATATTTTACGGCGATAAACACCAGAGGCTCTGTTAATCTTGAAACAAAAATGATGTTGATTTTAAGTCAATATTCTCAAATGTTTTTTTTTTAAAAATGTGCTGATTATGTCCCTTAGCGTTAGAGAGTCCATGAGGGCTGCCGAGTGACTTGGGCTTTTTATTATATATATTCGTTGTAATCATAAGTCTTATAGTTAAAAAAGAGAATGACATTTTTTTAATTTCGTTTTATTTCTTTTAAGTAATATATATTATTTTGTAGCAATATTAAGGAAATATAAAGGCAAAATAAAAACATTTATATCATCATTTAAAAGATTAATTAATTTGGATATTTTAAGCTAATGAAGAAATTTTGTCTTTGAAAGAAATAGTTATCAAATACATAATATTAAAACAATAAAAAATATTTTAAAAAAGGAAATGATTATATAATATGAAATATTTCCCCCCCCCCTTAGGTGATTACATTGTTAATAGGTAGCCACTACAATAAAACACAAGTAGACGTCTATGTGAGAAATCACAATTAGCTCTTGTATAACAATGTAAAGTAGATCTACTTGTGACAACACACAAAGATTTCAACGTTGATTTCCCGAAAAACTTATTTGTGACTTGAAGAAAAAAAATGTAGATCTATAGATATTTTTAGATCTTCTTTTTGAGAGTGATATTCTTTTGCTCAAGAATTCGTTTCGTCGAAACAATGGTGATGCGCCCGTTCAACTATAGTCTGAACTAATTAAATTCCTTTTGATAAAAAAAAAATAAGGAACAACTCATTCAATTGTCCACTTTAAAAAAATCTGGTGTTGAGTTTCCAGCAAACTTTTCCAACACAAGATTTACCGCTGAACCTTCGGAAGCAATGTTCTAAATTAAAGGCAACAATTTCGTAGTAACGATAAATGCTATGATGAAAATAAAAAATTCAGTTTCAGAAATCTCAAAAACTTCAGCAAAAGGAAAACATAACTTCGTCTGCCATCTCTAAAGAATCATCAAAGAAGCTTGTAGACAATTTTAAAACAGGGTGTGCAACCTGAGGCCGTGGGCACGAAAAAGTGCGGCCGTGGAATTTTTAAAAAAATTATAATAACCTGCGGCCGTTAAATATATGAAGTTTGGCAATATATTATGTAAAGTTTTTAAAAGAAATATTGAATTTCCATTTACACTCTTAAGCACTTGTTATTGCGAAAGAAATTACTCCGACAGCTGTAGCGTTTGCTGCGGTGTTTGCCGCTCGTATACATACATTAAATCTAACGAGGTCAGGTCATGAAGTTAAGCAGCCTAATATTGAAGCAACGAAACCGTGTGATGCGCACATTCGATGTATTGTGCTTGCTCTATGTAACTGTGTAACACGTCGGTCAACTCCTGTAGCTGCCATAGAACACACAAATTCTTAGCTGGCAGCTGCACCTTAAATCCAGACAGATTCTCTACAAAGCAGTGAATAAACCTAACAGTTTTAACAGTGAAAAGGCGTTTAATGAAAACGATTAATTAAAGCTTGAATACTTAGTTATCGTATAATATTATCCGTGACTCCTTCGTTCTCATGTCGATACAAAGGAAAAGAACATTGGAAGAAGAGAAACGGAGCTTTAATGGAATTCGCATAACGTTTTCAGTATTTCGACAAGATCTCAAAAAATATGAGAATGGTTTCTTCTTCATTTATGGAAATGCTCGAAATAAAATAATAACACGCAGCTTGTGAAGAAATTCGAGGACAAAAAAGATATATACTGAAGACATGAAAAGTAGCTGTGGAGTACCCCAAGCTTTGCGAAATAGCAAGAAACAATTTAGTAATGTTTGGAAGCACGTACATGTGCGATGCGTCATTTTTACGAATGAAATATCTCAAGAACAAATATCGAACCCGACTGGTGGACACCAATCTGGTTTCAGGAATACGATTGATGATCTCTAGCAAGTGTAAGGACTTTTCGCAAATCTCGGGCAAATATCCAAGAGCAACGCAGCCACTAATTTCTTGACTCTGGACTGCTAAGTTACATGGACAGTGTTAGTGAAGCAGCTTATCACTGATTCAATTATTGTATTCTTCGTGTACTAATGCAACTTAAAAATATCCTTATGATGTACGTGTGTGACATGCATGATGTTATGACACTGTTTGGTTTATGACAATGTTCAATATAGTAGAAATATCAGAAAATATAAATTGAAATGTTTTTGTTTGTAAGGAAGCACTGTGTTTACCTACAATACATTATGATGACGCCATTATTATGTCGCGTTGAATATTACAAGAGGTAAATTTTTCATAGTGATCGTTTCGATTTACAGTGAAACAATTTTTTATGCAGCCGTCAATGGCCCAAAGGTTGTGAACCCCTGCTTTAAAACATGGTTAGATTCGCAACTGGAAGTATGCATTTTTTAATATTTTTTTAAATTTTTTTTTGGGGGGGGCGGGGGGAGGAATCTTCTCGTCTTTAGAAATCCTTTTAACAGAATTCGTTTGATTTTAACATTCATTGGGTGTCCATAAAAATACAGTTTGAATGTCTGCAACTGAAATTTCACAATCTCATTTCCTACCGCACACCTTTACATTTATATACATCTTTTTGAGATATCTAATCATATATACATCTTTTTTAAAACAAATTATGACGCAATACATTTTCCGGAGTTAAATCAAAATAAATATAAATCATAAGACATAATGTAGAAATCTAGCTTAAATTTATTGAAAACATATGCTCTAGTTGTTTTTTTTAAATATTTTATTAATCCCTAATAAACAGCAACATGACAATAACTTTGCCCTATGCTTTTTAGTTGTCAAGTGATATGGGGGCGTCCTTAAAGTACGTCACACTATTTTGACCATCCCCCTTCCCTGTGTTATTTACTGGCTTAAATCTTGGACCCTCCCTNCCCCCCCCCCCCCGAAGTAAGTCATTTCAAATAAGTAATTCTGAAACAAAACAAACCAAAATAGGACGTTATATCCCTCACACTACATCACACCAAGAATGTGTCAATATTATGATAATGCGCACAGCGCAACAATCTAACTTAAGCATTCACAAAGTAGGAAAACGCCATTTACTAGCGTAAGAGATTACTTTAAACGTCATTTAAAATCAATAATTCTGAAAGTAAACAAAACAATAATTGCTGTCTACAAATTGCTGCTAAAATGTTGAGAGTCGAACCAAAAGAGACTTTTCAAACATTCCTTCTCCGACATTGTTCTAAATATTATTAGATTTCTTTTGGCGTTATTATCAAATGGATGTTATGGTTGGCGAAAAATTGACAAATATTGATATTTTGGGTTGTTTTTTTTTTTTTTAAAATAATGTTCTGGATATCCAGTAAAACTTTTTCGGTAATTTTTATTGGGTTTGCATAACCTTGGAACCTTTTTAAAATATTTGCAACACACACACACACACACGCGCGCACACGCGCGCACGCACACGCGCGCACGCACACACACACACACACACACACACACACACACACAAAACTAACGCTCTATCTGGTGTGGTTCAAGAGAAGTTGGTGTTCAAAGCTGGAACAGACTGGCCAGACATTTCAACTATATAAACGCAATTTTTACTAAGGACATTGCGTTAAAAAAACGTTATTTGGCCTCAGGCCTTGAACAGTGCCTACTGTTAAATTTAAGGCTTTTCAAAAGCACATGATAAAGTTGACCACTTTATTTTGCTCAAAAGCGTATCTATAGAATCATTGGCTTTTCTGGCCCCATTTATCATTGGATCTAATAGAGTAAATTCTAATCAATAATTTATCTAAATCAGTTCCAGTAACGTTTAATTCAGGAGTTCAAAGAGTAGGCCCCCTACTCTTAATTTACATAAAGGATATACACCAACAAACAAAAACTTCTCAATAGGAGCAAAAGTTTAGTTACTTGAAGATGATTTCATAGTATAAAACTCTAATAAAATGCAAGACAGTGTATAAACCTGTTAAAATAATTCATACCAGTAAAGTCATAGTATTTATTTCTGGATTGATCTATCGCAAGAGAGAAATTATTGAAATATCAAAGTGTTAGAGCCGGGCACAAAGTGTATTAGTACAAATATTGAAGCATCACAGTGAATTATGTCACAGAGTATATAAATTATAATATTGAAGTTATAAAAAAGTTAAATAACTGAGAGAATCTTAGATGGAATATTGAAGTAACAAAGAGTTAAATTATTCAGATTATCTAATATTTGAACATAGAAGTATCAAAGAGTTAAATTACTCAGAGCATCTAAGTTAGAATATTTAAGTAACAAAGAGTTAAATTACGCAGATTATTTAAGTGGGAACAGTGAAGTATCAAATAAGTGTAAGTTGGTATTGGCTATTCAAGTATTTTTCGGGCTAGGTGAATGATAAACATTCTATTAACTTGGGAATTTTAACTTTTAGTATTTTTGTTTTCTTTTCTTTTGTAAGAAAGATTATTAACTTTTTGTAGCAGTCTTTAACCAACCAAATAACAATCGGAAATCCCAATTACTCATAACCCTGAAAGAATATATTAGAAAACGTATTTGAACAACATCTCTAAAAATCACGTTAACATGCGATGAAATAGGCATGTGTAGGAGTACAACCACACCATGTAAATTTAACAAACTGCTATGATTTGTTTTAACAGGTGGTGTTTATGACTTTAGAACAGCTTATTATAATGCTAAGCACCTGACAGTTGCAAATACTTTGAGCACAATCTTATTTGTATATAAAGGTAGCTACAGAGCTTGTCTTGCACACAGCTTTTTGTCTTGTAGAACTCATTCGACTAAGATGAAAGTTGTAGTTTTGCTCGCCTTTGCCTTTTTGGGCATTAGTCTTGCTCAAGATTTAGGTGACTTTTTAACCATTTTCTACGTAATAATTCCGAGGGTCTCCCCAAAAGTGGATACACTCTTTAAATGTCCATAACGCCAACATTTATTATTAGTACTGCCTAACACAGCAAAGCTTCATAAATCCAAATTCTGTGCACAATTGTAGAAGCTGCCTAATATCGAAAGTGTTCACCAATGATGGCCTTTTTGATCCATACACAGCTGATAACGCTCACTCATTGAACGCTATTGAAATAGTTAGGAACGTATCTGATTCAATAAGTGAGCTTATTCAGACGAGCATGGACCAACGTGACCACTAACTTCAATACTTTCGATAGCCGGCAGGGTTTTTTTTTCTACATTTTTTTACATTATTTTGATTTTTGAGACATTTGCTGTATAATAATACATTTTGTTGTTATAGTCATTTAAAAAGTGTATACATTTTTGTGGGACACCCTATAGTTTATTTCTTAGATGAAACAAGACACCTATGTTACTAGCTACTTTCTGAACTTTTCAGAAAATCCAATCAAAATTTAGGAAATAGAATATTGGTAGAGAAATTTTTACTAAAACTAATATTTTGTTTACGTTAGATAAATAGTATGTGATTTAATCATCAGTTATGCATTGGTGCCGCTTGAAACTTTAATTATTTAGAAAGCTTTCAGAAACTCAGTTTGGTGCGTTCGCATTGATTAAAAGATTAATACGCTTTGCCTCCTTTAGCAATTTTATCCAATGGACTAGAATGTGTAGAATTTTTGCTATGTAAATTTACATCGGTTGAAAATGTAAGTTATACCTTATAAGTTATAAGTTATAAGTTTTAACTGTTAGTGGTAAACGGTTTCACCAACTTAACCTATGACTGATGATGGGCATATACTTCAGTACGCTAGAAAAAAACCCAAATACACTCGTTCTTCTCGTCTGGAACTCGAAAATGAAATGGGTTGTCTACTGACATCAGGAAAACCAAAAGCCCTGTCAACATTTAAAACTCGAATTAAAAAAAAGCAAGTCTAGACAAAAGGCATGCACAAGCGTAGGACGCAATAATTTCCTGTAGCGAAATATGTAAAGATAAGATAATTAAACTAGTTTTTATGTTTCCCTAAGGATTTTTGTAAAATTATTATTATTTAGAAAGTGAAATAAAATGCTGCATGATATTTTTTAAATGAATCTATGTAAGGAATTAAATTAACATTTAAAGTTGATGATTTCTCGAAAACTTAAATTTTAATAAGGAAACTACAAGCATGATTCTGATTGTGGACAGCTAAAATTTCATTAATGTTAAGAAGCAATGACTCGGATTGTAAAAGCTTTAGTATATAAGCCATGGTAGTATTGGAGTTTTAACACATCAGTGATTTCATACGGAAGGTCTCGCTAAGTTTTATATATTAGATATATATATATATATATAATGTAATGGTCAGGCGTCGAACGTTTAGAAATTTGCATTTGTATAATCTTTACCACATCATTGGTGCTATCTCATTTACATTGGTAATATTTTAAGAATTTAAGTCTGAGCTATTTATTTTTAAAAAAATAATAATATTCATTTCAATTAATATCTTTCCAAAAATTAGTCGACTCTGCTCCCTCAGAAGGAGACCCACAACCTCCTTTAGATGAATCTTTGTCATTTCCACTAGACGAGGAATTTCTCCAACCACTCGACGGAGATCGCCCCCCACCTGGTGACGGAGATCGCCCCCCACCTCGTGACGGAGAACGCCCCCCACCTCGTGACGGAGAACGCCCCCCACCCCGGGATGGAGAACGCCCCCCACCTCGTGACGGAGATCGACCACCAGCACAGGACGAAGACCTTCCCCAACCGAGTGATGACCAACAACCCCTAGATGATGTTCCTTCCACCGGATCTGACAAAACGGCAACTCCCCCAACGCTTTGGAACCCTACCACCACTCCGTAATGGAAGCCCACCTCCACCTCGAAATGGAAGCGCAACAGCATCTTTCGATGGAAGCCAACTACAACAACAAAACGGAAGCCCATTACCCCCACGTAATGGAAGTTCTCCCCCTCCATTCGGTAGGCGCCCTCCACCAGGCGCCCCACGTCGCCAGTAATACAAGTTACATTTTTTTTTGTTTCAACAAAAATTACTTAACAATTAATTGTTAATGGAATACAAATATGGTAATATTATAAACACCAATAATGTAATCGGATAAACTGTAATCTTGAAACAAATAAAAGACGACATACAAAACACATAATTATTTTGAATTTTCAAAATGTTGTTTCGTGAACTTGTATATATGTATATATATATATATATATATATACTAGATTGTGCCAGGCGCCGTGGCGCCTGCGGCGCCCCCGTTTTTTGGGCGCCTACGGCGCCAACCTTTTTTTTAAAGACCAACTAACTTGTCCTTTTTTGATAAATACGAATTATTAAACTTTATGAAATGTACGCAAAGTATTTATTTAATAATAATAATAGGGGTTGTATTTTGCGTACCGATGCACACCAAACAATGACGTCATC
>MUZC01004548.1:0-12033 GCA_002072015.1 Radix auricularia | reverse complement strand
TGAGCGTCCAAGCCTCACAACCATAGAGGAAGACTGACATCGCCAGAGAGCGCATTAGTCGAATCTTTGATCTCAGGGAGAGCTTCTTGCTTTGCCAGATGTTTTTCAGTTTGCTTAGTGCTGCAGTTGTTTGGGCCGTTCTGGCAAGAATTTCTGGCTTTGAGCATTCATCGGATATTACAGCCCCTAGATATTTGAAGGTAGGGACCTCCTCGAGTTTTTGACTGTTTATCCGTATTTCACTTGTGAAATTCTTATTTGCCATGACCTTGGTCTTAATTTCCATGCCATAGGCCTTCGACGTCTTCTCTAGCTTTGCAAGGAATTCTTTTAATTCGTCCTCGCTGCCAGCTAGGCCGTCTATGTCATCGGCGAAGCGTAAGTTAGTTATGATCCTTCCTCCGATGCTGACCGTTCCGGCATGGTCTTCGAGCACATCAGTCATAATTCTTTCTAGGAAGAGGTTGAAGAGGATGGGGGAGAGTAAACACCCTTGTCTAACACCAACAGTGGTCTTGAACCAATCTCCCAGCTTGCTGTTGTAGAGTACTGCGCTGGATGCTCTGTTGTATAGGTTCTTGATCACAGTAATGAGGTTGGCGTTAATATTGTACTTGTGCATGGTTGCCCACAGTGCTGCATGCCACACTCTGTCAAACGCCTTTATGAAGTCTATGAAGACATGAAAGAGGTCCCTCTGGTGTTGCAGATGTTTTTCACAGAGCACTCGCAAGTGCTTTTTACGAGGCATTTTTAGTTTTTTCTTTATAAAGTCGTGTAAATTTGATATCAAAATTACATCATATTGTAACAGCGCGATGATAAAAATAAATAAACCGACAATGAAAGACGTACAGATGAAACAAATTATGAACTTTACAACTTTATACATGCCGGAAATTAATGGTCAGTGAAAAAAAAGTGAAAGTTTTTAAGTGCCTTTTTAAAAAAAAATAACCTATAGAGCAATAGAAGTTTTTTTTTTTTTTAATACATTAAAAATATATTTTAAAAAACGTAAAAAATACAAGTTTTTCACTATCAATCCTTTAGATCTAGATTTCTATATACGAGACATAACTATAAGGATGTTCATTAAAGCACGCAGGGCAAAACAATTCGAAAATACAAAATTCTAGATATGTCTCGTAAAACATGTTAAATATAATGCGCGTGAATATATTTTTAAAAAGTATTTTCAATATAATGCGCACCATATTGCGTGACAGGAAAGATTGTTGAACATAATACGCACCACGACACTCTATCTCAAAAATTAACATGATACATAGAGATAAAATAATTTTAAAATTCAATAATTCAATTAAATACATTTGATCAAACTGAAATTTTGAAACTTCATTTTTATCATCGGCACGAGTCTGCCTTCAAAATTTCAGCTCCCTAGCTTACAAAAAAAAAAGTGTTTAAAAATCGATCCAAAGTTTTTTTGGCAAGCAAGCGAGGGCTCAGACGCCACAAGTTAATATAAAGGATTTAATAATTGACTATATAAACTTACGGCTACAAAAGTATAATGCCTTGACAATTTTAGTTCCAAACTGTTAATGGGATACACAAGACCTAGATATTCTAGACATCCAGGGAACGTGCGAAGATGTTGTGTATCACATCGGTATGAGATTCCTCAGTTGGGAGACCTCATTTCAGCGCATCTACACACTTAAATTGGAAACGAGGCTATTTCTCATGTGAATTAATGCTCACCAACATAATAATTATCCTCACAGATACATCTGTGTCACAGATAGTCAAACCAACGCATGATGTGTCTGAAGACTTTCCCTAAGACAATTTTCTTTGTACCGTTGAGAATGCTGATGCTATTGTCAAATCTTGACATAATTATGCATCTACCGAATATTGATGAAACAATTATGCTACGAGTCAATTTGGGGTTAAATCCGGTGCAATGAAAATTTACTTCAAGTTCGCTATTCCATTCTTATGGACAGAAAGATTGTTGTCACTATTTGTCACTATCATTTTGTTCAATAAATAATCGTTAGTGCAATAACGTCACGAATCACTCTACAGTCACGCTTCGCGATATTCTAATACAGGGTTTAGGGAAATTTTTGATTGCAATATAACATTCTATGATGACGTCACCCCCAAAGGATCAGATTCTAGAGGATTTTAAATATCACACTAGAGTTTCCTTTTTACCCAAGATGGGGGTAATTAACACGTATTTGCGACCTAAAAGCTAGACGCTATCTCTAAGATAGACATATAAACAGTTTAATCTCAACGCCGGTTGGTTACATTTATTTCTCGGTGCCTCCACATTTACTTACTCTCCAACCTGACACATCACTTAAGACTTAGATGATATTGGTTGACGTAATCTAAAACATGGTGATTTAGTTTTAAGACATATCCGTGAAATTTTTCGGTCATGTTCCATTCTTTAGTTGGTTGCTTATTCTGTATCTGTATTGATTTTTAATAACTGAACAAAGCAAAGCTTTTCCTTGGGATGTGGATGCGCTTATGAATTCATTGTGTTCACAAGTATAGCCCTGATATCTATTATTAAATGTCAGTGCTATTCTGTCACACGCTTTTATGGATTCAAAAGAATAAAAAATATAATATCCCTGATTTTCGTGAAATAATTCGCGTAAAAGTCGGTTGACACAACTTAAAAGTGTAATCACAGTTTGTACGTTTGACCCAGCTATAAAGATTGTTGAGCTTCCCTATAATTCAGTCGCTGACATTTACGCTCTTTTCAATTCATAAATTCAACTGATGAATCTGAAGCATTTATAAAATCGTTATATTTTCTGATTTTTAACCTTTTCATCCTTAAGGAAATCGCGTAGCAATGTTTACATTTACTCAAGATTTAACCGCAGTCTGACCTGGCAATTACATTTTTACTTAAAACAGCTTTACTACAATATTGTATGTTTTCCCTTTTTCGGGCTGCAGACGAGGCTTACGTGCTGTGCATTCATAGTTACACTATTATATTATCTTATTGCTAACAAATCGTTAAATCCACTTTGTTTCTAGATGTTTCTTTACATAGGCATCTGTTTGATTATGTGAAATAATAGAACTTTTTTTAAGTGCACAGTATTTGCCTTTATCTGAATATTTGAGTTCGATCATCAGTTTCCATGTTTAAATGTCATCAACATTCATGCTAGTTTCAAAGTATATTAACACAAAATTTTCTTGTACACCGCTGGGAAACTCATAAAACGTTTCCTCTATATTAAAATTAATTTTTAATTAAATCCTATGGTCCACAACATCATTATATTTTTATCTGGCACTGTCCAGTTTTCCCATTGCATAGCTTGTAATCGTTATCTTAAATATCGTTCAAAAGAGTACAACGAATAATTCAATAACGAATCGATATCAACTTTAACTGTCTGAACTCCTTGACTCCAATCATGCGCGCCACTTCTTCCTGCATCCAAATATGATAAACTTCATTCGATTTCCTTTATCTTTTATAATTTAATAGTTCCATACATAATGTAAAAATCTCTATTCATAGCATGGCTCTTTCTAAGTAAGCCCCATGTTTCACTCAAACCCCTTACATGGCCTACCCCAACTCTCCCTTCTACTTAACCAGATTTTCATTTTAAATGCGCAGTTTACAAAAAATTCCAAGAACCTGCTGATGACGACAGCACTAACAATTTTTAACGCCTAGCGCCTTATATCGACCGCTTAAAAATTACGGTGACCTTTAACAATGAGTGCTCCTCAATTTGGATCCGCGAAGCGATTTGAAAAACAAAACAACTCGGCTTGAAATATTGGAAGAATTAGGATAAGATTATGTAACCAAAAGTGCGTATTGTTGTTCTATTCCGAATTAGCGCTCCCTAAAAATTCATACATTACATTTCTGCACCACGAAAATGAAAATAAAAACTTAAAGGAGCTAACAAAAATTACAATAACAGTATATAAACCCAAACAAAAAGAACGTCAATGAAAGCTAGCGTCACCCTAACGTTGTGTATGTCACGATTGCCACCCTTAAGTTGCCATTTCAATGACGCAGCCAAACCTGATTTACATCAACTCTTTAAGACAACAATAATCGATAATTGAAAATGAGTTAATTTAAATTAATTAAATAATGACTTTTAACTTAGACTCAAATTTGTTAAAAGTCTAAAATATTTTTATAAACTGTATGAGACAATGTTTTCAGTACGACACACCTCCAGTATTGATTCGTTCTGTTTCATTCTTAAATTATCATGCAGAAAGGAAGCGTGCGCTCTTAGTGTCTGAACTTTAATTACTCAATAGAAAAAATATGTCTTCCTAACACCTAGCAACTGCATGTACTCCTAATGACTATAAAGAAACGCCTGTCATATAATTTCCCCATGGCCGCGGGTAATGAGGAACACATCGATCAATGGCTGCTCACTTCACTTTAGGTCACAAGGGTTGCCATTAGCAAATACACTGAGTGGCTAATCTGTCTTAGCTCAATAGACGCGAGCTAAAGTAATGTGCCAGGCACGTTTGACACATCACAGTTGGTATTTTAATTTGGTATTTTACAAAATCTTTACTAATTACAATATTTTTCATCTGTTTATTTTATTCGAAATCTTCCGTTTCAGACATGAGGCCAGTCATCTATTTAAAGGTGAAAGACCCTTATTTTAATAATTCTACTTTAAACTTGTTCACAAGAGAGCGATTATTTGTTGAGTGCATCATGGCAATTTAAACTTTCTTACAGTGGATGTGATTGAGTTAAATAATTAGAAGCGAGTCAAGGTTCAAATGTTAGAAGCTAAACAAATGAACGTCACAATTTACTCTGGCTTGAAGAGAAATTATTGACATTTTTTAATGACTATGTGCAGCTCTAAGTGAAGTCAAGCTAATGCCTCATTATTATTTTACCTTAAGTTCAAGGTTGTGTTTTGTTTTTAATAGGTTCTTTTTCATAAATAATGGTAGGATTGCTTCGGGTTGAACCAATAAGTGATACAAAAAAGAAATCCTGATATAAAGAGAAGTAGACGATTTTTGCTAAAAGGTCTCCGGCAGCAAAAATTAAGAGAAATAAACTTATTTAATTTGATGATTAAAAAAACGGTATATATATATATATTTATATATATATATATATCGATGCAAAGCTACTTGGTAAAATCGTATAATTAGGGTAAACGATTAAACGATGAGCTTTCAGAAATGTCAGAATTAATATAATCCATTGCTTTAAATAATTAAATCATATTTAATGTGAGAATTTTTTATTCCTTTGTGCTATAAACGGTAAATATTTTTATACCTAAAATTAAGTTGATTTTTTCCCAATCAAGTCTGAGGTGATGCTCCATACTTCATAGTTATTCCGAAGAAATTTTACCGCTAACCTAGAATGCAGGGTGGTGATTCAACGACAGTATCATTGGAGATTCTCTACAACATCACATCAAAACGATCCCCAGCCCTATCACCTATCATTGAGACAGCCTCCCCGCACATTGCCACCAGCATCGACATGGACCCGTCCACCGCCCACATCATGGACGTGTTCACCAACTGCATCATGCTCAACGTGCTCGGCGTCCTGGGCATCGTCGGCAACAGCATCAACATAGCCGTCCTCAGCCAGCACCGCTTCCGCGAGTCCACCAACATCATCCTCATCTCACTCTCCACGTCAGACCTACTCTTCAGCACGTTTCTGCCTATCACCCGACTCAAATGCCTTGTCAGCTACATAGATCCTGCCTTAGCCGTTACGGTGGACTCTTTCGTCACCGTGTATTTCTTCATGCCGAAATTCGTTTGCCTGGGAACGAGCTTCTGGTATGTTGGCTTGATCGGAATCGAACGGTTTTTCGCCGTCATGTTTCCTTTCCACGTTTCGAAAATTTTCACCCGCAGGCGGGTGACGTGCGTGACCGTCTCTATATTCTGCTTCAGCTTCACTATTATTTCACCAACGTTCTTCACGCTCCGGTGCGTCTGGGTGTTTGATTCTAGTTTCAACCGCACCGTCGCGATTGTAGACTACACTCAGTTCTACCTGGCCAACCAAGAGTTCCTGGACTTTTACATGTGGGTTGGGCTGAACAATTTGTTTTGTACTCTTAGCTTCACTATTGTTTGCTCGTGCTGCTTCACCATCATCGTCAAGCTGATGAGAGCGGCCGTCAAGCGCGAGCTCATGACGTCACGGTCTGGTGGATATGACGTCAAAGTTGTCAAAATGCTGGTGACGGTGTGCGGCATTTTTGTGATAGTTGCCATTCCAACGATAACGATGTATTCCTACTTCAAGCCAAACTTCATCTTCGTCTCGCCCGTGCACAAACTGATGAGTGATATCGGGGATATTCTTTTTTTAGCAAACGCTTCCTCGAATTTTTTAGTATACGTCACCATGTCTTCAAAATTCGCAAAGACTTACAAAGCTTTGTTTACATGCAGACATAACAAGTTGGCAAGATTAAGTTCAGTAAACATTTAAAATTAAGTGTTTTAGTTTATTTATGTGTAACCTTGTATTATGCAGTGTCTCTACAATCATCATTTTAAAGATCGAAGTGGCTATTCGGACCCGGCTGGGTCCGAATAGCCTATGACCGATATTCGGACCCGCTAGGCTTAGTAAACGATAATTTTATAAAGTTTACTTTATACATTTTAAAAGATCAATGGCGTTCGAGTCTTCCTGGTCTCATCGTTAGTGCGATGGATAGCTGGTAATTATGTCTGAGGTTCTGTTTTCCGTTGAGGAATCTTTTATTTTTTTTGTTACATGAATTAATTTTTAATATTTTGTTCATGATTTAGGTTTAGGGATAGG
Organism: Radix auricularia; assembly: GCA_002072015.1. Lineage (NCBI taxonomy): Eukaryota > Metazoa > Mollusca > Gastropoda > Lymnaeidae > Radix > Radix auricularia. The sequence continues at coordinate 5,186 of MUZC01004548.1, read as the reverse complement.
TTTTAGGGTGTGGTTTAGGTTTAGTGATAGGTTTTAGGGTGTAGATTAGGTTTAGTGATAGATTTTAGGGTGTGGTTTAGGTTTAGTGATAGGTTTTAGGGTGTAGATTAGGTTTAGTGATAGGTTTTAGGGTGTGGGTTAGGTTTAGCGATGAAATTAACAACATAATTTTAATTACTAGCCATACGAACACTAGTACATTGTACTACTCTGTCACCTGCGCTGGCTTCGAATACACTTTTAATATAACAGAACTCGCCCGGGTCCGTATAGCGGTCATAGGCTATACGGACCCAGGTCCGAATAGCCGCAGCCTTTAAAGATATTCATTTATATATCAACTTTGGTCGTCTGCTTGCCGTAAAAAAAACTTTGGATCGATTTTGAAGCCACTTCCTCGTAAGCTAGCCAGCTGGAAATTTGGCACGCAGACTTGTGCCGATGATAAAAATGATGTATCAAAATTTCAGATCGATCGAATTTACGGTAATTAAATTAATGGATTTTTAGATCATCTCTATTTATTTCTATGTAACATGTTAATTTTGGTGCAAGAGTGTCGCCGTGCGTCTTATATTGAACGACCTTTTTTATACTTTCCTTGTGCGCTGTGTGGTGCGTATTATATCGACGACACTTTTGTAAAATATAATCCCGATTTGTAATTGTAATGCTATTAATTGCTAATCTGTCTCGCGTTGCGCACTTTGTTAAACATGTTTTTATAACCTATTTCCCGTGATCAAATCGAGCTGTAATTTAGCAGGCAGACTTTAATAGTTCTTTCACTTATGAAATTTATATAAAATTTTGGATGTTAGGATTGACGTGCAATGCCTTTTAAAATGAACATTCTTTAAACCATGTCTCGTGTCACTATATAAACGTTAGTATGTAAATGATAGAGCAGTTAAAGTAATAGTTTGTTTAATCTATTAAAATCAACTTATTAAATTATCTTACATAAATCTTTAATGACTTTACTAAGTGCAGAAAGTAAATGCACATTTTTAAAATTATTTGTAAATACGACGTTGAAGCTATAACTTTGATAATCTTTGCTGAATAATTGTGAGTTTCGAGTTTAAATCGATTGGCTGCGCCTTTTTTCTTTCTGAGTTCAAAATTCATGTTTATAATTTTATTATTATTATTATTATTATTATTATTATTATTTGTAATCTTCTTTTCTTTCATAATTTAAAAAAAATTAAACAGATCCTCTATAGCCATTGACTTTGATGTGTTATTATATCTTTTTTAATTATGTGAATTTTTCTAAAGCTTCTGTAATTTTAAATGGTGGGATCTGGAATGGTAATTATAATATTTATATAGACACTGCCTCATGAACAGTGCAGACTCTGGACATAACGAACCGTTTCTGGAAATTTTGCTGCTAGATTCATATAAAAGTATATTTTGTTAAATTTTCTAACGAAATTGCACTTTTCAATTGATAGTTTTTCAAAAAAAAAATTATGTAATGACGTTAAGTGTTTACATGTTAAACTCTTAGTCACTAAGGGCATGCAGCTATGAAGCGAAACATTACTCATAGTTAAAAACTTCCAAAAAAATGATAAGGTTAAAAATATGACATTTTTATCGAAATAAAAAGAAAACTATGGCAAACATTAATCAAATAAATAAAACATCGTAAAAAATCTGCAAGTTCTTAAAAGGCCAAAATTCAGACTCAATGATTTCTTCAAATTTTTCTACAAAGAGGCTTAATTAAAATGAGAATATGTTACTAATGTCTTGGGCTTTTAATTGATTCGTTGAGCTTGTCGGCCGCTCCCGTTTAATTAGAGAAAATTATTGTACTCCATATGATTATACAACGACTTAAACGATACCATTAAATTGCTGAAGGTAAGGGTGAAACTTAGCGAAAACTATTAGTGAAGTGAGTTTGGAAAAGCACAATATTTAATTAATAACATCGCCAAATCAAACACGAACCAAACACGATGAAGAGAGATGAGAAGGCAAACGTAAAATGATTTTACAGTATTTTAGCTAATTGGATTGAAACGGGAGATTACTTAAACGACGTTCTCTTTGTGAAATAAAATTATTTTGCGTTTAATGTTGTTTATTTTTTAAGCTTAAACACTAGAAGGTTCAAATGTTGCAGGCTCATTCCTAAAACTTTAATGACTAAAGGTAAGCACGATTGAACTTAAACTATATACATTAATATCCATTTTCGTTATATTAACTGAAAATCCTACATGTGGAAGAAAATCAGCAGTCCCGAGCCTGCGCTCTTCATGGGGCTTCCCGGAAAACCCCCTCAGCCCTCTGGCCCCCTAAGGGACGTAAAGACTGAGAAGCCCCCCCCCCCGGAACGGTCGCTGCTACAAGCGGCCGCCTGGGCGTCCAGGACACTAGGTCGAAAACGCCTCCCACTAAAGTGTGCCTCCCGAGGGAGGGGTGGAATTACCTACTATGACTCGCTATCAACAAAGTATCACTTTAGCGCCACCCCGGCAAAGCATACGAGTCTCAATGGTTAGGATCGCCGCAAAGCGGGGGGTCATCACTGACCTACCTAGGGTTTAACCCCCACCGGAAGGTTTCCTCAGAGCTGGCGTCCAATAGCGTTTCCTAGCGGTACCTTTTGCTATTCCGTACTGGCGCTCCTGGCCGTAAACCGGCACTACTCAGCAGCGTTGCTAGTTAATTGAGGGGGGCGAAACGGTCACTTCGGAGTAACCCGACCCTCAACGGGTACTTTTGTTTCATCATCGGCATTACATCTAAATGCTCTGCCTAAGATCCGTACAGCGACTGTAATCATATATGACTAGCACCTAACACCTAACAACGGTCTTCGGCTGTCCAAGCCAGGGGTTTGTCGGTTTCAGGTCGTGGTCTGCTCCACGACCCTACTCGTCAGTCGAACCACGTAGAGGTCAACCCTAACTAAATTAATCGAAATGAATCATTTCCTATCAGACTGGTGGATAGATATGGGCCAAATATACGTCATTTTAACAGATGTCATATCCTCGTACCACATACGTTAAAAGCGAACAGGTCAATCTAAAATAAACTTGTCAAAAACGGTATCTACAATCCAGAAACAAGTACAGGGGACTAAACTAAAAATGGGGCAGTATAAGGTCTTATCGAAAAACGGGAATAAAAACAGAATGGCATCCCTCAATCAAACAACAACATTTAGGTATGAGATTTCATTGACAAATAAGATTATTTCGGTAAAAACGGACTAACATTGTAGTGAAATTTTTTACAAGCTTGAAGGATTATCAATGTACTTTATTTGGTATTTTTTAAACTGGTTTTCTTGGACTTTTTTCTTTAAGTACTTTTAGCGTATAAAAGAATATCTTAGCTTCTCTTATCTTATCTGTTACAGACGTTCCTTTTATACAGAAAATTATTGCATCCTACATTCATCCATGGTTTGTGTTTAGTTCTGTATTCTTATAATAGTTTTAAATGTTGATAAAGTGTTGGATTTCCTGGTTTCTTCAGGCAACCCATTCCACGCCCAAATACTGGACGGAAAGAAAGAAAACTTGTATGTGTTTGTTCTTGCATATGGAATAAGAAAGGTGTTTTTATCTTTATGTCTATCTGAGGGTTGTATTAAGTTATCTTTGTGTTGTATTTCTAAATTAGAATTAATAGCCTTATGTATAATTACTACTTTTGGTTCTTCTATCCTCTAGTGTTTCAAGGTTTAATGATTGAACTAATGGTGTTACTCTTGTCTGTATGGAATATTCTCTAATGAATCTGGCCGCTCTTTTTTGAATTTGTTCTAGTTTATCAATGTTTTCTTTGGTGTATGGGTCCCATACAGAAGATACATATTATAGTATAGGTCTTTGATCCAGTGATGTAAGGGACCTGAGATTCCAAAGTATTTAAGTTTTTTAAGTAATCTAAAGTGGTGAACTTTGTCAAATGCCTTTGAGAAGTCTAGTAATATTGTAATATTTTTTAATCATTATTGTCTAAGTCTTTTGATAGTTCATCTTTTAGACCTATTAATTGTGTTTCATATGATCTGTTTTTTCTAATGCCGTGTTGATGTGGGAATAGGACATTATATTTGTCAAAGTGGTTAACTATTCTACTATATATTATGTGTTCCGTAATTTACAGGTGATTCTAGTAAGTGAAACAGGTCAGTATTGGGTCTGATTTATCCCCTTTCTTAAAGAGCTGAGTTACGTTGGCTAATTTTCAATCCTGTGGCACTTAACCGTGGTTTAGAGAGGCTTGAAAAAGAACTACAATGATTGGGGACATTTCATTACATAATTCTTTTAGTAATCTGGCAGGCATTTCATCTGAGCCAGTAGCTTTTTTTATTTTAAAGTTTTTTATACCTATCTCATTTACAGTTATGTTACCTATTTCTTCCATTTTACTTAAATTTATTCAAACTTCCTTGTCGCCTGAGGCATAAAATGAGGATGCAAAATATGTGTTAAGGATATTAGTTTAAGTCTCATTATGATTATAGGTTTTATTATTGGAGCCTTTTACTGTGGCTATACTTGTAGGCTACTTTTTTTCCATTTGATTAAGGACCATAAGTTTTTATTGATATTTTTAGTAATTAAATTGATTATATATTAATTTTTGAGGTTTCAACTTAGTTTTTGTGTCAAGTGTTTAATTTTGAAGTATTTTTTGTATATCCTTTTTGAATTGGCAGCCTTAAATTTCTTAATAAGTTCTCTTTTTTTTTTTTAATAACATTTTTAATTTAAATTTGAACCAGCATTTATTTATTCTATTTGATTTTAGTTTTTGTTGGAACATTCTCATTGATTATAGTTTTTAGGTATGTTTTTATATATTTCCAAATTTCTTCTACGGGGCTATTTGTGCTGAATTAATTTAGGAAATTTTGTCGGAAGTTAGCGCTGATTGGTGTAAATTTGTTAAGCACTTTGTTCCAAAGATAGATTGTGTTTTATTGTTTAGTCTGAATACTATCCTTTGCTATTCGGTCTGTAGTATTCAGATATTTTTATATGCTGGTTTTTATATTAAATGATATGCTTCTGAATGATTTGTTTAGTTCCATAGCGCGCTTTATCTTGGGTAAAATTGTCTCAATATTCAAGAATTCAGAATTTTTTATTTATAACTAGCAGACCCGGTCGTGCGTTGCAACGATCTCTGTAAAAATG
>MUZC01004547.1:365447-395054 GCA_002072015.1 Radix auricularia | reverse complement strand
TGGATGAGAGAGACGTGATGGAGCTCGTTGGTCTGATGATGGATGAGAGAGACGTGATGGAGCTCGTCTGTCATGTGGTGGATGAGAGAGACGTGATAGAGTTCGTCTGTCATGTGGTGGATGAGAGAGACGTGATGGAGCTCGTCTGTCATGTGGTGGATGAGAGAGACGTGATGGAGCTCGTCTGTCATGTGGTGGACGAGAGAGACGTGATGGAGCTCGTTGGTCTGATGATGGATGAGAGAGACGTGATGGAGCTCGTCTGTCATGTGGTGGATGAGAGAGACGTGATGGAGCTCGTCTGTCATGTGGTGGATGAGAGAGATGTGATGGAGCTCGTCTGTCATGTGGTGGATGAGAGAGACTTGATGGATCTCGTCTGCCATGTGGTGGATGAGAGATACGTGATGGAGCTCGTTGGTCTGATGATGGATGAGAGAGACGCGATGGAGCTCGTCTGCCATGTGGTGGATGAGAGAGACATGATGGTGCTCGTCTGTCATGTGGTGGATGAGAGAGACGTGATGGAGCTCGTTGGTCTGATGATGGAAGAGAGAGACTTGATGGAGCTCGTCTGCCATGTGGAGGATGAGAGAGACGTGATGGAGCTCGTTGGTCTGATGATGGATGAGAGAGACGTGATGGAGCTCGTCTGTCATGTGGTGGATGAGAGAGACGTGATGGAGCTCGTTGGTCTGATGATGGAAGAGAGAGACTTAATGGAGCTCGTTGGTCTGATGATGGATGAGAGAGACATGATGGAGCTCGTTGGTCTGATGATGGAAGAGATAGACGTGATGGAGCTCGTTGGTCTGATGATGGATGAGAGAGACGTGATCGAGCTCGTCTGCCATGTGGTGGATGAGAGAGACGTGATGGAGCTCGTTGGTCTGATGATGGATGAGAGAGACGTGATGGAGCTCGTCTGCCATGTGGTGGATGAGAGAGACGTGATGGAGCTCGTTCGTCTGATGATGGATGTGAGAGACGTGATGGAGCTCCTTGGTCTGATGATGGATGAGAGAGACGTGATGGAGCTCGTTGGTCTGATGATGGATGAGAGAGACGTGATGGAGCTCGTTGGTCTGATGATGGATGAGAGAGGTGTGATGGAGCTCGTTGGTCTGATGATGGATGAGAGAGACGTGATGGAGCTCGTTGGTCTGATGATGGATGAGAGAGACGTGATTGAGCTCGTCTGCCATGTGATGGATGAGAGAGATGTGATGGAGCTCGTTGGTCTGATGATGGATGAGAGAGACGTGATGGAGCTCGTCTGCCTGATGATGGATGAGAGAGACGTGATGGAGCTCGTCTGTCTGGTGATGGATGAGAGAGATGTGAACGAGCTAGTCGAAGAGCACTCTCAGGAACTGACGACTGAGGAATTGCAAGAGTAATGAGGCCTTCAACAAGGATTTTATGCAAGCCACTAAATAGTATATCTATCTCAGATATACCACCCTCACTCCCACCCCCTTTCCGTTTCCAACCTCTTTAAATAAATGAAGAAAGAGATGTGCTTTAAGAGACGAGAGATATATCTGTTAAAGCAAGTACAAACAGTCTCACACTATATATTAGAGCAAGTACAAACAGTCTCACACTATATATTAGAGCAAGTACAGTCTCATACTATATATTAGAGCAAGTACAAACAGTCTCACACTATATATTAGAGCAAGTACAAACAGTCTCACACTACATTTTAGAGCAAGTACAAACAGTCTCACACTATATATTAGAGCAAGTACAAACAGTCTTACACTATATATTAGAGCAAGTACAAACAGTCTCACACTATATATTAGAGCAAGTACAAACAGTCTCACACTATATATTAGAGCAAGTACAAACAGTCTCATACTATATATTAGAGCAAGTACAAACAGTCTCACAATAAATATATTAGAGCAATATACAAACAGTCTCACACTATATATTAGAGCAAGTACAAACAGTCTCACAATAAATATATTAGAGCAAGTACAAACAGTCTCACACTTTATTATAGAGCAAGTACAAACAGTCTTACACTATATATTAGAGCAAGTACAAACAGTCTCACACTATATATTAGAGCAAGTACAAACAGTCTCATACTACATATTAGAGCAAGTACAAACATTCTCACACTATATATTAGAAACAACAAACAGTCTCACACTATATATTAGAGCAAGTACAAACAGTCTCACACTACATATTAGAGCAAGTACAAACAGTCTCACACTATATATTAGAGCAAGTACAAACAGTCTCACAATAAATATATTAGAGCAATATACAAACAGTCTCACACTATATATTAGAGCAAGTACAAACAGTCTCACAATAAATATATTAGAGCAAGTACAAACAGTCTCACGCTAAAGATTATAGCAAGTACAAACAGTCTCACACTAAAGATTAGAGCAAGTTCAAGCAGTCTCACACTATATATTATAGCAAGTACAAACAGTCTCACACTATATATTAGATTAAGTACAAACAGTCTCACACTAGACTATATAATGTAAAAGAAGTAGACAAATTAGAGAGTGAGATGAAGCCAAGGAAGAAGGGAAGAGAAAGAAAGAAAGAAAGATAGATAGATAGAAAGAAAGAAAGAAAAAGAAAGAAAGAAAGAAAGAAAGAAAGAAAGAAATTCCTCAATGAATATAAGCAGTTTTTATTAAACGTAAGAGATCATGACAGTAGAAAGCCAAGGAGCAAAGAAAGCAGGAGAACGTATTAAGAGAAAATTCTCACGAATTCCATAGTTAATAGACGATATCATTATATGAACATTATATGAGGAAGATTTAGTCTAACAGCGACAGAGAAAAAGAAGGAAAGAGAAAGGGGGGGGGAATGGGGAGGAGAATGCGAGAGATGGGAAGATAAAGAGATAGAGGCATATTGAAACGGATGAGAAGGGAAGGAGAGAAGGGGTAGGGAGAGACAGCGAAGGATATATTGATAGTAAGCTAGATTCATATAATCTAAATAAAACGCTTACCAGAAGAAAAAAAAGTCGACCATGCAATATTGTTATGAGTTGTTGAGTTGAGACGATTCGTTTGAAGTTTTTATTGCATGCTGCTGTTAAAGGCGGGTGTTTATTGGTTTATCATTAATTGTGTTATCTGCGATCACAACCAGGGGCGCCCCTCGGGCTCAGGCATAAATATTGTGAACACTTTGTGGACACCAAGGGTTAAGGGGCGCCAATAATTGTAGGAACCAAGGGTTAAGGGGAGCCAACAATTGTAGGAACCAAGGGTTAATAGGTGCCAACAATTGTAGGAAAGGAACTAAAGGTTAAGGGGTGCCAATAATTGTAGGAACCAAGGGTTAATAGAATCCAACAATTGTAGGAACCAAGAGTTAATGGGTGCAAACAATTGTAGGAAAGGAACCGAGGGTTAAGGGGTGCCAATAATTATAGGAACCAAGGGTTAATAGAATCCAACAATTGTAGGAACCAAGAGTTAATGGGTGCAAACAATTGTAGGAAAGGAACCAAGGGTTAAGGGGTGCCAATAAGTGTAGGAACCAAGGGTTAATAGATGCCAACAATTGTAGAAACCAAGGGTTAAGGGGTGTCAATAATTGTAGGAACCAGGGGTTAATGGGTGCCAACAATTGTAGGAACCAGATGTTAATGGGTGCCAACAATTGTAGGAACCAGATGTTAATGGGTGCCAACAATTGTAGGAACCAGATGTTAATGGGTGCCAACAATTATAGGAACCAGATGTTAATGGGTGCCAACAATTGTAGGAACCAGATGTTAATGGGTGCCAACAATTGTAGGAACCAAGGGCTAAGAGGATTTATAGTATTGTAGATACCAAAGGTGTTGGTGTTGCCTATTGATGTGGACTAGAAGGGTTAAGGGGCGTCTTTTTGCTGTGGACATCAAGGGTTAAGGGGCACCCCATGTTTTAGACATCAAGGACTACTGACATGATGCACACTGATGTGATAGTATCACATCCTTTCCAGATTAAAACTATTCATTTTTTTCAAACTCAATAATATCTGAAGATTAAATGTTGATTTGAATTTGGCTAACAAACAGTATGACTCAAAATGATCAAATCAACTTGAATTGGAAATTAATAAATACCTTATGCATGTGTATAATTTAAAACAAATAATTTTTTAAAAAGTAATAAAAACTCGAATGAGTATTTAAACGCAATTTCCAAAAAAGAATTTCCGACTTTTTTTTGATTCAAGGGAAATCATTCTAGATTAAAATAAAAGTCGATTTAAAAGAGTAATTTGAAAGTAAATACAATATTACGTCATATCCCCTCACGTTACTTCACATCAAGAATGTGTAAATATAATGCGCACCACGCAACAATCTAACATAAGCATTCAGAAAGCGGGAAAATCCCATTAACTATCATCTAGATGTAATTAAAATAGGGCTGCGGAAATTACCGATTAATTTCTCGATTAATCGGTAAATTATTTTATCGATTAAAATTATTTTAATCGATAAAATAGTGATTAAAAAATAAAAAAATGTTGTTGTTTTTTAAATTCGATTTATTAAAAAATAATTAATAATAGGTTTTATTTTATTATTATTTTTTTACGTACAAAATTCTCCGTTAAGGGAGTTCAGAGAGAGTATACTTTAAAATAACCTGTTTTATAAGGACAATGATATAAAAAAACCATAGTTTTTAACTATTTAACATTAAAAAAATTTACATTATTGACATTATATTGAACTACTTATTTTTAAATATATCCCCTAACAATAGTACGTGTTTTAAATTTAATTAAATTAAATACTTAGGTTATGGGCAATTTAAAAAATGCAATAAAAGGGCTCAAAATATGAATGAAAACAAAATAGTGAAAAAAGAGATAATGAGGTCTTAGAAAAAAATAATAGCTTTCGAACCACTTGGGATAAAAAGATGATCTTTATGTTTTTACTAATCATCAAACAATTTCTATACAGCTGTATGACTTTTATATTTATAAAATTAATTTGAAATTTTCATTCAAGTGCCTCAACTTTAATACGTTATGTAACTTCTTTTCAGTGCTAACTGTTTTAAAAATAACTTAATGACAATACTAATCGCCCGTTTTTATCACTTCCCTTGAAATTTTCAGTTTAATGACGTCATACATCTTTATTTTTAGCTTAACAAAATTATCGATTAATTAATCGGTAATTTTTCAAAAGTTAACGATTAAATTTAATTTAATCGATAACAGCCCTAAATTAAAAGTAATTTAAAATCAATAGTTTGGAAACAAAACAAAACAATTGTTTTAAAAAATTGCTGATAAAATTACGGTAGTCGAACGAAATTGACAATTTCAAAAGTTCTGTCTTTACCATTACTCTAAAAATTATTAGCTATCTTTCTGCGTTTATTTCAACCGATAGATGTTATGGTTGGCCAGAAATTGACAAAATACTAGTATTTTTTTTAGTTTTTATTTTTCAGGAAATCCAATAAATCTTTTCGGTAGTTTTGTCCGTTGGACATCTTTGGGACCCGAACCCTCTATCTAGTATTTGTTCAGAAGAAGTTGCATGCGCAAGCTCGACTGATTCATTACTGGAGAATATTCAAAACTGACAAGAGTAACACCATTAGTTAAAGCATTAAATCTTGAAACACTAGAGGATAGAAGAACCAAGAGTAAATTAGTAATTATACATAAGGCAATTAATTATAATTTAGAAATACAACACAAAGATAATTTAATACAACCCTCAAATAGACATAAAGATAAAAACACCTTTCTTATTCCATATGCAAGAACAAACACATACGAGTTTTCTTTCTTTCCGTCCGGTATTCGGGCGCGGAATGGGTTGCCTGAAGAAACCAGGAAAGCCAACACTTTATTATCATTTAAAACTCTAGTAAGAATACAGGACTAAACACAAACCATAGAAATACGTAGGACGCAATAATCTTCTGTACAGAAGGAGCGTCTGTAACATATAAGATAAGATAAGATAAGACAGACATTTCAAAAGTTTATCGCAATTTATCCTGGGAAATGCTTTAAAACATGATTTTTTTTCAAAAAAGTATTCTTGAGTGGAGTTTTTGTTTATTTGTCGCTTTATTCGTTTTTTTTTTCAAAAAAGGATTGGATTCCGGAAATGACGTGTCACAGATTCAACGACACGTGAATTTGGGATCATATGTACACTCCTCAAAACCCAAGCCCAACACTTGAACTTATTCATCAGTCATACCAATTTAAATTCATTGAAATATACACCAACGCTACAGTGAATCAGCCCTCGCTGGGTGCTTAGCCATGGTTGGCATCACTCGACTGTAAAGTTATCTCTAAGCCCCCCCCCCTCTTCCAACACACCTGTTATGTCAGTTGTCGCAGCGACAATGCAAGCTGGGTGAGATGAGCGATCGTGTTACTGACAGCTTCTGAAAGCCTTTCAGTCTCCGTGAACAAGAGCTACCACGTGACTTGCTGATCGGCTGCTGACATGGTGACGTATTGGGGTAAACATTTAATGCGTGGCAGCATGCTGCATATTGGTTTGAAAAACAGGGGTGTACAGAATTTCGGCTCAAGCTCCGACATATCCGACCATTTTTACAAATCCGGCTCCGGCAGAATTTCGTTTCATAAATTCGGCCGAATTCGGCCGGCCGTTAACGATTAATTTAAATTTAATGGTTTACTTTTTAAAAATTAAAGGATTAATTAATCGTTAATGTCCATTAAAGCCAACAATTAAAATGTATGATGTCACAAGTAACACTTAGTAAACGTTCTTGTTGAAAATCTAAACAACACTGGAATGTCTCCTTTATTTGTCATCTTTTAACCAGCTACGCAAAAACACAAGTGTGTTGACATTATTTTGTTTAAGTGATGAGCGGGTCTAATTGACAATAAAAACAGCCGAGCTAAACAATTTTTCGCATGGAACTGAGGTAACTGGTATACACAAAATGGTATTGGAATGATATTATTATCGGATATCCGTGTTCATTAAGTTTCCAACATTATAGAGGGTTAATGGATTCAGGAACTTTTAACTCCATTTTGAAACTCAGTGATTCATCAGAGGAGATGACTTCCTTTTCTGTCTCTGAGTCAGACTCCATTACTGCTATTAGCCTAATACGCTTTTTATTTTATTTGATTAGTAGGCAAAGTATTAGAATAATGGTAGGCAAACTTTATCAACATTTTGAACATTCCAATAGCTTAAACGCAAAATTTTATCGTCATGAAATTTATTATTCATCGCCTGCATTAAAAAAAACAAAAACAAATATTGACTTCAAATAATTTGAAAGTGATGAGCTGATTAATCGTTAAAAATAATTCAATTGTAAGCATTTTTAACGATTACTGGAGATATTAATCTTTAATTTCCATATATATATATATATAATCACTGTGGAAAATCCGGATCCAGAAATTTTTACAAATCCGTCTCCTTCTCTGACCGTATTTCATTTCATAGCACCGGAACCCGATGAAGATGTTGGGGTGTTGGCTATAGAACATACTCGCTAGTTTTGTGTTTTGTTTTAATTGTGTTAAGTAGAATAAATGGTGTTATTTTGAATTATGACTTTATTTAGTCAGTGCAATGGGTGAATATGATTATCTTTTCTTGATCTTGACCTATATTCTATAATTTAATGAGCATCGGGTAAAAAAAAAACAACTAGTTAATTTAAAATGAAAAAAAAAATAGATTAAAAAAAAAAAACGTATATAAAAAAAAACTTAGTATTAAAGACGGGTAAAATATAAAGATTTTTTTTTATGGGAGGGAAGTGCTAAACAAAAACTACCATCGATTCTTGTCAACCCCAATTTCCGTACATCTATACAGCAGAGCACATTTACAGTAGCTTCTTACATACAAGCTACTCTGTCCCACAAGGTCTATTATTGGCCCACTGCTCTACATGAGACACCCTGGCACACTTTGTCCATGTGTGGTCCGTTAATCTGACGACGACACCGTGGCCCACCTGATCTATGAATAGCTCACTGGTCAACGTAAGCCGCCATGGCCCACTAGGTCCATATATGGCCCACTGCTCTAAACAACCCACCCCGACCTGCTTAGTCCACCTGTGGTCCGTTACTCAGCACAAGCCAGCGTGGGGCAACTGGTCTATGAATGTCCCGCTGATCTACATAAGCCGCCAGGACCCACTTGTTATACGTGTGGTCCGTTACTCTACACAGGCCACCCTGGACCGCAAGGGCCTGTGAATGGCCCACTGCTCTACATAAGATGCCCTGGCCCACAAGGTATATGAATGGCCCACTGCTCTACAAAAGATGCCCTGTCCCACAAGGTCTATGAATGGCGCACTGCTCTACTTTTAAAGCCCTGGCCCACAAGGCCTATGTTTGGCCCACTGCTCTACATAAGAAGCCCTGACCCGCTTGGCGCACGTGTGGTCCGTTACTGTTCACAAACCACCCCGGCCCACCTGGTCTGTGTATGGTCCTCTCCTATAGACAAAACTTTGGTAAAGTAAATACTCAAGCGGCCAAGTGCTCCCGGCGTTTAAGTTTCAAATAAACAAGCACCGGTCATTATAGCTACAGGAGGATTGACTCATAGATAACAAATACATTCTGACTTCCTGTTGCATCATACATTATGCCATGGACAACTCAGCAGTGGCGTAGCTGGGATCAGGGACTGTGGGGGGTCGCCCTTCATAAATAAGTTCCAACCGGGACGGGGTAAACCCGCTCTATGCCATTGCAAATATCATTTTAAACGCCTTTACTCCAATGCGCTTTCCGTGCCAATGAATCCGTCCACTTCCTGTACCAATGAACCCGTCCAGTTCCTGTACCAATGAATCCGTCCACTTCCTGTACCAATGAAAACGTCCACTTCCTGTACCAATGAAAACGTCCACTTTCTGTACCAATGAAAACGTCCACTTCCAGTACCAATAAACCCGTCCACTTCCTGTGCCAATGGACCTATCCACTTCCTGTACCAATGAACCCGTCCACTTTCTGTACCAATGAACCGGTCCACTTCCAGTACCAATAAACCCGTCCACTTCCTGTGCCAATGGACCTATCCACTTTCTGTACCAATGAACCCGTCCACTTCCTGTACCAATGAACCCGTCCACTTTCTGTACCAATGAACTCGTCCACTTCCAGTACCAATAAACCCGTCCACTTCCTGTGCCAATGGACCTATCCACTTTCTGTACCAATGAACCCGTCCACTTCCTGTACCAATGAACCGGTCCACTTCCTGTACCAATGAACCCGTCCACTTCCTGTACCAATGAACCCGTCCACTTTCTGTACCAATGAACCCGTCCACTTTCTGTACCAATGAACAAGTCCACTTCCTGTACCAATGAAAACGTCCACTTAATGTACCAATGAACCCGTCCACTTCCTGTACCAATGAACCCATCCACTTCCTGTACCAATGAAAACGTCCACTTCCTGTACCAATGAAAACGTCCACTTTCTGTACCAATGAAAACGTCCACTTCCTGTAACCAATGAAAACGTCCACTTCCTGTACCAATGAAAACGTCCACTTACTGTACCAATGAAAACGTCCACTTCCTGTACCAATGAACCCGTCCACTTCCTGTACCAATGAACCTGTCCACTTCCTGTACCAATGAAAACGTCCACTTCTTGTACCAATGAACCCGTCCACTTCCTGTACCAATGAAAACGTCCACTTTCCGTGCCAATGAATCCGTCCACTTTCTGTACCAATAAACCCGTCCACTTTCCGTGCCAATGAATCCGTCCACTTTCTGAACAAATGAACCCGTCCACTTCCTGTACCAATGAACCCGTCCACTTCCAGTACCAATGAAAACGTCCACTTCCTGTACCAATGAACCCGTCCACTTCCTGTACCAATGAAAACGTCCACTTTCTGTACCAATAAACCCGTCCACTTTCCGTGCCAATGAATCCGTCCACTTTCTGAACCAATGAACCCATCCACGTCCTGTACCAATGAAAACGTCCACTTTCTGTACCAATGAACCCGTCCACTTACTGTACCAATGAATCCGTCCACTTCCTGTACCAATGAAACCGTCCACTTTATGTACCAATGAACCCGTCCACTTTCTGTACCAATGAACCCATCCACTTCTTGTACCAATGAAAACGTCCACTTTCTGTACCAATGAACCCGACCACTTTCTGTACCAATGAATCCGTCCACTTCCTGTACCAATGAAAACGTCCACTTTCTGTACCAATGAACCCGTCCACTTCCTGTACCAATGAAAACGTCCACTTTCTGTACCAATAAACCCGTCCACTTCCTGTACCAATGAAAACGTCAACTTTTTGTACCAATGGACCCGTCCTCTTTCTGTACCAATGGACCCGTCCACTTCCTGTATAAATGAACCCGTCCACTTCCAGTACCAATTAAAACGTCCACTTTCTGTACCAATGGACCCGTCCACTTCCTGTACCAATGAACCCGTCCACTTCCTGTACCAATGAACCCGTCCACTTCCTGTACCAATGAACCCGTCCACTTTCTGTACCAATGAACCCGTCCACTTCCTGTACCAATGAACCCGTCCACTTCCAGTACCAATGAAAACGTCCACTTTCTGTACCAATGGACCCGTCCACTTTCTGTACCAATGGACCCGTCCACTTTCTGTACCAATGAACCCGTCCACTTCCTGTACCAATGAAAACGTCCACTTCCTGTACCAATGAAAACGTCCACTTCCTGTACCAATGAACCCGTCCACTTTCTGTACCAATGAACCCGTCCACTTCCAGTACCAATAAACCCGTCCACTTCCTGTACCAATGGACCTATCCACTTCCTGTACCAATGGACCTATCCACAATCTTCTGACCCTGTGACTACATGAATGGTCCTTCATACCATTTAATCCCCTCTTCACCCCACCCCTACCATTGAACAATTTAGAAATAAATACTACTAAAGTTTACCCACCAACACTTCATCATGAAAACATTAAACTTATTTTTGCTATGAACCAAACCTGCCAGGGAACAAAACGGAATTATATAAAAGAATATCTCGTCATTCAGTCACTAAAAGCCTTTCCTATCTCAATTCATCTGAAAACACTCGTTCTACTTTAATTTAAAATGTATAGAACATGTGATTTTTTAATTGTAATTTCCAATAGAAAACCTTCCCGTTTAGAGTTTCCATGTTAACAGAACAATTAGTCTCAAAATTCCTATCATGGCAAGCAATAACGAAAATCTGCACCCGAATAGACAGCTGCTATGTGGACAAGATAATCCCCGGCTAAATAAAAGGTTAATCTCTTAACAAACGACCAGGGATTAGCAACATACCACGAACGATCTCGAGAGGGATGAACTGAGGTGGGGAGGGGAAAAATCTACATGATATTTTAAACAGTAATTACTCGTGGGTCAGGCCAAAGGTCAAAGATCAGGTTCAGGTCAATTTAATTTACCGTTTGAAAAACGCACTAGGGTGTGAGATGAAAATACCGAATGACCGTTTGAAATCTTTGCCTGTCTTTTCAACACAAGTCTGACGGTAAACGAATTTAAAACTACCGAAGGACCTAAATTATTGACAGAATTAAAGAGAAAGTCTATTGAGTCCACATGGAGATAACAATGCTGACATTCAGGAGACTAGAAAGACAAACCGCCATAAAATGAGACACGTCAAAAACACTAACAAGATCTGAGACTGACAAGACTTATTGACAAGACCTGAGACTCACAAAACTCATTGACAAGATCTGAGACTCACAAGACTCATTGACAAGATCTGAGACTCACAAGACTCATTGACAAGATCTGAGACTAACAAGACTCATTGACAAGATCTGAGACTCACAAGACTCATTGACAAGATCTGAGACTGACAAGACTCATTGACAAGATCTGAGACTGACAAGACTCATTGACAAGATCTGAGACTCAGAAGACTTATTGACAAGATCTGAGACTAACAAGACTCATTGACAAGATCTGAGACTCACAAGACTCATTGACAAGATCTGAGACTGACAAGACTCATTGACAAGATCTGAGACTCACAAGACTCATTGAAAAGATCTGACACTGACAAGACTCATTGACAAGATCTGAGACTCATAAAACTTATTGACAAGATCTGAGACTGACAAGACTCATTGACAAGATCTGAGACACCCAAGTCACGCTGACAAGGTCTGAGACACGCAAACTCATTGACAAGATCTGAGACTCGCAAGACTGACCAACATATATTAATATCAAAGTCAAAGAACTTTAGCGCGCCCAAGTACCGATGTGACAAACAGAATCTTCACTGTAAATGTGCGTCGTAATTAACTATAGTGATTATCCAGAGGCGTAACAACGACTTGGCATCAGGACAGTTGCCAAGGGCGCAGAAGGCTAATCCTTCGATGTATTAAAATTTAGTCTTTTCCTACCTTTTTAATTTTTAAATAACAATTTGTCAAAGGTGTCAAAAATAAATGAGCCAACGGCGCGGAAAACCCAGTTATGCTTCTGTGAATATCTGATAAAGGACAAATGTTGTCATATTTGTAAACTTTTAGCGTTTAAAGTATTGACCATTTTTAAATTGAAAACTGGTTTCTTGTCGACGAGCCTTAAAAGCTTGCACAAAAAACCCGTCCACTTCCTGNCACAAAAAAAAAAAAAAAAAAAAAAAAAAAAAACAACTAACGTTCTACACCTTTTGAAAAAGAAACACAGCAAATTAACACGTGACCTTCGACTCGAGTGACCGAGTTTCTTTGATTCCATGTCTATAGCAAACATTGGCTAATCTCGTGATAATGTGATAGCACCTCTCTAGGTGGTAGCTCATTATCCAAAAGGTTCTGCGTTACCCAACACTTGTTCACGGGAGACGACTCGTCAACCTCCAATGCCCGGAGATAAGTGAAGGCAGAGACCGCAACGGTAGACACTGGGGTCTCAAGAGTTCCTGATTGTGTTCAAAGTGGTTTTGTTACAGTCATGGCGCCTGTCTCACGCATTCTTTACCGGAAGTTCAAACGAAACCACTAGCCAGTGTCGAAGCGTCGTTTGAATACACTTTAAAAAACCCAAATCTTTTATATGTCTATCCCCCCTGTGAGTAAGTCGTGTCAATTCAATATGCACCATCCACCATCTCAATCCACCATATAAACCCACCATTTGGTTACACCATCTCAATCCACCATATAAACCCACCATTTCGTTACACCATCTCAATCCACCATATAAACCCACCATTTGGTTACACCATCTCAATCCACCATATAAACCCACCATTTGGTTACACCATCTCAATCCACCATATAAACCCATCCTTTGGTTACACCATCTCAATCCACCATATAAACCCACCATTTGGTTACACCATCTCAATCCATCATATAAACCCACCATTTCGTTACACCATCTCAATCCACCGGGCTCTGTCTTTATAAAAATCCCCCATTTATTCCACAGAATATTTTCACGAAAATGCTCCACTAAAACGATTGTTGTCATCGAGGTTTTACCTTTGAAGAGAGCAACTGCCATGCGCTCTTCTTATAGAGACTCAAACCTTTACTGATCCCTAGCATCACTTTTTGACGTGTCCTCGTCATAGAGAAATAGTGACATAGTTCTCAAATATTTCTCTGATAGCTTTTGCCTTAACCAGCAGTAAAAAAGTGTCAACACATAAAAACAAAGTCTTTGACAATAAATCCCATATATATATATGAGACATAACTAAAAGAGTTGATAGAGTTCAATAAAATACGCACCGTGCGACAGACAAGCATAAACATTTAGAGATCCGGAATATATTATAAAAAGTTTGTTCAATTAATACAAACCGCACCGCGCGACAGGAAAATATTTTTAAAAAATATACAAGATAATTGTGCATCGCGCGAGTCTAGCACTAAAATTTACATGTCGCATAGAAAATATCTTAAAATTCTTAAATTTAATTACCATACTTTCGATCGACCTGAAATTTTGATACAATGCATCGTAAGTTAACAAATTTCTATGCGTAAAATTTCAGCTCGATCACATCACGCGAAGTGGGCAATTTTTTACTTTTGTTTTTCCGTGAGACCGACCGCGACTACCAGAAAGTGAAATTAATATAAGGGATTTAATTAAACAAACCGAAAAAAAACAACAAAGTTTTTCACTATAAATCACTTTAATTAATAATATGTCGTAAAATTGTTATATTTAGGAGATTTATGAACAAAAATAAATTATTTTTAAAAAAATAGCACCCCAGTATTTAACATCCTGTTCCAATAGTTCAATTGATTTTCTTGAACGAAATGGAATACTGCCGTTTCTTACAGGTCAGATACGAATTCATTAATTAATGGTAAATGAAAGGTCAACCTTGACATTTAAAAAAAAAGAAAACTTGTATCCAAGAAATGTTAAAGTGTAAACTAAAAACAATATGTTAATTTACCTCACATAACCGGAAGGTTTCGTGGGGGGGGGGAGTAAAGGCAAAAATACTGGTAAGAATGTCGAATGTAAGATACTAAACTGTTTTCTGTTTTTGTCATTTCCAGTGGCGTGACTAGGGATTTGGGGGCCCTGGGGGCTTGGCCTCTTAGGGGGCCAATTCATTTTGACCGATGGGGTAAAATATAATATTCAATGTAAAATATCTTTCCAGACACCCTCTTTTGGGGACTCCCTCAACTGGGGGCAAGAGGGATTTTCAAATTCGGACCCCCATTCTCCTCCCCTAGCTACGCTACTGGTCATTTCAAATATACACTGGAACTGATGCACGTATTAAAAAATATTTTTTTTTTAATAAAAAAAAATCAAGTCGGTAAATGTGATAAGTAACCACTGTTATATCACGTGCAGTCCTTAAATCTTTGATCTTAGGGCGGGGCCATGTCTTATAATCTTGGAAATGTCATTTGTTGAATCATTCTTCAACTCCACTGTATGTTCATTTCTATCAAATTCATGTATTCGGATAAATCAAAAGTTAAATCTTGTTAAGAACTATCAAATTTATATCTCTTGGGCTTATTTATGTGTTTGGAATTCTCATCATACGTATATATTTAGATGTATTTTTCCTATCAACAAATTCCAGGAGATTTACTTTGCTATTGCAAAGAATAACAATGCTTTAAAATAAACTTTGCTGGGGTTTTTTTTTTTTACCGTGCTACCAGTCTCTTGCATAGCATTGTTACCATCGACCACACCTTATTGGTAGCTAACAACAACTGCACGTTAATCTAACATGTCGAGCAATCCAATAGAAAGACTCCATGAAACGACTTAACCCATTTTCAAAATTTATGAGCAAAGGCGAAGAAGAAGGGTGGGGGGAAGGGGTGGGTAAATATGTTTCTGCTCACTGAAGTGTAGTGACGCCAAAATAAAGCTTACGACATTGCATTATTATTAGGGGTGCGGAGACTAACGATAAATTAATCGATTAATCGTTAAAAATTTTTGATCAAAATTAATTTCATCGAATACAATTCTATTGGAATTTAAGAAAATAATTCTAATATTTTTTGTCCCCTATTTATTAATACTTTATGTTTTTTGTTACTTACATAATTTTCCCTCGTATTGTTATTATTTATTTAGATGTCCATACGCAAACAAAAAGGTTTTTCTTCCTTATTTCTTGCATAGCAGAACGAATTTGTTGTGCTACGTCACTAAATTTGAGAGCCATGGAATTGCAGCGACTAAAACAATGCCACGAAACAATGAATCGTTACTTAACGGGATCTATACATGCGTTATACATATATAATTAATCAAAATTAATGGATTAAATATTTTCCCAATTAATCGAACAAAAATGTAATCATTACCAGCTCTAATTATTATGATTGAAAATTGATAATTAGAGGGAGAAGGCTATTTTATAGTTTGTCCCTATCGCAAAAGAAATCTCGTAATCCGTTTCTTTTATCTTTCCATGATTTTCTACTTATTTTGCAAGTATTTAATTCATAGTAATCCATCAAAATAATACGTTCGTAATAATCTAATCAATATGTTATGTGTAATTCAATAATGTACACAGCATGTGGAACATGCAAACATGGACTGTAGGGGCTAAATGTATCTAGAAGCTAGGTGCCATCAATACACGATATTTTCTCAATTTACCAGAGAGTTGATTCAACACAGTAATTAATATACTACAGCAGAGGATTAGTTATTAGGGCTGAGGATTATAGATGAGGTATAGGATTACGGATGAGGTATAGGATTATAGATGGGGTATAGGATTATAGATGAGGTATAGGATTATAGATGAGGTATAGGATTATGGATGAGGTATAGTATTATAGATGAGGTATAGGATTATGGATGAGGTATAGGATTATGGATGAGGTATAGGATTATAGATGAGGTATAGGATTACAGATGAGGTATAGGATTATAAATTAGCGCCTATTAGATATACCCGTAAACAATAGACCGACCCTTGAAACAAATAAAGGAAGCGGCACGTTCTATCAGATTTGGAACTGTGCCAAGTAGGACTACTCTCATCAATATACGATAAATTAATCGATTAATCATTAAAAATTTTGATCAAAATTAATTTCATCGAATAAAATTCTATTGGAATTTAAGAAAATAATTCTAATATTTTATTAGGTCCAGAAGAGTAGCTGGTTGTTCCGCGCCCTTGGCTCATTTATTTTTGGCGCCCTTGACAAATGGATATTAAAATGTCAAAACAGGTAGGAAAATACTAAATTTGAATAAGTTGAAGGATTAGCCCTCGTCGCCCTTGGCAACTGCCCCGATGCCAAGTCGTTGCTACGCATCTGCTTAGGTCTTCTATTTGTTTCATTCTCCACAGCTCTCTGTCTTTGGTATTGCTATCTTGTCAGCCCGTCCAGCATATTTTCTCTTTGTCTGTAACAGGAAAGTTAGATGGCAAATAGGATATTATATATATATATATATATATATATANTTTGTTTTTTACGTACAAACTACTCCATTTAAAAAACAGACTCTAAAAGTGTAAACTTTAAAATAACCTGTTTTATAAGGACAATTATATAAAAAGAAACATTGTTTTTAATTAATTAACAATAACAAAATTTAAATTCATTGACATTTTTTTTGAACTGCTTGTATTTAAATATATATCTGCTAACAATATTCTATTTGTTAATTAAATTACATTAGGCCTAAATACTTAAGTTAAGGGCATTTTAAAAAAATGCATTTTAAGAGGGCACAAAACGTGAAGGAAAACAACATAATGGAAAAAGGGATTATGAGGTCTGAGGAAAAAAATCATAACTTTTGAACCACTTGGGTTAAATTTTTTTTTATTTTTTTTAATGTTTTGGTTAATCATCATACAATTTCTATACAGCTGTATTACTTTTATAGTTTTATAATAAATTTGAAACTTTCATCTTAGTGGCTAAACTTTAATGCGTTATTTAACTTACTAACTATGTTTTAAAAATTACTCAATTAAAAAAAATTCAACTGCCTGTTTTTATTACTTACCTTGAAACTTTCAGTTTAATGACTTAAAAACTTCTTTATTTTTAGCTTTCAGAAAATTATCGATTAATTAATAGGTAATTTTTCAAAAGTTAACGATTAAATTTAATTTAATCGATAACACCCCTAATATATATATTAAAAAACACGTAAAAACAAAGTTTTTGACGATAAATCCCTTTTATATGAGACAGAACTTAAAGTATTGACATGTTTAATATAATACGCACCGCGCGACAAGACAACAATTAACAGACTGAACGTGACTGAACTCCCCTTGCTGTAAAACTTTATTGAACATTGTAATGTAAAGCTGACATAATGTCATACACGTACAGCATGAGTAAATTTTAATTGGCTTTAAGTACACCGAGAACACAAAAGTTCAACAAGTGATAAGCTGCACTTCATTAAAACACTGTCCATGTAACTTTAGCTGTCCAGCGACCAAAATTAGTTTGCATTTCATTTGGATGTTTGCCGAGATTTGTGCAAAGTCCGGGGAGTCACTGGAGATATTCTGTCGTTTTCCTAACGCCAGATTGGTGTCCATTAGTCGGATTCGATATTTGTTCTTGCGATATTTCATTTGTGAAAATGACGCTTCGCACATGTAAGTGCTTTTAAACAGTACTAGGGTGTTTATTGATAGTTCGCGAAACTTGGGATACTCCACAGCTACTTTCCATGTCTCCAGTAGATCGTTTTCTTGGTCCTCAAATTAATCACAAGCTGCTCGTTTTAAAAAAGAAAAGAGTGATCAGTTCCTTTTGCACATCTACGGGACACCCTCTTTCTCAACCAAATGTGAAGAAGCAAAGAGTCTCATATTTTCTGACATCTTGTCGAAATCCTGAAAACGTTCTGCGAATTCCATAAACAGCGCTTCAAGGACACCTAAAAGTACGAAGTCGGAATTTCATATTTTCTTATTTCATGGCTCTCGTTGAGAGCGGTGAGTTGCGGGAAATTATAGAAATTGAGCTGTTGGATATTTTTCTCAGAAATCCTGTACTCTTCTGTGCATGAGGTAAACTGGTGTTCCTTTGCCTTGCAGAGACTCGTTGACAAATCTACAAGGAAAGTCTAGAGATGTTAAGAAAGCCTGGTTCTGCAATGGGCAGTCCTTATTTTTTTGTGGCATAAAATTCCAGTATTTATTATCGTAGCAGCACAACACGGCGAGATGTTTCTCCCTGAGACAACCAACGAACGCTGGTGTGGTATGGAATATCTTCGGCTGACAAATCATTTCTGTGAAGAACTTGTATGAATTGGCGATGGTGAATGCGCGAATGAAAAGGATGATGCGATTCAAATCCTTCAGAGTGTTCTCTAAATCAACAGATTTAGAACACAGCGCCTCCTGGTGAATAATGCAGTGCAGGTTTATGAGCTGGTCATTACCATGATCCTTCAACCCATGATCGGAAAATCTTACCACGAAGCACATGCATACAAACCTTGACAGACGCACCGTCTGTACGTCTGACGGGCCTCGCAGGTTCTTAAGATCAATGTGCGAGTCGATGCAAGTTTTTTTTAACTGCCAAAAAATATGTCTTCTCCTAGAATTTGAGTAACGATCTTCCTTGGATCACGTTGTAACTGAGCAAAGTTGTGTGATGTGTGTCAGCGAAAATGTTACGTAGGATTGTCCCATTTGACAGTTTTCACAACATCTCCGCGGATTAAAAACTGAATGAAATGGTTCCCTGTATATGCCATAAGGAAATCTAACTCCCATTTTACATTAAATCGCCACTTCTCTTCTTCCAATGTTCCTTTACTTTTTATAGACATGATGAGTACTAAGGCGGCACGGATGATATTGTACGGTAATTAAGCGTACGAGCTTTATAACTATGCTAAAGTTAATCGTTTTCATTAACCTCTTTTTTACTGTTATGTTTAATTACTTCTACGTCAAGAATCTGTAAGGATTTCTGGTGCAGCTGCAAGCTAAGAGTGATTCATGAATACAGGCCTCTGAATATTTGCGTGTGCTGTAGCGGCTACTGAGGTTAACTCAAGGGTTACACGGTTACAAAAGCAAGCACGATACAGCGAGTGTGCGCATCATACGGTTTAGGTGCACTTTAACATTAGACTGCTAAACTTCATGGCCAGCCCTCATAAGATACAACATCGGCCTAACACCAGCCTGGCCAGATCTATTTCAATGTCTATGGGCGCTAAACGCTGCAGCTAACGCTATAGCTGCCGCATTCTTATTATGTTTTGCAATAAAAGGTGCTTTTAAGAGTGTAAATGAATAATCGAAATTTTGTTTGCAAGTATACATAATATATTGACAAATTGCAAATATTTGACGGCCGCAGGTTATTATAATTTCTACAGATTTCCGCGGCCGCACATTATCGTGCCCACGTACGGCTGCAGGTTGCGCACCCCTGATTTAGACAGTTTTAAAGACAAACTATAACGTTTCTATCTCTATTATTTTATTTTTAAAAAACTAGCAATTTCCCCGCGCTTTGCTGCGGGAAGTTGGGGAATTAGAGATGAGTGAGTGAGTGCATAAAAAAACTATATTTCGGCCCCCCTTGCCCAGCAAGGGATATTTTAAATATTATTTCACCTGCTGCCATCGTGACAGTGTATTTAACAAACCCCCAACGTTTCATGCGTTTATCTATTTCGGAAATAGGAAAAATAGTGCTTTTCAATTTGAATATAGCACATATTAGGAAAAGCACGTTTTTGAGGCCCCAGCACCAATGAGTGTGAATTTTAAAATTATATTAGGCCAATGTTCGTCGTGAGAGGGTACCCAACTACTTCCAAAAGTTTTATGCTTCTACCTACATGGGGAATGGGAGAATTAGTGATTTTTAGTTTTTATATAGTTAATATTAGGAAAAAACTACATTTGGGCCCCCAGCCCACAATAGTGATGTTTTAAATAATTGTTCACCTGCTACCATCGTGGAAGTGTATTTAACAAATACCCAAAGTTTCATGCGTAAGCCTATTCAGGAAATAGGATATTTAGTGATTTTCAATTTTTATATAGCACATTTAAGGAAAAAACACGTTTTTACGGCCCCGGCCGTCATGAGTGTGCATACTATTTTACGCCAATTTTCATCGTGAGAGGGTACCCAACAACTTCCAAAAGTTTCATGCTTTTACCTACATGATGAATTGTGGAATTTGTGATGAGTCCGTTTTTAATATAAGAAAAAATTATATTTGGGCCCCAAATTCCCCATATGAGTGGGAATTTACCATTCTCTTTCGCCAAATTTCATCGGGAGCTTGTACTCAACAACTTCGCAGAGTTTCATGCTTCTACCTATACGAGGAAAGGGAGAATCAGTTTTTATATGGTTTATATTAGGAAAAAAACTACATTTGGCCCCCCTGGCCCCCAGTAAGAGATATTTTAAATATTTTTTCACCTGCTACCATCGTGAAAGTGTAATTAT
This sequence comes from Radix auricularia, assembly GCA_002072015.1. Classification (NCBI taxonomy): domain Eukaryota; kingdom Metazoa; phylum Mollusca; class Gastropoda; family Lymnaeidae; genus Radix; species Radix auricularia. The sequence goes on along the minus strand of MUZC01004547.1, from coordinate 374,058 downwards.
CAATTCCCCAAAGTTTCATGAGTCTATCTACTCGAGAAATAGGAGAATTAGTGATTTTCAATTTTTATAAATCTCATATAAGAAAAAAAAGCATTTTTTGGGCCCCGGCCCCCATGAGTGTGTATTTCAAAATTCTTTTACACCAACATTCGTCGTGAGAGGGTACTTAACAATTGCCAAAAGTTTCATGCTCCTACCTACACGGAAAATTGGAGAATTAGTGATAAGTCAGTTTTTATATATAAGAAAAAAAATGATTTGGGCTCCGGTTCCCAATTAGAGGGAATTCTAACATTCTTTTTGCCAATTTTCGTCTGGAGCTTGTAGTCGAAAAATTTCCAAAGTTTCATGCTTTTACCTATGTGGGAAATAGGAGAATTAGTGATTTTCAATTTGTATAGAGCTCATATAATGAAAAAATCGTTTTCGATGCCCCAGCCCCCATGACTGGGAAATTTAATATTCTCTTTTCGCAATTATCGTCGGAAGCATGTACTCAAAAAATTTCCAAAGTTTCATGCTTCTACCTACACGGGAAATAGAAGAATTATTGATTTTCAATTAGTATATCGCTTATATAAGGAAAACAACGTTTTTTGGGCCCCGGCCCCCATGAGTGTGCATTTCAAAAATCTTTTTTGCTAATTTTCGTCGTAAGAGGATACCCAACAACTTCCTCAAGTTTTATGCCTCTACCTACACGGGAAGTTGAAGAATTAGTGATGTAGGTAAAAAAAAGTTGTTGGGCCCCCAGCCCCAAATGAGTGAGGTTTTTAAAATTCATTTTCGCCAATTTTCGTAGTGAGTATGGTACCCAACAACTTCCTAAAGTTTCATGCTGCTACCTACACGGGAAGTTGGAGAATTAGTTATGAAACTGTCAGTCAGTCAGTGATGGCTTTCCCTTTAATTAGTATAGATAAAGCTTTTCTTTTTATCTCTATTACAGTGTCATTATTACTTTCTAATAAAAAGTATCTGTACAACTGTAACATATTTTCTGCAGGGGGGGGGGATGACGCCGCTGACTGTATCCCTTGGTTACTCGCCACTCTGCATTCTCCGACTCCATCTTAGTGACGTGCGGTGCATTTCCGGAGTCGTCCTGAGGCCGCCACTGGCCAACCTGACAAAAAGATAATTACAGTGTCGAGCGTGACGTGGCCAACACTGCAATTGTTTACACAACAAGACCTGGCGCCATTCAGTTGCCAACAATCCTGTCTACCAGTATCACCTTTGGTTTGTGTGTGTGTGTGTGTGTGTGTGTGTGTGTGTGTGTGTGTGTGTGTGTGTGTGTGTGTGCGTGCGTGTGTGTGTGTGCGTGTGTGTGTGTGTTTGTGTGTGTTCTTTCGCTTGAAACAACAACGATTCTAAACTTAAGCTTTCTGTACTCTCAAGTAGACTCAGTGGGTCTAAATTTTTTAACCGTAGACAGCTAACAATTGGAAGAAATGATTCTCCCGTGTCAATAAAATCTTGGCCATCCATCAAATTAATGACTCTCATAGATTCAAGGCTTTCCTGACTGTGTGTGTCAGTGACATGCATGGAAGAAATTGTTATATTGTCACTAACAGGTGTAATGTAATCATGAATTAAATACTGTCATAATGGAATATAATAATAATTGATGACTTACATAGCGCAGTACCCCTGCAAGCAGCTGAGCTCGCTGCGCTTTACGCAAATCTTTACATTTATATTTTTTATAAACGCATTCCGTGTAAAACCTGAAAGTCTTTACTATAACAAAAACAACATAAAAGTGTATGTAGAAATAAATGTTATGGTTTCTATCGCAATTAAATAAAAATATTTTCTGAAGAAATAATTGAAAAGATTTCTTTAGAAGTCAAAGTAGAAATGTATGTAGTAATAAATGGAATTTTTTATAGAAGTCAATGTAGAGAAATGTGCCGTAATAAATGTAAAAATTTCTGTAGAAATAAATGTAGAAAATTATCTACTCGTAAATGTAGGAATTTATGCAGGAAGCACTGTTGAAATAACTGCAGGGATAACTGGAGTAGGTGTAGGAATAACTGTTGGAATAGGTGTGGGAAAAGCTGTTGGAGTAGGTGTAGGAATAACTGTTGGAATAAGTGTAGGAAAAGCTGTTGGAGTAGGTGTAGGAATAACTGTTGGAATAGGTGTAGGAAAAGCTGTTGGAGTCTGTTGGAGTAGGTGTAGGAATAACTGTTGGAATAGGTGTAGGAAAAGCTGTTGGAGTAGGTGTAGGAATAACTGTTGGAATAGGTGGAGGAATAACTGTTGGAATAGGTGTAGGAATAGCTGTTGGAATAAGTTTAGGAATAGCTGTTGGAATAAGTTTAGGAATAGCTGTTGGAATAAGTTTAGGAATAGCTGTTGGAATAGGTGTAGGAATGACTTTTGGAGTAGGTGTAGCAATAGCGGTTGGAAGAATTATGTTTATTTCTCCGTCTCGAGCGGCTGATACAATCGTTTCGGGGCATTGACCCAACCGCGAGGTTTATTTTCTGAAACCTTCGTGCAAACAAGTGAGAAATTATTGGGAGTAAATTTAGAACAAAAGATTTTACCGAAATAGCCGAGATCTAAACAACGTTTGTAACAAGTGCAGCAGGACAGACTTTAGACGGGTGAATTGTTAGCTTCCTCCCCCCCCCCCTCTTTCAACTTTCAACTCTCCTCATCACAAACCACCACGCACACACTCACAAAACTACCAACAAGTACGGATTGAATTTTGAAAGCCAAGGCTACAACAGGTAGTTACTCTGTTAAGTCAAGCGGTATCTCAGGTAGATCATCTCTGACAGCATCCGGTTACTTAAGTCACGTGATTAGCCCAAGGGTAGCCAAGTTATTAAGACGCGTAGAAACGGTTCTCGTTAGAAAGATGTTTGCAAGATGGGATTTAAAACAAAAAGTTTTTGTGACGTCACGTGATTTTTCATCCAAAATATCTAGATACGTGAAGTTGGATTTCTAATTAATAATTTAAAAATAAAGTCCAAATAACTAAATTATAATGTAATTTTTAGCATTATGTTCCAGGACAGCTAATTTGTTTTGTTTCCCTTTACGTTGTTATGTCAAGAAAATTAGTGTAAAGAAAATCTTACTTCTATAATTAAAAAAAAAAATTTTGATAGCTTTTTGTCTGCCAAGATTTGTTCAAAAAGTATCCATTATATCTCATTCCCGTCCCGTCGCACCAAGCGATGTTCATTTTTGTCAACTGCATGACCAATGTAAACAAATATTTATTACATATCTACTAAACTCAAGAAAGCCGCAATCTTTAAGTTGATAACTTACCTTCTCCCTTTCTTTCTGGTTGGTGTTTACTTGGACGGCGCATCGCTGCTACGTATAATATTTATACTTACGCCTTGTGCTTTATGTATGTTCGCTGATGCAGACCTATTGTGGATAGGTTCGTTGTACAGTCGGACATCGTTAAGTCGAGCTACCTAAAGTCGAAAACCTCCCTATGTCGAATTAATGGTTTGGTCCCGTCCAAATTCCATATGATTAAAGTATCTTTAGATAAACAAAGTGGTACAGATGCCGACTTCGAAATAAGGATAGGAAAAGCAAGAACAGCCTTCCAGCAACTCAAGAATGTTTGGGTCGCCAACAACTTAGGCAGCAAGTTAAAAGAAAGGATTTTAAACGCTATGGTGAAACCTGTGCTGCTATAATGAGCTGAGACGTGGAGAACAACGTCAGTAAACCTGACCAGAATCCAGTCCTTCATTAACAATTGTCTAGTAAGGATTCTCAGAATTCACTGGCCGGACAAAATCAGCAAGCGGGAACTGTGGCAGTGGACAAAACAGGAGCCCATCGAGGAAGAGATTCTTCAAAAGCGGTGTAGGTGGATCGGTCATACACTAAGGAAACCTGCTTCTAATACAAAAAAAATCACACTCATGGGGCCCGGGGGCCCAAAAACTATTTTTTAAAATACTGAAAATCACTAATTATCCACTTTCCAGTGTGGGTAGAAACATGAAACTTTGGGAAGTTGTTGACTACACTGACGCAATGGTAACATGTAAAAAAAATATTTAAAGTATCACTCATTGGGTGCCAGGGGCCAATATGTATATGTTCTTATATAAAAACTGACTCATCACTAATTCTCTGACTTCCCGTGTAGGTAGAAGCATGAAACTTTGCAAAGTTGATGAGTAGCCTATTGTGACAATAAGTGGCGGAAAATAATTTTAAAATTCACACTCATGGGGGCCAGGGTCCCAAAAATGTTTTTTTTTTTACTTACATGGACTATATAAAATATAAAAATCACTAATTATCCTATTTTACGCGTAGGCAGAAGCATGCAACTTTGGGAAGTTGTTGAGTACACTTCCACGATTGTAAAAAAAATTAATATAATATTTAAATTATCACTTCCTATGGGTCGTGGGGCCTATTAAAGTTTTTTTTCTTATATGAGATTTATAAAAACTGAAAATAACTAATTCTCCTATTTCCCGTGTAGGTAAAACATGAAAATTTGGGTAGTTGTTCAGTACAAAATACTAGATTTATTCCTAACAAACAGACCAGGACTAGTAGTAGACTGCACAATAATTCCTGGGCTGTCTGACCATGATATTGTTAGGGTAACCAACACAATAAAAACTAAAATAAATAAGATGCCTAGAAGAACAATATATCTTTGGAATAAATGCAACTTAATAAAATTACACCAATCAGCTTCTTATTTCCAACAAAATTTCCTAAGTAAATTCAGCATAGTTAGCCCTGTAGAAGAAATATGGAAGGAAATAAAAACAAATTTAAAAACCATAATGGATCAGAATGTTCCAACAAAAATAACTTCAAATAGAATTAATAAATGCTGGTTCAATTTTAAATTAAAAAAGTATTGCAAACTAAAGGAGAATTTATTTAAGAAATTTAAGGCTACCAATTTAGAAAGGATACACAAGAAATACTTAAAAATTAAACACCTGACACAAAAACTTAGCCGTAACCTCCAAAATAATTATATAAACAATGTGATAACTAAAGATAACAATAAAAACTTATGGTCCTTTATCAAATCTAAAAAAATGGAGCCTTCAGGTATAGCCACACTAAAAGGCTCAAATAATAAAACCTATAATGATAATGAAAATAAAGCTAATATCCTTAACAAATATTTTGCATCATCATTTTCTGCCTCAGGCGACAAGGAAATTTCAATAAATTTAAATAAATTGGAAGAAATAGGTAACATAACTGTAGATGAGATAGGTATACATTCACTCCTAAAAAACTTAAAAATAAACAAAGCTACTGGCCCAGATGAATTACCTGCCAGGTTATTAAAAGAATTAAGCAATGAACTGTCCCCAATCCTTGTAGTTCTTTTTCAAGCCTCTCTAAACCAGGGTAAAGTGCCCNGACCCTGGTAATTACAGACCTGTATCACTTACTAGTATCACATGTAAATTACTGGAACACATAATATATAGCAGAATAGTTAACCACCTTGACAAATATAATGCCCTATGCCCACACCAACATGGCTTTAGAAAGAACAGATCATGTGAAACACAATTGATAGGCCTAATAGATGATCTATCAAAAGGCTTAGATAATAATGATCAAATAGATACAATATTACTAGACTTCTCAAAAGCATTCGACAAAGTTCACCACCTTAGTTTACTCAAAAAACTTAAATACTTTGGAATCTCAGGTCCCTTACATCACTGGATCCAAGATTTCCTATTGGGTAGGGAGCAAACTGTAATAATTAATGGTTCTAAATCTACACCAATAAAGGTTAACTCAGGAGTTCCACAAGGAACTGTCCTAGGTCCCTTACTATTTTTAATTTATATAAATGACTTACCCAACAATATCTCAACAGGAACTAAAGTTAGGTTATTTGCTGATGATTGTATAATCTATAGAACAATCAAGTCAGAACAAGATAGCAAAATTTTACAAAAAGACTTAGATGAATTAATAAAATGGGAAACTAACTGGAGTATGTCCTTCCACCCAGAAAAATGTCAACTGCTAAGAGTAACAAAGAAAAAGAAACAAATAAATTCAAAATATTTCATTCATGGAAAAGAACTAACCCAAACTAAAGATGCGAAATACTTAGGAGTCATAATAAATGAGAAACTATCTTGGAATCCCCATGTCAATGAAGTTATTAAAAATCAAACAAAACCTTAGGCTTTATAAAAAGAAACTTTTACAAATGTAACAAAGATATAAAACTAAAATGCTACCTAACCCTGGTGAGACCTATACTAGAATATGCATCTTCTGTATGGGACCCATCCACCAAAGAAAATATTGATAAGTTAGAACAAATCCAAAAAAGAGCTGCCAGATTCATTACTGGAGAATATTCAAAACTGACAAGAGTAACACCGTTAGTTAAATCATTAAACCTTGAAACACTAGAGGATAGAAGAACCAAGAGTAAATTAGTAATTATACATAAGGCAATTAATTCTAATTTAGAAATACAACACAAAGATAACCTAATACAACCCTCAAATAGGCATAAAGTTAAAAACACCTTCCTTATTCCATATGCAAGAACAAACACATACAAGTTTTCTTTCTTTCCGTCCGGTATTCGGGCGTGGAATGGGTTGCCTGAAGAAACCAGGAAAGCCTCCACTTTATCATCTTTTAAAACTCTAGTAAGAATACAGGACTAAACACAAACCATAGAAATACGTAGGACGCAATAATCTTCTGTACAGAAGGAGCGTCTGTAACATATAAGATAAGATAAGTACACTTCCACCATGGTAACAGGTGAAAACAATATTTAAATTTCACTTACTGAGGGCCGGGGGGGGGGGCCCAAATGTAGTTTTTTGTTATATTAAACATTTACTCATCCCTAATCCTCCAACTTTTCGTGTAGGTAGAAGCATGAAACTTTGGTAAGTTGTTGAATAGCCTCTGCAACGCTTATTGGAATGTTTTTTAAAAATAGAATTTACTTTCATGGGGGCCGGGGCCCAAAAACATTTTTTTCCTTTTACTGAAAATTGCTATTTTTCCGTGTAGGTAGAAACATGAAATTTGGGAAGTTGTTGAGTACACTCCCGCAATGGTAACAGGCAAAGAATAATTAAAGTTTCACTCACTGGGAGCCGGGGGCCCAAATGTATTTTTTCTGATATAAAAACTGCTTCATCACTAATTTTTCAATATCCCACGTAATTAGAAGCATGAAACTTTAGGGAAACTGTTGAGTACCGTCCCGCGCTGGTAACAAGAAAAAAAATATTTAAATTGCCACTCACTGGGAGCCGGGGCCCAATGGTATTGTTTCTTAAATAAAAAGTTAATCATCTAAAATTCTCCAACTTCCTGTGCAGGTAGACACATGAAATTTTGGGATGGTAGCAGGCAAACGTATCACTCCATTGTATTTTTTAAAACCCTATATTAGCTAAATTACAAATAAACAAGTTTGGATCCTGTGTAAATGTATTTTTTACAAAAATTAGAAGATACAAACTTGATGGCCTATATTAAAATTCGTTTGGGCATTAAAATTATATTTTTCAATATTTTGTAGCTATTGGACCCTAATAACTTTTTCCTTAACATTTAAGACATTTTAACCATTCGATTACACTCGATATTTTATAAGCTGTTGTTTTAAACTATACATTTTACACCCATCGGGCCCTCGAACCTTATTTTAGTTTTTTTAAAAGAAGTTTTAGTATGAAAAAACAACTTTTAGGGCTGGGGTCCCGTATGCCATTTTTTAACATTAGTTATGTAAAAGGTAATTTAAAAAGTGCCTTCTGAATAAATGGATTAATTATTGGCCAAATGTGCTTTAAAAAAACTAATAACATTTCCAAGGGGATAATGAACTTCTAACGTCTGTTCCAAGACGGTTTAGTTAATATATTTAGTATATCCATCATGACCCAGATTGAAATCAAAGGGGGTTTGAATGAGCTTTTACCGGTTCTAAACGCTAACGGAAATCATAAATTACCGCTGCAAAGCGCGGGTAATTAGCTAGTTTGCTATAAAAATAAATCGAATTTTTTAAAAAGATAAACTAATTAATGACACTAACAAAAGCTAAGTCACATAAGATCAGTGTTGACAGTATGTTACATGGTGGGTGTTATTTTAATGGATACTTTAAAATCAAATACAGCATCAATAAAAAAAAAATCAATTAACGGCATATTAAGATGAACACATTAGGGTGAGACGGAAACTATCGCTATTGACGTTCATTGAGGACAGCGATTCCTATAATGGAAGTACGTGATTCTAAGTGTTTTGTGTTTATCAAGTTGTTCTGTCTGACTGTCTGTATATTTTAAGGACGTAGCTTACGCCACCAACCCCAATCACCAACCACACACACATCTTTCTGTATGCGCCCCTGTGCATTAGTTGCTCGTGTTAACTGGACACATTTGTTGGGAACAACAAACTGACTGGGTAAATCGTGCTGTAGATCTGACCTGGAAGTCACCTCAGAGTTTCACAACAAACTGACTGGGTAAATCGTGCTGAAGATCTAACGTGGAAGTCACCTTAGAGTTTCATAACAAATTGACTGGGTAAATCGTGCTGTAGATCTGAC
>MUZC01004547.1:274393-355314 GCA_002072015.1 Radix auricularia | reverse complement strand
AATATTATTATTATTATTATGTTTTGTTTTGTTATTGTTCTCTGTTTTGTAAAATCTTACCTCCCAACATTGACCCAATCTCATCTTAGGTTGAAATAAAGAGCACCGAGTTCAAATGCGACGTTCCTTTAAACGGCTTCTAGAAACAATAATTGCGTATTTCTATAGAGATTTTAATATAACATTCTATTTTCTGGGGGTTTTTTTAATCAGGGAGAGCTCAGTGGGTTTTCAAAAAACAAAACAAAAAAACAAGCAACAAAAAAACAACATCACACACACACACACACACACACACACACACACACACACACACACACACACACACACGTACACGCGCGCACACACACACACGTACACGCGCGCACACACACACACACACACAAATTAAAAAATCTGTATTCGTGGTTTTTGGTTTTTATTCATAATTTTTCTTCTACAAAATAGATCTATTTGGAAATAAACAAAAGAAAAAGTGTGTAGCACCAGATGCGTTGAAATTAATTGATAATTTTGTAGTATTTTAACTCCATAAAATTGTTTTACGCTAATTAATCGTTATAGTACAATTTTTATGGTACATAGTTACTTTTAAAATAATAGATACAAATTAATGTTTAAATTATTTGTGAACACCATAGTGCTAAAGAGACTTCATTCAAAAATCTACAACCTATTGGTGAGTTAAACAGACAAAGCTTTACTGAACATTTTTCCATTCACCTGTACTAAAGGGCTCAGTGAGCTATTCTTAGCCCAACATTTTTGTTTACTTTCCAGATTTATCATTGTAACGCTTGCACTCGGCCTATCTGGTCGTACCATAAATAAACAGTTTACATGCATGGCGGCCTGCTCAGCTGACAGGGCCGCGGCGTCATTGACGCTAAGTGGAGTCGCAGTTTTCAGGATCTGTTGAAAACAAGGATGAGATTCTGTGACTTTATGCAGATAAGACGCGTGGAAGTGACTTTATTCAACCTAGGCTTTGGTAGAGACAATAGGCAGAGAGGATGAAGTTATGTGAGAGGTTTGTTAGCCAAAATACATCAAAGTTTACAGTTGGCATGTTTTATAGTTGTCCAAAATAAAACCCCACATATTTTCGATTGGATGATCCTGCAAATGAATTTTGTTTCAACAAATTCTAGATGAAATTTGCTTATATCAAACATAATTGAAATGACATTCTCTTGTGTCAAACACAATATAGTATAATTATATCCGACCCGCGACGTAGCGTACGCCGCAGAATCCCGCATAGAGAGCGCAAAGGAAGGGGGAAAAGAGGCGGCACAACTTCCCGCAGTGCGCACCATGGTAGTTGTTTTGAAGCATCACTTCCTTTCTTTCTATGCAGTACGTCTCATTTCAGCGCATAGTGCGGCGCGGTGAGGGTGTGTACACAAAAATATATATACAGTGGCGTCACTAGGAGGGTGCGGTGGGGGCGGTCCGCCCCGGGTGACACCATCAGGGGGTGACACCAAAATGTAAATTTCTTTATGCTTCCGGTCTTTGGCACTGGAAAACTCGGAGGAGTTCTTTGGATTAAGTCGTAAGGTGATGACACCATGAGCTACCGCCCGGGTGACTCCAACCCTAGTGACGTCTCTGTATATATATATATACAGACTGCGTCTTGCGTGTTCTAGTTTGTGGCGAATTATATATATACGAGCAACAAACCCCGCCCAAGAATGTTTCGCCGTTGTTTCGGTGGCATGTTGTCTCTGAGTAGCAGTAGTGATTGGCAGGAGTGACGCACTTCAAGATGGGAACACAGTGCCGAATGATGACAAAATTCCTGCACCAAAAATAACTAGTTTTAAACGTCCGCGTACATTTGTTCAATATGTAAATAAGATTTAATTTTTCTACGCTAGTTATTTGCTGTAGGAGTCTGTAGGAGCTTGAAGGGCCAATCGCTATCAAGTAACGGAAGACAACTGCATTTCATTATAGTATGGCGTATTTGCTTTTCATCTCACGTGTTTAGTGCTAGTAACGATCACACACAAAAAAAACTGAGTGTGTTATGGGGGTGATTAGAAGAACATTTGGAGAAAAATAAACTTTTCTACACATCTTCGTTAATTGAATCAGAAACAAAGTTCAACCTCCTAATTGTTACAACCACCTAATCAGAAACTAATTTCAACCTCCTAATTTTAACCCCAACCTAATCCCAAACGACTCCTCACCAAAAAGAAGTAATGTTTGTGTCAAAACAATCGCGCACCTCCGCTGGAACTGTGGCAGTGGACGAGGCAGAAGTCATTTGAGCAAGAGATTCTCTGGAAGCGGTGGAGATGGATTGCTCACACACTAACGAAACCTGCCTCCAATACAACAGGTTAAGCACATAAATGGAACCCCCAGGGAAAGCGGAAAAAAGATCGCCCAAAAACCACTTGGCGCCGAGAATCGGAGGCAGACATCAAGAAAATTTGCCATGACTGGAAGATCCTGGAGAGGCTGGCCCAGATAGGGATGTCTGGAGGACTCTCGTTGGTGGCCTGCGCCCTATGAGGGAGCGAAGACGCCAACGGCCGACGATGTACGATGGATGCCCCTCGTGGACGAGAAGGGCTCAGCAAAACAAAAAATCACGCCTCAATCAGAAAATCAAATGTGCAAGACATTAAAAGAATTTGAATAATATACTGAGGGGAAATCCACGTTGCGTATTATGGTATTGAAATATCGAAGTGATATCTCATCTTCTTATTTATTCGATTGCTTGTATATAGGCCTGTCTACGGGTACCCGGGATCCCGTTGCTTAGCAACTACACGGTTAGTAAAAATTACTCACAGGTACCCGCCAAAAATTAAAAATTCACCTCTGCAACGCTCTGCTGAGTGTTTTTACACCAATGTACTATAGTAGTGTTTCAATTTCATCATTTTTTACATCGCCGATTCCTTATATCTAAATGAAAATAAACAAAGCGGTATAAGACGAGTAGAAGGCATGACGGCGAAAATTATGAGACATTTCAAAAGAGTACCCAGGTACCCGGTTAAAATTTGGATGGGTACTCGAGCAGCTTTTTTCAACAAAATTGACAGGCCATATGGTCGGTTTCCTTGTTTCCTGTTTGTATGAGTGTTCTCAAATGAACAACGTTATGACAGTATCCAGACAAGTCACAGTTTGTTTCGGCCAGATGAGATTAATGTGGACATAATTTATAGAGTGCTCACAAACACACATGCACACTCTTTCGTTTGTAATAAACATAATGAGGGGTAGGACTGCAATCAGGCTTATACAAAATTAAATGGAAAAGACGTAAACAAGGTAAGGGTTAGCCTGACCGGACGTAACAAAACAGCGAACGTTTCGGCAAAGAGCCTTTATCAACGAACATACAATACACAAATAAAACGAAAATAAAAATAAAAAATGAAGGAACTTAGCTGCGGTGAAATCCGAAGTATCCAAAAAAGTGGATACTTTGGATTTTTTTGGATACTTTGGATTTCACCGCAGCTAAGTTCCTTCACTTTTTATTTTTATTTTCGTTTTATTTGTGTATTGTATGTTCGTTGATAAAGGCTCTTTGCCGAAACGTTCGCTGTTTTGTTACGTCCGGTCAGGCTAACCTTTACCTTGTTTACGTCTTTTCGTTTGTAAGAAATTCCAATATTCATTGCCTGAAACTTACAATTGAATTTGTAAAAAATATTTAAAAAAGAAAGAGATTTAAGTTTAAAATACTTAACGTATGATCAAATCTGAAGAAACGAGCAAAAAATCCCGTCCACGAAAGTTCCACCGTCGTTTCGGTGGTATGCTGTCTAGGAATGACAGTAGTGATTAGCTGGATTAACACACTTCAAGATGGGAACACGGTACTGAATGATGATAAAAATACTGCACCAAATATAACTCGTTTTGAAAATCCGCGTACATTTGTTCAACATGTAAATAAGATTTAATTTTTCTCCGCTAGTGATTGGCTGTAGGAATCTGTAGGAGCTTGAGGGACCAATCGCTACCGAGAACCGCACAGACAACATTGTTTTATTATGTTGGATGTTGTTTAATTTAAATATTCCAATTTTTATTCCAATAATTAACGGCCAAACTTTCCCGCAGACTTTTAAAATTTAATTTTTTTAGTGTCACTAATTAAACGAATTCATTATAAAGAGAAATAACAACAACAACAAAACAAACAAACCAACTAATCAATGATTTTAAACTACAAAAAAGGGAAATCTTCTCGGAAACCAGAAAGTGAAAATAAAAATGTACATATATTCTCTTACGCACACCTACAATTACACAATATAAAATGTGCACATATTCTCTAACGCACCTCTACAATAACACAGTATAAAAATGTGCATATATTCTCTTACGCACACCTACAATAACACAGTTTAAAAATGTGCAGATATTCTTACGCACACCTACAGTAACATAGTATAAAAATGTGCATACATTCTCTAACACACACCTAGAATAACACAGTATAAAATGTGCATATATTATCTTACGCACACCTACAATAACACAATATAAAAATGTGCATATATTCTCTAACGCACACCTACAATAACACATTATCTCATTGATCCCATGTATAACACTTAGAGGTCTTATCTCTCCCTGGGAATCCAGGTAAAACCTACAAGTGCGTCAATGATGAATACTTTCATCTTTTCAAAGATTTGAAGATTTCTTTTAAGAGGGTAATATCCTAACAAAATAAAAATGTTAAAACTATAAGTGCAGGTAGACGGAGAAGGCGTCTATGGCATATCATAATGGCATCACTCACACACATTTGTTTGTGCGTGTGTGTGTTTATTAAAAAAACTAAATCATCAAAAAAGAATGTAGTATTTATGAAACAAATCTTCAAGTAGAAGTTACAATTATTATAGCACGCTATTTTCCTCGGATAGTGTGCCGAGACGAGGTAGGATTAACGGCCAGTTTCTCTACCATGGACTTAAAGGCGCCAGACGCAGGAGTTACCGATCCTGTAACATGACAAGACCTTCATTAAAAAAAAAAAAGTTGGAGACATGATTTTTTTTTCTGTTATTTGTATCAGGCAAACAGGAAGGAGGGCGAAGAAAAAAAACTTGTAACACGCCGTTGTTGTGACTTCTTGTAGGAACTAAACAAAACAAACGAACTTTATGAAGCAAACAGTATTAATTTCAAACTTGCCTTCAAAATAGGAAAGGCTGGTTGCAGAAAAGCGAATGAGCGTCAACTATGAATATGAAAACCATTTAGTAGAGGAAAATGTTAGTTTTGACATAGCATGCAGCTACTAGCAAGTACTCCCGCTCAATGATGGATTTACCTATATGCTAACCAACCTATAGATTAGAGCCTCGCCTTCTTGTGGGCCACCGGAATTTTCTTTTCATATTTGGCACTGACACAGAATATCAGGACTACTAAAGAACCCCCCCCCCCCGATATCTCCAATAGGCTAGAGCCTTATCAAGTCTAAATCCGCCCCCCCCCCTCGTACCAGACGATTGACCTTTATTTTGAGTATTTCTTCTTAGAAGAAGCGTAACTGGGTTTTCCGCGCCCTTGACTAATTCATTTTTGGCGCCCTTGAGAATTAGTGAAAGACTAAATTATTCAGAATAAATTCATTATTGAAGGATTAGCCCTCGGCGCCTATCGCAACTGCCCCGATGACAAGTCGTTGTTACACCTCTGCTTCTTAGTTAATTTTATGAGTGAGGCTTCAGTTGTATAATTAAAAAAACCAAAAACAACAACAATAGCAACATTAATAATTTCTAAAAAATAAAAAAATCGCAAACATGTAGATCAAGATCTACACAGAAAAAAAACAACTTAAAAATTAAAAAAAAAAAACCCACACATTTTTAAAATAAAATTTTCAACAATACAAGTGCGAAAATTTATGACATTAACCCTCCAATTATTGTAAAAGAAGGTACTTCATTATCAAGCAATGTAATATAAATTTTAATGCATCATATTCTCAAATAGTTCCTTTTAATTTCCTAAATTCCGGTCACGAGTCCTGGGGACATACGGCTGACCATAGCCAATGTCAGGTATTAAATAATGATATTAATCAATTTTTTTCTTGACATTTATCAACTATCAATTACTGCCCTACAGAATTTGATATACTATCGTTTCATTCTCATTAGACAACTCTTTCAATCGGCTCGAAGTAGAAGCGAGTAAAACTTATGTCATCGTCCTGATAATAATTACCAGACGTGATCTTCCATCACCATGGCAACTTTGCTGCCTGCTACGATCTTTAATCATGCTTCACGCAATCTAACATTATCTTCATCACCCTCCTTGCTATCTAACATTATCTTCATCACCCTCCCCGCTATCTAACATTATCTACATCACCCTCCCCGCTATCTAACATTATCTACATCGCTCTCTTTGATATCTAACATTATCTACATCGCCCTCTTTGATATCTAACATGACCTTTATCATCCTTCTCGCAATCTAACATTATGTTCATCGCCCTCTTTGATATTTAACAATGTCTACATCACCCTCCTTGCTACCTAACATTATCTCCATCACCCTCCTCGCATCCTGATATGATCATTTAGTTCAGTTAATTTGATGACCTTTCTGCGGTTTTTTACGATATTGAAAATATGTTTGACCTCAACCACCAGTACAAGTGATGAATATCTAAAGAGATATTCATCAGAACTGAACTGTCCATTAACCGGATCCTAGGTCGTTGGGGCACAATTTTGAGCTCCACACTATCTCATGCCATGTGTCACGGTTCTGAGCTGCCTTCTGGGAGTCGCTAAACGACAGGCCTGTCCACTCTTTGATACCATCATCCCATCTCTTCCTTTGTCTGTCTCTTTTTCTTCTTCCCTGGACTGTGTCTTGCAATATCGTCTTTGAGAGACCTCCAGATCTTGTCACGTGTCCGCACCATCGTAATTTCCTCTTTCTAATTGAGGTGAGAAGGTCCTCGTAAGGGCCAATGACAGCACTTGTTTTATCGCGGACCGCTTCGTTCGTGAGACTTAACATCCTAAACATTCATATAATACATCAATGGATGCTACCAACTCGTAGATCTTGATCTTCATATAAAAAAAATAAGTTCTGACGGCAGATGTTACGTGTTGAGCATTGTGAAAGGTCCTGGCGCTAAGTAATAAACAAAAGGGTTTACGGCGAAAACCTGCAAATTTGCCAAACGATCTCAAAATATTTCTCTAGCACCTGACATGAATCAACACTCGCATTAATCCGATACAAATTCTTTAAGCGCCTGTTTGATTAACATATTAAGGCCGTGGTTGGAAAGCTTTTGATGATTTAAAATACAATCCTGTCTACACGAACAAAAAAAATAAATATTTCAAATCAAGTTTTTAAATCACTTTTCAGGCAGTTCTCGGGTTACTCCGGTCACAAATTACGTTGTCTCCAGGTTACCACGCATCCAGTAAAAAATATTTAAAAAATAATATAACGTGTCATTCCGTCTTAATTATTTTTTTTGTCTACACCGTCTCTCGCCCTCTTTCTCCCTCCCTCGTGTTTTATATTTTTAAAAAGTGCATTGCTCTAGTTCTGTTCCTGCGGAATTATCATATGTTTTTAGATGAACTTTTGATGGCTTTATAACATTTTTTATAGCTCTTTTTGTAAATTTGCAGTAGATCTTATATTTTATTATTTAATTATGTTCCGACTTAAACTGAGGCTTCCTGTGTGTTCAAAAATATTTAAATAAGCATTGATCTACAAGAGTGTAGCAAATTTTCTGTCTACAAAAGGGAAATATTCAAAGATTTTCATTGTCTCCTACTTAGAAGATTACCTCCCTTTTAATTTAATAGAGGGCTAACAACGAATATTACAAAATGTTTGAAACAATAATACAGGTTATGTCCCTTGCAATATTTAATGAATTTGAAATAAATTTCACTGAATTCAATTTTTAATAGTGGTGCACAAATTTATACTCAGACTACGATACCAAAGTTGATTTTTAAAAAAAAAATTATTTAAAAAAAAATTATTATCATTTTTTAGGGCGTATGGTGTGCACTAAGTAAACACCAAAAGGCCAATTGAAGAGCCAGGTAAAGAGCCACGTTAAGAATTTGGTTCATAACAGAACGTTGTTAAGTGTGTGTTGCCGTGTCACAATTGGTTGTGGAGATGTAGTGGAGGTAGTGAGTTGTTGTCAGCAGCCAGTCTTCTCGTCTATTGTTTAGAAATGGCGATATCTGTACAATAGTGTGTGTAGAATCAGCCCCGTATCCCTGTGTCCGAGTGTGTACCATTCCCGAGGCCTCGGTCTTATTCCTCCGGCCATCAACTCCCAGTTGTCATGCTACTCTGAATAAAGGCTCCCATTCTGAGCGTGATGAAGTAAGTGAATTGTTTCTAGAAACCCTTCAGTGAAATTAGTAATTTTACTTCAGATTTCAATGTAATCATTGCAATTTATTTAAATCCCGTTGACGTGACAGAAACATTTTATGAAGTCAAGGGTGAAATAGACATTACAACGTGTTCAGATATTTTTATTTCCCTTTTTTGAGAAAACTGACCCAAAGGGAACAAATTCTTTACCGTTTGATGGATTATTACTTTCTATAGTAATATTACGTAATATCTATTACAAATATTAGAGAACTAGGGGTTTTAGGACACCTACAGCACCCACTTTGTTCAAAAGTCCAAGTAACTTGTTTTATAAATACGAAATATTAAACTTCCTGAAATGTAAACAAAGTATTTTAAAACTATAAATCCTTAAATCCTCTTTTTACATCGTCACCTTTCTAAAATTTAATGATACATTCAATATTGCGTGTAATGCTTTTAACAGCGAGAAACACCACACGCTTTTAAAGCTGTTATTTCAAAAAATAATCTTTAATTTAAAATTATTTTGCGAACCTCCTGATGCACACCTGGTATTAAAATATAAACTCAAACGATGACGTCATAGCGTTACGGAGCTAACCAGCCAGTGACTTGGGTGGTTTCTTATGTGATGTGTTAGCCAGTCTAATTATAGATTGAAGCAATAACATAAAATGTGCAAATAAGAACCTTTATTTCAATTTTTAAACGTGATTTCACCATATTGGAAAATTGCATTTATATATTTGAAATGTCAGTCCTGGCTGCTCGAGTTTTGAACAGCAACTCCTCATAAACCATACCAGATAGAGGGTTTGGGTCTTTTGCAAATATGTTAAGGAGGTCTCAAGGATGTGCTCAGACCTTAAAAAAAAAATACCGAAAAAATTTACATGATTTTCTGGAAAATAAAATATTTAAAAAAACGAAAAAAGATTAACATTTGTCAATTTCTCGCCATCCATAAGTATATCAGGTTGAAACAAACGACAAAGGCTAGCAAATAATATTTAGAACTAAGTTAGAGTAGGAATTTTTTTAAAAATCTTCTTTCGTTCGACTCCCCTAATTTTAGCAAAAATTGTTTCGTTTAGTTTAAAAATTGATTTAAAATTACTTTTAATTTATTCTAGAATGATAGTTAATGGGGTTTTCCAGCTTTGTCAATGCTAATGTTACATTGTTGCACGGTGCGCCTTATATTGACACATTCTTGGTGTGATATGATGATATGACCTCATATTTTTTTAGTTTCAGAATTAATGATTAGAAATGACGTTTATTGTAATCTAGGATTATTTCCCTTGAATAAAATTTTTTCGGAAATTCTTTGTTGGAAATTGCGAGTTTTTAATAATTGTTTTACTGAAATTTCCGCTTAAGCTTTGTTTTTAAATGGAGCAAATAGAGCATTTGTCACAAAAATGTATTTTATTAATTTAAATTACAAAGTGTGATAAACTGTCCTTCAAAATATTGTCATTCACTATCTTGTCACCCCTTGTCTTTTTTGTCTTCCACTGTCTTGTCATCCACTAAATCTCTTCTTCCAGTCACCAGGATATGTCCAGCCATGGACTCTCTGACCTGGATGATCTGGCCATACGGCTGGAGGACGTCCTGAACACGACGGCACACGACTACTTCACCAACCTCCTACAGAACCTGAGCCACGTCAAGATGAGACCTAAACGTCTGGACATCGGTCAGCTGGACACCTCGGCCGGGATATTGTGGGTGGTACTAGCCCCGATCGCCTACTTCCTCGCGGTGGGATCCATACTTGGGATCCTCCTCCTCTATTACTGGTACACCGACGTCCCGAGCACCAGTGACGTCACAGAGCTGTCATCCATACACAGGTTACGCTCGGACTCCAGGTACAACACCAACCAGGCGATATCTGCCCTCCCCGGTGAATTTGTCAGGACGTACTTGACCCCTACCGGCACGTGCCTGGCGATGTCCAGAGCCTCGGGTGGGTCGAAGGGATCGGTTCGGTCTTTGGGGACACTGACAGATCCAGAGCCTCCCCAAAGCTCAACGATTCTCCGTAAACTTATGAGGTCTCAATCCGAAATATCGATTGCAAGACAGAATCGGGATAGGAATGAACGAGGTTACCAGGATAGGAGCACAAGAGATTATCAGGATAGGAGCACAAAAGATTCTCAGGAAAGGAGCACAAGAGATTCTCAGGATAGGAGCACAAGAGGACATCAGGATAGGAGCACACGAGATTATCAAGATATCAATAAGAGAGAGCCGGATTATGAGTATCCGAGTTTTCACGAAGGAGCTTCTCAGGCGAGAAAAACACCTTGTGATAATTCGGCGCTCGGTAGCAGCTTGGACATCAGTACAGATAGTCTGGAGGAGACTTCCGCTCAAAAGTTGGGGACCACTGTAGCACAGCATAAACTTGTGTGGTTAGCATCGGATCAAAGCGAATCTGATAGCAGTGGTGAAACTAACGATGCTGAATCGGAGCGATCCTCAAGTTCAGAGAACCTGTCAGGCTTTTATCTTAAGCCAGAGATTCAGAAATCTGATTTTCAAAACTGTTGCGTTCATGATAAACAAGGGATACATGACGTTCGTGATCAACTTGGAATTCAAGATTTCAGCATTCATTCCGGTAATGGAGTCCCTCTCCGTGACATGTCAGAGTCACCATGGAAACGTGGACGCATTGAAAATGCCTCTGATATCCCCGCACACTCGAGTAGCCACGATTTACATATGCCCGAATGGCCATCCACGATTTCAAAAAGAGGCTCCCACCATGCTGAAGGTTTAGGGTCTATTTCGAGCACGCCTTGTCGCCCACATCAAGTTCAAGGTGACTATGTGAGCTCAGATGAAGATATTATAAGGGACAAAAGTCGCAGAGATACGCCGCTGGTTTTCAAGGAAACAGCACAAGAAGACGTTTCGTGTAAGTCGAACTCCACGGTAGATACAGACGAGCCACAGTATGAAATCCGTGGACATTACGAAGGTCAAGGTGAATCCCCAATCCAAGGTCATTATGAAGGCCAAGGTATGTATCAAGGGCAAGGGCAATACGAAGGATACATAGAGTTGTATCATTCTGAGCTGGGCCAAGACTTACTCCACCACCTGACTCCTCATGACGCAGGCAGTCTTGACGTCACATCGGTGTCGAGACAAAATGACCACTCGTCCCTGATGTCTGGTCAGTCAGAGCGCAGCAATGACTACGCTGACCAAAGTGCTGCTGATTGCTCATTGGACAGCAGCGTCCTGAGTCTCCCCAGCAGTATTTCCAGGTAAGCAGATACGATTTTAAGTCATAACGTTGATTGTAGAAATTCTGTTTCTTAATTTTATAGTAAAACACAGTGAAACCTCTCTTAACGAGCATAATTCGTTCCAGAATTTTGCTCGTTAAGTGAAACAATTTTCCCCATACCATCAATGAATACATACCATGCTGTAAAAACACTATTTTTCACAAAGACAAAACAACAACATAAATGTATTCAAAAAAATTACTAAAGAATATAAAAACCTGAATACAATTTAGATTTTAAACAAAAAACGTTTTAAAAAATGAAATTATGACGCATAATTAGATCTAATCCATTATAACTAGTGTCGCCTTGTAATCGCTTCTCGTTTATCCATATTAGAAGACACCTCTCAACAACATCAAGAATACCTAACAGTTTCCAAGAAATTCTTACAAGCATCTATCGCCTTAATTTGATATTTTGATCTCGAGAATAGTACGGACTGATGTTTTTCCGATTGTATGTACGCGATAGATAGTTTAGCCACGCTCACACCTTGTTCTCACTTTTCAATAATTTTACGTTTCATTTCAATAGTTATTCTTCTCTTTTATTATTTTCTTTTTAGTTTTGTTTTCTTTGAATTCACTTAGGCACAGGTTATTACACTTTGCACATAAAAAAAAACGAATACTGTCTGAATACGAATTTTAACACAAAAAACGGGTCAGCGATCACACACAAAAACAATACGCTAACAGATCGAGTGCTAAACACAGACTAATTCATCAGCGCAAAAGTCCCGGTTCACAAATGAATGTCTGAGAAAAGGGACTATATGTACCCCTTTCTGCGTAACTCGTTATGCGAGGCATCTTTTTCACATATTTTTGTTCGTTATGCGAATTACTCGTTATGAAAGGTACTTGTATTGGGAGACTTTACATGACATCTATTGACACACTAAACATGTATAAGTACAAAAATCTTGGAGAGTAAACAAGTGGATGAAATCCAGGAGGACTTGAATTTTGTTTTCCGAATCCATGTATTCAATTAAAATGTTAGAATGATTTTTTTAGAACAACTTAAAACATTTCCCTACTTTTCTTGTAAAAAATCGAATTTGTATAATCACCATTTATGTTTGCTGAAGTAAATAACCCTTTAAAGTAAAGTAATGCTAAATTTTTAACGTTTTAACAACCAAAAATTGTTATCTTTTTCTCTCTTCCTATTTATTCCTTCATGTTATGATTTAGTTATAGACTCTCAGACCCAAAACAAAATGTATTCACGTGACAAATATAAACAAATATTGTCACAATCTGATATCACAATTCTATCAAAACTATTCTCAATTTTCACAGACTTTATTTAAACAAGCCTTTTGATTCTGTAACATTACTTGCGAGTTTGTGAGCATGAATTCAAAACTAAAAAATTATTATTTTTTGTTCGGGTATTCTTCGGGCCTAATAAAAGCTCAACACTCCCCCATCCGCTGTGAGGATTAAAAACCTTATTTCATGTTCTGCTAAATTCAAATGAAGTTTTTGAAGAAATTTTCCATTTAACAACTTAACACTTTTTAAAGATATATTTTTAATAACGTTTTATTTTAAAATTCCAGATTCCATGCAAGTAGATCTGGGTTTCAAGCCACGCCAATAGCCAGGTATCCATTTGACCTCTCACACACCGACAGCTCAGTCGCGGACGCCATCAATCTGGTCGACGCGAACGACATCACGGATGACACTTCACTTCGTCCCAACGTTGGAAGCAGCAGCCACACCACCGTCCTCAGTGCTACCCATCCATCCACTGAAGGTAGCCTTGGTCTGTCCACAGCAGGTAGCCCCCATCAATCGGCGACAGGTAGCTTTTGGTCGTCGGACCGCTCTGTGGAAAGCGATGACGTCACCGAAACCTTGACGCATATTCCCAAAGCTTCTCACACCAGCAAGAATTTAGGCTACAATGAAAAGACCACGTGGCAGTCCCCTGTACTGGAGCCCCATTCTGAACAAAACGAGTCCACGTCACCCTTGATTGCACCGACAGACGATGGCAAGAAACGAAGACGCTTCTCGCTTCACCTGCTGTCCCGAGGTCGGGTTACCGTAGAACAAAGGCTGAAGGAGTTCGGCTTCATTAAATCTAACGGCAAAAACAAACTTGTCATTGACCCTTCTCCTGGCAAGTTTCAGGCACGAGGTGGCGCTGTCAACTGTGTTTACACGGACAGTGAAGACGGGCTCCACACTAACAAGGAGGTTATTGATTCGGAAGATTATGTCTTGTTTCAATCCTGCCTCCACGGAGCTGCAGGAGAGGAAGGGAAAGGTGAAATGTCCCGGCTAACGAATCAGGGGAATGCTTTTGGTGGGTATGACAATGAGAATTTTCAGAGTTCCTCCCCTTCATTTGGTTTGTTCAACTACACTGAGATTACAGCGGAAAAGGAAAAGAAACAAGAACACCCAGAGGTTGTCAGGCAGGACATCAGTTACAACCATTGGAAAAATCTGGCATCTCATAACGGTGGTGACAAGAATAACAATGTTTTGAATGGCGTCATCAAAAGTGGTTTAGATGGGATTTCTAGAGACGATGCGGTCGCTAGATACCGTGATTACGTCATGAACGAACAAGGTCATCCCGCTAAACCAAAGACTCTAGATAAGATACTTTTGCACGATCCAGCTGCTACATCACCGTGCACAAATGACAGATGTGGCAGTCCCTGGGTTCGAGAGTTGTATTACAGCCCTGATGACGAAATAGATCTTGAAGCTGGCCAAAAACGTGATGCTGTGCATATTGATGCTGGAAGAAACACATTTCTGGGCAGACAAACTCACGATGAAAGTGCAGCTCAATCAGCGGTTGATTTTTTAACGCACCACCACATGGGAGACATCAAGCTGAAAGGGACTTTGGGGAAAATCCACAGCAATCCTAAATTATACCGATACAAATCTACATTCAGCTTGAAAGATCGTGATATTGCCCGAGATCGTCCTAAAAATCCCACGGGACTTGGCCAATGTAAAGATCAACCTGAACAAGTGGAGAATAAATCCTCGGGTCACTTTGCCGGACTAACGCGTTTCAGTGACGAGGTGAACACGAGTTCTAAGATGCGGCTCTTTGGCAAGAACCGCATGTCGACCACTGACCTGTTTGTCGGACTCAGCCAGCCACCCGTCGACTATGACTCCAGGGATTCTGATTTTTTCTCAAAGCCCCACCCATCTTTGATGACGCCACCAACGCCTGACCCGCGAGAGCAGAAATTTCCGTCCCTGGCTCCCAGGTTCCAGTTCGTATGAATGCTCAACGTTTTTCTTTATACAGTGCACACCTCTATAAAACAACGTACATGCATCTGGTTGCACTAAACACATGTATTTGTTTGACAGCACTATACACACGTATTAGTTTGACAGTACTTTACACACCTGTGTGCTGAACAGTACTATACACACCTGTGTGCTGAACAGTACTATACACACCTATGTGCTTGAAAGCATTACTCGTTAGTATCTTGAAAGCGCCATGCATTCGTCTCTAGTTTGTTAGATTTTTACCTTGAACCCTTTTTGGGTTAATTATGACATATTTGTATTAGATATTTGACTAACATATTTTGTCACATATGTTTATAAGACATACAAATTTACTAATTCAAATATTTTGTATGAAAGCCGTTTTTGTTTGTTGTTTGTTGCTTCGTTGAAAAATTATAATAAAATAATTACTGCAGTAGTTTATAACTTTTTAATGGAATTTTTATATTTTATGACTTTGAAATATTAAGTCTCTGCATTTATGTATGAAAAAAACAAACATAATGAGAGTTAACGTGAAAGAAAACATGCGGTCGACAGTCTTTTAGATTTAATGAAGTTATTTCTAAAGCCTTTTTACTAATCTTAGAAATAAAATGAAATATCAGAAAAATCGACAATTTTCACTTAATGAACCTAACGTAAGTGAATAATGATATTCTCCATGTTCTTTCATTTTAAATTTAATTAGGATTATTTAGAAATTTTTCGTAATTTATAATTTTTAATTTTATGGCAATGCCTTAGAAGAGTTCTTAAAACAAGATAGGTTTTTGAATTGAATGAATACTAAAGTCAATATTTGTTTTTATCGAGTTTATTATTTCTCATGTAAAACAATGTACGTGTAACAATGCATCAATAGTACCCATCCCTGAGCTTGAAATATCGGGTTACAATCATGAGAAATTATGTTACAATCGTGTTAAAATCATGATAAATTGTGTTACAATCGTGTTTCAATCATTTCACAATCATAATTCGCTCACAAGTAACAGTTTACATTTATAATATATCTTCCAAAAAAAAAAAGACAATGCATTTAAACTATGTGCAACATAAACTAGGTCCCTTCAAAAAGGACACAATTATACACATTTATACAAATACGCCAATAGCCAATGGAATAATTATACACATTAATACAAATAAGCCAATAGCCAATGGAATAATTATACACATTAATACAAATACGCCAATAGCCAATAGAAATTGATTTATCCCAGTGTTGTTGTCATAGTTGAAACACAACCATTTCAAAAGCATTTTTTTTTTTGGGGGGGGGGTTGTGGGAAGGGCGGTTAAATCTAAGAAATACGAAAATGCAATTTAAAATTAGTTCACACAGTTCTCTCGGAAACATTGAACTGTAAGCAAATACATGTTATTACAATTACACATCAGCACACACAGAATACTTAGCACTGACGTGCTCATTATCACACAAATCTTCCTCAGCACACGCACATTCCTCAGCACACGCATGTTCCTCGGCACACGCATGTTCCTCGGCACACTTATGTTCCTCGGCACACTTATGTTCCTCGGCACACTTATGTTCCTCGGCACACTTATGTTCCTCGGCACACGCATGTTCCTCGGCACACGCATGTTCCTCGGCACACGCATGTTCCTCGGCACACGCATGTTCCTCGGCACACGCATGTTCCTCAGCACACGCATTTCCCTCACCACACGTATGCTCCTCAGAACACGTATCTTCCTTATCACACATGCATTAGAACATAGATACATAATATAATCAGTACCTGACCATGCGATGGTCACATTAAATAATCCAGACTTATCTGTCTTATGTTCATTTAGCAAAGTATCATCTGTTAGGGTCAGATGTCAAACACTATCATCCACCACAAAAAGGATATTAAAGAACTGCACATAATAAAAGCAGAAAAACAAAAGAATTGAAAATGCACTGGTAGTGTTTTTTTTTTAAAAACGGGTTTATAAAAATTAAAATTATTATACACTTGTAGATTTAAGTTTTAATTTTTAAATATTAAAAATAAACTTTACATTCTAAGTCACGGCAGTTGGTCCAATGAAAAATAAATATTTCAGAAACAATAGGAAGTTCTTTGAGATTATTAGCTCTCAAGAAATGACGTAATTTGAAAATGCTTTTTGGAGTGATATCGATACAGTAGTTACAAGTGATTGAAAGTATTATGTGATTAAAAACAAGTGACGTTCTACGCTGAAAACATACACGTCTACAAGTCAAGCGGAAAGGTTCCTGTAGATGTTAGAAACAATGTTGCTAATTGGTAAAAACACTCACTTTCTCTATCATCATTATTATGCAGGTGAAAGTGAAAGACATTGGAAAAAATTATTTTGTAAAAAATCGATAATAAATTAACAACTCTTTGGACTCTAGCCAATCATATAATAAATATTTGATACTTGGCAAATATAGAAAAAGGAGTTTCCAAAAGCAAGTCACCAGAATTAAATGTACCAGTCTAATGTATTTTCGGCATTATTTTCAGTCATAACATAGTGATACCAATGACTGCTTTAAAGAATTGCTTTTTTTCCTTAATCCCACTGACCAATAATTTCTATTTAGTAAGAATAAAGCAAACTGGTCAGTTCCGAGGCTTTCTGTTTGTTACTCATGGACTTGACCAGACTGACCACCTCCTCCTTGTTCTGCTGGGTCATGGACGTAGTGTTGGCGCTGAATTTGTTGACCACATCTGCGTCACTCAGTGGGTTCCTCCAGTGACCGTACGGTGTATCACAGCGACCCCTGACCTCAGAGCCATCCTAAAATAGAAAACATCTAATAACAAAGGGAAAAAATGTATTGAAAGAGCCGCTGTTAGGAGGAACAATAAACGCCGACAACAACTCCCTTCTAATATCTGGGTAGGTTCTCGAGATAAAAAAAATCATATTATTTTGGGGCATAGGCTTGGTGATATTTGGGGCATAGACTTGTTGAAATTTGGGGCATAGGCTTGGGGAATTGGGGCATAGGCCTTGTTATTTTAGGGAATAGCCTTGGTGATATTGGGGCATAGGCTGGGGGATATTTGCGGCAAGTTACACCGGAATCGGTGAAAAGTCGGAACACGTCACAGAAAAGAGCCGTAAACAAAATGTAATGAAATCTCTTTGTTCCAATAATTATAACTATTTGTTGAAGTTGCATTTTCCTCTTCCTTCAGATTTATTTGCTGCTATCTATTTAAGGTTATAAAAAGCTAAAGGGGGGGGGGGGTCGAGCCCACCTTAAAGCCACTATAAAATTGTTGAGAAATAACTATTGCTAAGAAAGTCCTCCGCTTACCTGGACAGGGATGGAGGGAGAGTCTACCAAGCCCGAGAATGTTCTATTGGAAACATTACGACCTCGAAAAAAGAGGTTATAGGACTTTTAAAAAAGGGTTGAAAGGTACTTTAATAGGCTTTGCCATTGCATGACAAAGATCTAAGAAATAAAAAATATCTTTCGTTTTCATTTGTACCATTTTTTTTTTTAGAATATCCTGGTTTCGGATAGGAATTAAGTCAACAGATATTCGTCTCTGCATTAATTTGAGTCAACTCTGTGGCCTGAAACTCATTTGATGAAAGAACTTACCATAAAATGGACGTGCACTTCCACATACATCTCGTTGAACGAAGGCTTGTTGTCAGCAGGCGTTTGGAGCTCCGTCTTGTTCAGCAGGGCCAGCAAATCGCGTCTCGTTCTGCAACTGTCCTCGTAAGACTTCGGGGTGACCTCCCCGTCCAGCAAAGCCGTACAGGCGTTGAATTGGAACGAGTGGCGAGCTTCATGCATGGTTGATGGCAGAGGTCTGTTGATGTACTTGGAACTGCAAGAGGAAACATGCGAATCAGTCAGCCGTAATATGATATATCCAACTTACAAAGTTATTTACTAGAAGATAAAGTGGACAATGTCTCTTTGTTTTGTCTGACAAATACATCAATATGTCGGGTGACCCCGCCGTGGCTCAACGAAAATAAAAATCATTCTTTAAAGGTATGGTTGTCATGTTAATTTAATTGACTACCGCAACAAGCAAATAAACAAAGCGTGATTTGGGAATACATGCCTGGAAGAACGAGTTCATTTAGGGTTATTGGTGAAAAATAGGGCTGCGGGAATTAAAGATTAATTAATCAATCAATCATTTAAAAAATTTAATCGATTAAATTTAATTTTTATCGATGGAAATTCAATTAAAATGTGAGCAAATATTTCGAATATATTTTTTTTAATTACACATTTTCCCATCGTATTATTATTATTTATTTAGAAGACGTGCAAATGTAAACAAAGAGGATTTTTTGACTTATTGCATAGCAGACGAATTTGTTGTGTTATTAACACAATTTGGTAACCATGTAAATGTCGCGACCTTACCGATTTCGCGAAATAAATGAATGGCGACTTCACGGAAATATTTATATGCCTTATAAAAATATAATTAATCGAAATTAATAGATTGATTAATCGATTAAGTTTTTCCCGATTAATCGAACAAATTGTTTTAGATCAGCACCAGCCCTAGAGAATATCAATCAGATATTATTTTTTTTAAGAAAGAATAGGTTTGAGGTTTAAAAAAAGTGAGATGTGTCGTGTATTACAGTTTGACGTTCAACAGGTGGGCTGTTTTGTGTATTGAAATATGTGTGAGAGACGAAAGTCCATCTTAGAAATCGTTAAATATAATCCTAGAACTCACGGTGGGGCTTGAACAATGATCCGCGTGACCTGGTCCACGCGAAGGGGTTCCTCCATGTTGGAGCGGACGGCCAAGGCGGCGTCGATTGTCCAGTGCATGCCGAGGTGGGCGGGGAAGCGCTTCAAGGCGATGTCCTGGTTGTGGAGGAGGAACTCCGAGTCCTTGGAGTGCTCTGGTGAGAACAATGGGATGGAGGACATTAGGTGAAGACAACGGGAGGAAGGACATTAGTTGAGGACGATGGGAAGGAGGAGATTATGTGAGAGCGACTTGAGGTAGGACAGTAGGTGAGAACAATGGGAGGGAGGATATTAGATGAGAGCAATGGGAGGTAGGACATGAGGTGAGAAAAAATTGGAGGTAGGGCATTAGTTGAGAAAAATGGGAGGTAGGGCATTAGGTGTTGACGCGTGAATAAAGACTCGTAAATTAATTTTCGGAAAGGGCAAGACATTTTTAATGTACTTAAATACGTATTTCCTTAGAGTGAAATTCATAAACAACTTTACAAAACGTATAAAATTTTTATGAATGTTTAAAAAAAAGAAAGAAAAGGTCATTTTAAAATACCAGAAATTTAAAAATATTTTAAAGTTGTCTTCCATTTCCGATATATCTAGATTACAAAGTTGAGATACTATGGATACTTTTATGCAGTTTTAAAAAAAATAATATTACATTACCTATAATCAGCTATAAAAATTAAATTGTTTGTGTTCAGATTATTCTAAGAAGATGTCTTACAATGCTGGCTATACAATAATTTAAACTTCTATTTCTATAAGACGTAAATGGGATATCATTGCCCCTACCACTGACCTGCAAGTAGAGACTCTGGGTCAAAGTCGTCATAGAAAGCTCCGAACCCAGACTCCATGTCTAAAATACGTTCATTTCCCTCCATGCCGTTGTCGGCATAAATTGCTGCGCCAAGACCAGCGCTGAAAATAAGAGATATCATTTTTAATGCAAACAATTATAAGGTTAACAGCTAGCACTTCAACTCAATGTAACTCAAGAAGGGGTGTAAGGGATTCGAATATTTGAAATCCTGCTTGGTCGGATTCATGAAGTGAAATCAGGCCTTGAGGTTTGATCCGGAGATGGATTTGTGAAAATGGCAGGATTCCGGATTAGCCGGAACCGGAGCCGAAATCCGGTACACCCCTAAACTCAAATGAACTGACAACAAAAAATTTTGCATTAGAATATAGTTTATGTGTTGTTTTTTTTAATGGAATTTTCAACAAATGACTTGGGTTTTGTAGCGCAGACCCACCTTGCAGCTTTACCGGCGTGCAGAGGTTTTGTTGTGGTGCCAGCATTGGCCATGGGGGCACCAGCATAAGATGCGGCGATGCCCAGAGCGTTCATGCTCTTCTCCGGACCAAATCTGAGGAGATTAGCGCAGGCCGCAGCGCTTCCCATCACTCCAACAACGGCAGGCGGGTGGAATCTGGAGGAAAGATTACATGTTTAAATAGGTCAACGGATCTAAGGAAAGTTTACATGTTTAAATAGGTCAACGGATCTAAGGAAAGTTTACATGTTTAAATAGGTCAACGGATCTAAGGGAAAGTTTACATGCTTAAATAGGTCAACGGATCTAAGGAAAGTTTACATGTTTAAATGGGTCAACGGATCTAAGGGAAAGTTTACATGTTTAAATAGGTCAACGGATCTAAGGAAAGTTTACATGTTTAAATAGGTCAACGGATCTAAGGGAAAGTTTACATGTTTAAATAGGTCAACGGATCTAAGGGAACGTTTACATGTTTAAATAGGTCCTAGAATCTATGGAAAAGTTAACATGTTTAAAGAGATTCTAGAATCTAAGGAAAGTTTATATATTTAGATATGTGTATGAGATAGCGGACTTTAGAGTTATCAAAATATTTAAGATTAATTTAATTTTAAAATGTATTCGTGTGTATTCGATCAAACCTGCATGTTGATAATGCTAAAATTGTGGAATAATGAAGAACACAAAATACCTGCAGGGGATGCTCTTGGATGCTGAGCGTGAAGAACGCAGTAGAAGACCCTGGACTTGTATGCCAACATTGTAGGCCACGAGCACGTCCTCCAGCGATGGTTCCAGTGTACCTCTCAAAGACTCGGCCAGCGCTAAGAGGGCTGGGAGGGTCGGGCCGCTCGGGTGGGTGGCCGGGTGCCAGGTATCATCAAAGTCCATCGCGTGGACACTCACGCCATTGACTAACGCAGCTGATCAGGAAAAAAACAAAATAATTGGTTAAATTTAAAAAAAAGACAACTAAAGCCACTTTTTTAAACGCCATCTTGTGTGATGTTATTACAAATGGCTTTCTTATTATATCAAAAGAATCAGGCTAAACATCACGATCAAACCGAATTGACAAATGAAATTTAAAGGTATTAAACCGTTTTAAGAGAACAAATTCATATTTAAGACAGGTCTGTAAATATTTCACATTGTATCAGTAACGGCATCCTTCCGTTTCTCGACACGATGGTGCATCACCGTTGGGTGGGGTCGACTATTTCATATAATTTATATTTGATCTATGACATGATAAGAACACTAATCTTGGTTACCTGTTAATGGGTCCGCCCTCGTGTTCCTCGACCCCCAGAGAACGGCTCCGCCCATGTTGTTTTTCCACAACTGCCCCATGCCGAGATGGGACTTGACCACTTTCTGGGTAATCTCCGTGTTAAAACCCAGGACTCCGACCCCCAGCGTGTCCAGCAGCATTCGTTTACTGCGGTTAATGGTGGTCTGAGACAGGTGCTGGATGGTCGTCCTGGAGACTAGATCTGAGACCATTGACGTCACAGACATGGCTGGCAAGTTTTTAGGTAAGGCTGTAGAATCGATTATTTTTTTAGTATGAAATGAAACATTTACTAGAAGTAGCTAGTAGCCACATTTACTGTTTTATAACCTGTTTTCTTTCTTTAAAAAAAAAAAAGATTTTGTTTTAAATAGAGATCGAACATTGTTTACCAAAGAGCGGTATTGAGAAATCAACCAGGAAGTAATATAAACCAAATTTATGAATCATGCTCAGGGTCGGTAAAGTATTACTGAATAGGGACGCCATAGGCTGAAAATAAAAGATCCATTTGTTGATCTTTGACACATTTAGTCACTTATACATTGAGTAGAAAAAATAGTTAGCGTTCCTGACTTTTGCAAACGTTAGGGCAGTTATAAATACCGGTTATCATTGCGGAGATCATAAAGTATGCCAATCTCTTTTAAAATTACAATTATCTTTTTTTTTTTGGGGGGGGGGGCTGAACTTATCCTTAATATATTATAGCTGAGACATACGTTTAAACTTATATAATACTATTACATTTTTTGCGTCCTAGACACTAGACGACACAAAGAGTTATGGCAACGGACTGGTAGGCAGGAGGAGATTAAGTGAAACATCCTTACTACCATCTCCAACAAAACCACCACCATAACACCACCATCATCAACACCCCCTCAAGCATCAACATCACCTCTAACACAACCTTCACCACCACCACAACCACCACCACCTCAAAAACCAACAATGCCATCACTAACATAGATTTCACCATTACCACCAACAACAATATCACGCAACACCACTACCAGCACCAACACCACCACAAACAACACCAGCACCAACACCACTCCAAACAACAACACCAAAACCACCAATACTAAAACCACCGCTACAAACAACAAGACCAACATTTAAAACGTACCAGCAGCAGCTGACGTATGAGCGAACCTTCTGTCTGTAGACGGACTATTCCGATCATCGGTGGCGGAGGAATAATGCTTCGCCAAGGACGTCTTGCTCGCGGAGGATTCCAAGAACTTGTCTGCTGACTTGATGCCAGAAGGCGTCCTTGGTAACCGCTGTGAATAATATGTAAACATGTTGGAGTGTTTGATGACAGTAACTTTGACACGGCCATAACACTGACCGAGTCTGCCAACAACACGGGCACTTTTCAACATAGTCAACGTTGTTTTTAGCACAGGCTGGTACACTTTTCGTGGAAAATCCGAATCGCCGTTTCACTAGTAGAGTGTCCAATTTTTACAAAAATATTTTATATTCGGAATTTAGTACGCGCACACATGGTAATTTTATATCGTTTCTGGTATTTTGTTACAATTATTTTTTGTGAAAAAATATCCATGTAATATTTTATGCCATTATATAAATAGCACGAGTTTAAAATACACATCGTCAGAAATACACAAGTAAAAGAAAACTGAAATGAGATGAAAACACGGTTACGTTATTAAATATCACTAAGTAGGTACAGTTGTAAAAGGCACATCCACCACCAAAAAGCTTTTCATCATGTGAGTTTGGGAAATCAAATGACTTAAAGATTTTTTTACTTATGAATTTTAAAAGATATAATTTTAAAAAAAAACACTGTTACATTATGATTATAACAGCGCCGCCCCCTTCCCCTCCCATACAATAGAAAGTTTTCATAGAATGAGCACGTATAGCTCAACTGTTTGAAGACTAGAAACGGGGCAAAGAGAAATACGTGACAAGGGGACATAACAACAGATTGGTAGACGGGAGACAACTTCATGAATGTCCGTCCCTGAATCGTTTCTGTCGTACAACTGGAGGTGACAATGTATCAATTCTTCCATTTTTCTTTACCATCAATTAAAAAAAAGAAGAAGGAGAAGGAGAAGAAACGCACATTTTCATTGACCACTGTAACAACAAAAGATGCCAAAGTAATCACCCTTGGTTTGTTGAACTTTGAAAGTGAGTGTTGAAATTTTGGGTAAATTAGCAACATCAGAACAACAACATAATATATACACCAAACGCTTCAACTTCAAGGAAGTTCCTTTCATGCAACATCAACAGACATTTTATGTGTAATTGATGTACGAACCATAACTCCTGATGTTTTAGTTTGCAAGTGTCTGAAAGTCCCGACTCCCGCCTTGAGAGTGGTCAAGTTGTTAGCCACCATGGACTGCATGCTGAATGCTCTCACAGTTCTCTGTTGTTTTATCCGGTTTCAACAAGCACTTCCTTTTTTATTTAAAACTTTAAACTTGCCGAGAAATTTTCACTAATTTATTTCTGTTGATATTTAATTTCAGTTTTGGTACGTTATTTTTTATCTTCACAATTTTTAAGAAAAAGTTTTTTTTTGGGTTGTTTCTTTTAATCGAGAAGAACTTAATGAAACACTTGACGAAATGCAGCTACGTTCCTTATATTTATACTAAGCCAAGGCGGGGGCTGGATTATGCATTGATAGGTAAATCCAGTTCTAAATATAGCTTCGCACCTCACGGGACAGTAGGTCGGGGATTTCCTCCTGCAGTTTACTACACAAGTCTACGCATGCGTCATTGGGACACGAGAAAAAAAGAAAATAAACAAGACTACGAACTCATCTCCTCGGGAATACAAGTGTCCGGGATAACCGGAACTGGCCATCACATGACCATCGCCGAGCACAGATAAGTCTAAAAAATTGCAGTCACAAAGTCCACCTTAACATCCTGCTCTGAGTGCTGTACTTGATAAAAACGTATCTCATTTTTTAATCTTAAATAATCGTAATCCCGTTAATTGTGTGAGTGGATCAAGGGGGTGTGGGGAGGAGAGGGGATGAAAGGAGGGGAGGATATAGAGATCAAGAAATGGGAGGAGAGGGGATGGAAGGAGGGGAGGATATAGAGATGAAGAAATGGGAGGAGAGGGGATGGAAGGAGGGGAGGATATAGAGATCAAGAAATAGGAGGCGTAGAGAGGCAGGAATGAAGATAGTGGAATAAAAAGTAGGTGGAGATATAGGAAAAAAAGATAAAATAGTTGAGAAAGAAGGAGTTGTGAGAGTGACTCTGAAATAAATAGAGGATGGTATTTGGAGGGAGATTCGGAGAGAGCCAATAAGAGATTGAGAGTGAGAAATAAAAAAAAGAGGATAGAGAGAATTAAATGTTAATAGCAGTTTAGTCAAAATTTCAGATAAACGAATAAATGAATGCATATATTAGTTTCGCTAGTGTTTTTTGATCCTACGAGTTATTTTAATTGTTTTTCTATTGGGGTGTGGGGGTTGCCAAGAAATGGGCACACATTGATATTATTTACCATCAATGTTTCCTCTAAGGTTTGTTGGTCTGTTCCCAAAGTACAAAAACTCGTGTGCAAAGTTGCGCAGCCTCCATTTTTTGTGTGCATTATGTTTCCAAATTTACTGCGCGGTAATTCTAAACCACTGCGTGGCATCGGTCAGACGTCTGCGCGGCCGCGCAACCACGCTGCTTATAGAGAACATTGCTTACCACTATGGAACTTTCTTTACGGTGTGAATAAAAACGCTTGGATTATATCCAGTTAATTATAAAATAATTTCCAAATATATTAAGAATCGGTTATTTTCGTTTCCGTCTTCTTTTGATGTTATTTTGTTGATGGCGCAAATAGTATACAAAATTACCCATGATACTTAAACACTAAAGTATAAGTGTTTAGTGTAAGTATATTAAAGCAACAACAATTTGTAAAAGATTTGTTTGTCTACACAATTAAGGGTCGTTGTAAATCGAGCAGCAAGAATGTTCTCTAAAACATATTGGTATCACATATCGAAGGGTCGTTTTACTGTTAACATGAAGCATATTTTCATATTTACTTTGGTGTAGCTTTTTCCGTAATGTTTCATATTTCTGACGATCTAAATACCGACAGACTTGACTAGTGTATCACACTGATTTGTTGGCACGTACGAAACATATTGAGTGTTGGATTCTGTTGACGGAATTTGTGTATGGCTTCGCGGCACTCCCCCCCCCCTTACCCTCTACTTTGGCGAAGATTTTAAGCAGATAAATCGTGGGAGGGGAAGATTTAAGAGAAAGGGGGTGGGGTAAAATTGTCACTGGTAATGTCATAGACAAGTGAAGATGGAAGGTGGTGGCAATGAAAGTACATGTGGGATTATTGCTCAAGGGGTCTTGGTATGATATTGATTAAGTTCATTTATCAGCTATGAAGCTAAGTCACGTGCCCAGGGAACATCAAATGAGTGCCAAACGAATGTGCAGCAACTGTTGAAATTTTAGGCCTATAAAATGCTATACTTTTAATTTATAAACTAAGCCATTTTGTATTTGACAAATACCAAACCCAGTGCATAATGTTGAACTCAGCATACACATGCTGAACTCATAATACACATGTGGAACTCATAATACACATGTTGAACTTATAATACACATGTTGAACTCATACACATTTTGAACACAGAGCAAACATGATGAACACAGCGTGCATTTGTTGAACAAAGAGCACACATGTTGCACACAGCGTACACATGTTGCACACAGCGTACACATGTTGCACACAGCGTACACATGTTGCACATAGCGTACACATGTTGCACACAGCGTACACATGTTGCACATAGCGTACACATGTTGCACATAGCGTACACATGTTTAACACAGGGTAAACATGTTGCACATAGCGTTCACATGCTTAACACAGGGTAAACATAAGACACGTGATGTGACCCATGCATATAACTGACATGGTCGACCAGTTTGTGTACGTATCATGAGTACTTAAACTTGTACACAAAGGTTATGAGATTTTTGTATTTACACAGATATGTCCCATGTTATTTCGATTGTCCAGATACATGGTTAGGTCATCTATTTGTGTAGACTTTGATGAGGTCATCAATTGGTAGAGACACGAATGAGGTCATCTACTTGTGTACACACGTTATGAGGTCATCGGTTTGAACAATCATGTCACAAGGTCATGTTCTATTGGAATGAAAGGTCAGGGCGACCATTGTTGTTTACCTAAACCGCCCCCCACCAAACCACCATACATCTCCCTTACCTTTCATATTCACACGATCGAACGTCCCTGAATAGACCAGGTACGGCTGTATGTGCGAGCGGCTCTCAAAATGTTTCATTTAAATGACTACTTCCATGTAGTCAGCTAGGTCAGTGGAGGCAGTAGGTGCGACTTTAAAGTTCTACATTTTAAAATCTAATACAT
Organism: Radix auricularia; assembly: GCA_002072015.1. Taxonomy (NCBI): domain Eukaryota; kingdom Metazoa; phylum Mollusca; class Gastropoda; family Lymnaeidae; genus Radix; species Radix auricularia. The sequence continues at coordinate 327,523 of MUZC01004547.1, read as the reverse complement.
GCCATGCAGCTTACAAAAGTCGTAGCCTCGTTTTCAGAATGGAAATTTGATGCACTCCCTGCACCTTGAATTTGTATTCAAAAATTTACTCAACGTCTGCCCCTTTGACCGCCCCCTACCCCCCCTCCTGTGTCTGGTGTGCCCACAAACACGTCGCTGAACTGAACTAAAATTTGCTTTTGTATCACTTGCCTCCACCACTCTACTACCCCCCCCCCCTGACTGAATGAATGTCTTAGTGATGTTGTTAGGATTCAATCACTCGACCAACTGACTAACCCTCTTCGACAAGTGCATCGCCATTAAAATAAAACTCAGTTGGTGCTTTTTCTCTTCTTCTTCTTTTTTTTTTACCTGAGCTATTGACAGACTGGGCGATTTGTTAATAGCTTTAAAATATATTTTTTTATTCAACTGGCAGGCGGCGCTGTGGGTATTTAAGCCTTATGCTGACACATAAAAAAAATATGTTCACATTCTAGATCGACAGGCCAATAGCTTGACCCCTTTTATGACCTCGCGGTAAGGCTTTCAATATGCAAGGATTGTTTGAGCGCAAGCTTGCACTCGCTGAAATGAGCTTCAATCAAATCAGTTTGTGATTATTTTCTTTTATTCTTATAAAGGCTTACAATGATCGGTGGGAGGGTGAATATTTTCATCTATTTGTTTATTCCCAGTTAATGATAATAATAAACCATGGCTTAAATGCAACACGAATGACCTGTTAAATCGTTTTACCAAAAACAGACATAATAATATTTATATCAGGGTTTTTGTTTGTCCCCCATATCTCACTAAACTATGTCATCACCTGGGTTAGGCGTTTAAATTATTTTTAGGTTACAAAATGGATTTTGAATAAATAATTATTTCATATTTATTTAATGTTTTTAATTTACTTTAGAAGATTTCAACCACAGGTACCGGTCTGTTAGTTCAGTAGCATCAATCTCAAATTTTGGCTTTCGTACCCCCCTCCAAACTACAATATCAATTCAATCGTTCTTCAATAAGTTCTATCAATGATAACACCGGTAAAGATGTGTTAACCACTATACATTCGTAGTAAATAAATTTGAGTTTTGTGTTTTTAAAGGTAATAGTAATGTTTTAAAATATTCAACGAAATTATCTAATACTAGAGTAGATTTTTTAAAGAAGGTCTAACGTATGGTATTCATTTATATCAGTGTCAATGTTCAGTATGCCACAGTCGATGTGCAACACATTATAACAATGAAATTTAAACATAATTTAATCCCTTTTGTCCATGAACTTAACTCCAGTCTTAAAAACGAAAACCAGTTTAAAAATCAAAACGCCTCACTTAATGCAAAATAATTTTAAAATTGATTGTTTTGGTTTGTTTATGAATTCTATATAAAAAAAATCATGTTAAGCCTGGTCCCTTTTGGAACTCAGGACGTGTTAGCGCATTTTCGTATTATGTATCAGTACTTATGTTAGATATCAGCATTATGTAGTTATCAGTAATTGTGTTTAGATTTTAGACATATTTTTATGAATTTTCTTGTGTAATGAATATACCTGAAAATTTTTTTATTTAAAAGTCATTTCTTTACATTTTAAAATTTTTTATTTTCTCTTTAATCTAACTACAAGTGGTGTGTGGTCACTGAAATAGGACTCATAAATGAAACATTCTAAATTGTAATCAGCTAATCGCCCAAATACTCCGTCAATTGTTGTTTGATAGATCGTAGTTGCCAATCTTGGTGAAAGTAGTTGAATGTTGAAGCTTGTTTCGAAAAAGTTTTCAATTTCTGCCCCTGGGCCGCTAAGATCTTGATTGAAGTCACCACAAATGATGACGTAAAACTCTCTAAACTTTTACACATATTCTAATGACGTCAACAAAAAAAAACTAATACTTTTGATAATACTAAGACTTCCGGCAATGGCGGCCGTTGCCTGCGCCAGTGTTATCTCTCGATTCGCAATGTTTTTTGGTAGTTTTAACGGGGTTTTTTAACGGATCGAGTAATTGAGTGTTGATGCACAAATGGCAGGTCAGGACATACAAAAAGCATATATACATCATGGGTCTAGGACTTATGGATGCTGAGATCTAGGGTGATGACAGACGGACGGACAAAACGGGTGCAATAGCGCATTCGACTTCTCGAAAATGCGCTAAAAAAAGCACATCTGTGTCGAAATCAAAATTTCACTTGCTTCGCTAGGTAACAGCAGTGGGGATGGGATGGGTCCTGTATGGTTGACCTTGGGGATGGATTGATCTACATAAAGTAGGTGATATTTTTTATGTATATTTATAAGCATGTAGAAAATAATACTATTTATTTAAACATTTTACCCACCAAGCTTTTTATATTTAAAAAAAGACTAAGAAGAAAATAATTAAAACTCATTTAAATAATCTTTCTGTCTTTTTTCGCCTTAAGCTAAGAGGCCAAGAGGTTTTTTTTTAGTAAGTTGTGATCTATTAATTAATACAGTAGTTTGATATGTCCAATAGAATGGTCGGTGTGAATTGGGGTTGGGTCTCGTGACCTCTTTGTCTGTTCTGATTGGCTTCCTAGCCCTGCTATAGCTTAAAACTATAAATATCTCGTGAGTTTGTCTTGGCAAACTTAGCCATCTTCTCGCGACAATGGCGATGGCAGGGGCGGATTAAGACTGCACGGGGCCCCGGGCTGCAGTGAAACGGGGGCCCTATCCAGCCAGAGTCCCTTAAAATAAAATTATTGTTAACAGCTAATATAAGACTGTAACTAAATATTAATAATGAAAAAAAAATAAACGAACACGAAGAACTAACTGTTTGAAGTGTTCGCGGTGTGTTACAATTAAATGTGAAAAATTTTCGCTCCACTGCTGGGAATCGAAACCGACACCGCTTGTATTACGAGCCTATACTCTCTCCACACGGCCAGTGGACCTTGTCTAAATCGTGAAATTTTAAAAATATAAACTATAATTTATACTATGTTCTCTAAATTTTCGATTATTAAGACTATCAGGTCTGAATTGCGATCAGTTGTAGAGATAATATTTATACATTTATTTAATTTATTATGTTTTCAAGGGTTCGTGCAAACATTTGTACACTTTCTTTATAAAATGTTTGGGGCCCCCCAAACCGTTGGGTGCCCCTGGTTTTAGCCCGTTCAGCCCCCCCTCATTTAATCCGCCATAGGGTGATGGTGTCGCTTCTCACTAGTTACACCACTCTTGTTTCACATAACGCTTAACGAGTGGAGAAATTACATCCAACACTTAATGGAAATCCCGGAATTTATTTCCGGGAAACAGAGAGCTTGGAATTGCCGGATGTGGGAGACATTTTGACCTTTGGTATTTGCATTCCTGAATAACTGATTCGTTTAGTTTCAATCGTTTGTTTGTTGTTTTTGTTAAGTGGTTGTTCTCGATTAAATTCTGCGTTGCTGGTTTAAATTGACTTCTTTACTTCCGTTTTGCTTTTGCTTGTTGATTGTGTTAGTTCCGTTAACTATTTTTTTCATTATCTTGTATATGTCGACCGATGCATGTAATTAATTCCAGGTTTATATTGTGTAGTGCGTGTAAATTGAAGATTTTAAAAAAAAATTCAGCCGCCTAATGAGAACTGAAGCACTGGAAGCACCACTTGATAATAATTTAATTTAAGGATTAATTTTGTTGAAATATACTAAAAGTGTTCCGTTCAACGTAAAATCTTGTATGAAGTATAATTTAAAAATTAATTCATGGAGTTAATGCACCGCTGTAATTTATATTAGCCTTAGAAGCACAATTGCACATATACTAGAGTGACTAGTTCAATAATTTAATGGCTTTTCGAATGCGCAAAACGTCAGTCATCAAATTACGTTAACAGGACCGGAATAGAAAGGTGTGCGGGGGAGGGGTACTACCAGATCCTTGGCCCGAGGCAACAGCCACATCTTACCTGCAGTCAGTCAAGCGTGTCAGATGACGTCACTCAATGTTCATGGTACTGAGAGAATTTTCTAGTTTGATGGTTGTTTGAGGGTGGCACAGTAACAGGCTTTAGCTGATGGTTGTTTGAGGGTGGCACAGTAACAGGCTTTAGCTGATGGTTGTCTGAGGGTGGCACAGTAACAGGCTCTAGCTGATGGTTGTTTGAGGGTGGTCACATTATCAGGCTCTAACTGATGGTTGTTTGAGGGTGATCACAGTATCAGGCTCTAGCTAAGTGCTCAATCTCGAGTGGCCAATTTTCCAGAATCTCAGACCACCTATTTTGACCATTTATCTTGGATCAAAAATAAAGGGAATGTCACTTACCATTTTGACCAGGCCTTGACAACGTTATATTCTAGGTCTCCCCACTCATTGATGCACCTCTTTGTGGCAAATGACCGGACTATGTACAATTGGTTTTGAGTAATTCACAAGCCCCCCTCCCCTTTAAACACATCAGTAGAGACATGAAATCCTGCATGTTTATGTTTTCTAGTTAATAATTATAAATAGGAGAAATTAAGTGGCAACCCCATAAGCATGCAATGAAACTCTCAATTCTGTCAAAATCTAGTGGTGGATAATTGATTGTTGGATATCAGACAGCTCAAGTGCGACTGATGGTTCAATATGTGAAACAACAGACGTCAGCAATCACGATATTTATAATACTCGATACGATACGTCTTCTCAAGGCGATACTCAACTTTTATTTTCCCCCAAAAAATATTTTAAATTGATATTCGTTAATACATTGAGGGAGTGTTCATTGAATATGTCGTGGTATTGTCCCGTACAAGTTATACTTCAATCACTAAGAATAGACATTTTAAACACGGTATTTTCGGGCTAACTATCACTAAACTTTTTACCTACCCTCGATAACAAATAACAAAAGCTATCATAAAAAGATTCGTAATATACATATGTTTTACTTTTCGAAAGAAAAGGTAATTTGTTTTGACTAAACTGTCAATCTTTAATTTATTATGGCCACACATTTTGTTGAAGGTAACTGTCCATAAAATAAAATATGTTTAGCATGAGGCAATTTAATTATTTCTTAAATCATTTAAAACTATTTTCTAAATCGATTAACTCTTGTATTTTCGTAACCCAAATTTTCTAGGCAGCATTTGGGTTACAAGACTTTTTTTCTTGCAGCCAACGCCCGCCCCCACACTTCCCGTGGATATTTCCAGGCGGATATTGACACGACGTAACTATAGTACAGCTTATACAAAGTATATTCGTATGTATAGTTAGACACGTGACCCTTGTCACTTTCTACAGCCTGAGATCGCTGCCCGTTTGGTCTAAGTAAAAACCAGTTGTCCTCGACCTACTTAAAAATTGCGTCGTATTTGCAGTTCATTGCATGAACATGTGCGGGAATCCCAAGGTTTTGGGGAAACCCTTGTCGCAGTCCTGTTACTAATAAGTACGACAGTTACTCAGCACGTATAATATCATTGGCCTTCGTAATGTGTCTACTGACTATAAAATGTTGGAAAGTTTTTTTCGAATTCTAGTGGGAATTCCAATTATTGTCGTCAAATATATCCATAAAATAAGACAATTTCCAAACAAAACCATTCAGTTATCAATTGTCAGTATTCGTTTATGTCGAAACTTTCAAATTTTTAAAAAAATTGCACCAGTTTGAGAACCTGTATTATTTGCCGCCTACTTGTACAGAATTCAATTCATTACGTCTCTAGACTTCATGCATTCAATTGATTTTTTTTAAATTCTCAAAACGTCTTTTCGTGTTATTGTTTACACTCTACACTGAACGGTAAAATATCTGTGGCGTAGGAAGGACGGCGCAGTAGGGCAGGGGTGTCCAAGGCCCGATCCTCGGGCCAAATTTGGCCCGCATTAAAATTTTGACTGGCCCGTGGCCTCATAAATAATTAATTGCTTTGCCGATTGTTTTCCCTAAAAGTGCATATAGTATTTATAAGAAAGTCTGAAATATTTTATGTCTTTTGGCGTAAAATACGCTACCAACAAATAAAGGCAAGCACCGATGAACTTTTATCGTAAACCATCATGGGTATTGATTTTTAAAAGCCAATAAATATATGTGATGTTATGCGACGAAATTCGGTTACTTCGAAATTGCGAAATCTGTGGAGTATTTTATTTTTCAACTTGGAAAAGTAAATGAATGGGATGTTGATGTACATAAAATTTTAAACAGGTTCTTTTGACAATTTTTGTACACAAAGTTTTTGACTTTAGATATATTTCAACTTGTTTTGAACGAGAATACAATATGCATCTTTATTCCATAACTTTAGCATTGTTTATCAATATTTACTAAATGATGGAAGTAGATATTCTTAAAGTCTCTATAACCTTTACACAAAGAAGACTGAAGTCCTTTATCAACCCGCGCCTGGAAAGTCTTACGTTGAGCCCAACATCACTGTCAACGGCCAGAAGCTCAACGCAGTGAAACGCTTCACATTCCAAGTAGCATACTGTCTCAAAATGTCACCATAGATGACGAAGTGAATGTCAGAATTGCCAGGGCCAGCTCCACTTTTGGCAGGTTGTACCCGAATGTCTGGAACAGAACAGGCATTACCATCCAGACCAAAGTGAAAGTATATAGGGCAGTGGTGCTCCTTACACTACTTTATGCATGTGAATCATGGACCGTATTTCAACGCCATGCTAAAAAGCTTAACAACTTTCACACAACAAGCCTCAGGAAGATACTTGGAATAAAGTGGCGGGACAAAACTCCAGACACAGTGGTACTAACCAAAGCAGGCATCCCATCATCTTCACCTTCCTGATCCAGTCACAGCTGCGCTGGGCAGGGCACCTAGCCCGAATGCCAAATGAGAGACTACCAAAGAGACTCTTCTATGGCGAGCTCCAGCATGGCCTTCGGTCCCATGGTGGACAAAAGAAACGCTTTAAAGACACATTAAAAGCCTCTCTGAAAGCGTTTGCAATAACGTGGGAAGAAGCTGCAAGGGACCGGTCATCCTGGCGCCAATCCATCCACGAAGGTGCTAGGACATGCGAGGCAAACAGGATCAACGCCGCAGAAAAGAAGAGGCAAGCCCGAAAGGCCAGCGCTGTCAACCCTGTCCTGTGTCCTTTCTGTTCCCGAACCTTCCGTGCCAGGATCGCTCTCGTCAGCCATCTGCGCACACATAAGCAAAACCAGTCCCAGCAACCCTCGGATGACTAGAGTGGTCCTCGTCGAATCGACGCACGAACAAAAAAAACCCAAAACACACACACACACACACAGACACACACACACACACATATATATACATATACATACATACATACATATATATAACCTTTACAGCATTTATTGTTCTTATGTTCCACACAAATTAACACCCTTACAAGGGAAAAAAACACCCAAAAGATTTATAAAGCTAATAATCCTGTAATTTTTGTTTTTTATTATAATACGGCTCTCACATATTTTTATTTCATGGAATTTGGCCCTCTTTACAAAAAAGTTTGGAGACACTGCATTCGAAGAATTTTTTAAAAATAATTGGGCCACTATTGTAATTAACCCTTGCGAACTGTAAAATTTACCGCGTATAATATGACAGCTACTTGTCTATACTTACTAGGTACTGGGTTTTTCAGGGGCGCCTACGGTGCTCACTTTTTGCAAAAGCCCAAGTAACTTACGGGAATGTTATTGCATGCACTTAAATAAGTGTGTCCGACAACCAAAAATTGGTATATCTTCATGCAGATCAGAGGTTGGATGAACTTTTTTTGCCTAATACAAAATATAAAATTGTATGTTGATGCTACCCCAAAATATAAAATTTTATGTTGATGCTACCCCAAAACATAAATTTTATTTTGATGCTATCCCAAAATATAAAATTTTGTGTTGATGCTACCCCAAAATATAAAATTTTATGTTGATGCTACCCCAAAATATAAAATTGTATGACGCTACCCCAAAAGGAGCGGATTCTAACGGATTTTTATATGCCTCCAATGAGTCTCCATAACCCCACAAGAGTACCCATTTTCATTATTTTTAAACGCCAAATGGTGTCATTGAACCCTCTTTACCAACCCATGAAGTAGAGTGAAAGTAACTGATTAAATTTCCTCTGTTGAACTATAATTTCATTTTCCAAACAAAGACATTATTCCGTTTCCAAAACCTACGTTTTCCATGTTTACTTTCTTCTACGTCTACTGCAGGACTGTGTTTTTATTCAATGGGATGTTAATGTTTAAGACAAAAGCCCTAAAATATTAGTTAAATGTGATTAATCTTGGGTGAGTTATATTTTCTTGGAAGTGAGATAGATATCTAAATAACAACCTGTTATCGGGCTCACATTTTATGTCCAAGATACCACGTAATTGTTTACCAAGAAACAGAGACAGGAAGCAGATACATGACTACGATTGGACAAGGGGGCTACAAGGAAGTGGAAAAAGAGGGGGGGGGGGCTAACTCTACGGACGTGACTTCGTGGATGATTGCTTTATTCTTTAGATTGATTGAATTTGTGAGTGTGTCACTTTATATCTGTTCTGTCAATTTAGTTAGTGATCAGACTGTCAAATACAGCTTCTAATGTTAAAGAATGTTTTTGCTGTTAGGCCTATAATTCAAGAATGGGTTTGCTGTACGGCTGTATGGCCTATAATTTATAGTAAAACTTTCATTCGGTCTGAAGCACAATTTTATCAAAGACTTATTATCGCGCTACGTGCACTTCCTATGACTAAAGTCTAACAACAAATGCCAAAAAGATCAAAGTTGAAATTTTTCATTAAAAATAAAGCATAGATTTTCACATTTTCAAAAACTTACTTGTTTTGAGAAATATTTTTCCTCCAAGGATTAAATCCCAATCTAAAATGATGCCATTTTTAATGTATATGTCTTTAATTATTAAGTATAAATCTTCCACATGTAAAATAACTTTATTTTAAATATATATAAAAGCGTATATATAAAACGGCTTCTTTTCTCAACAAAAAGGATTAAAAACCGGGAAAAAGTACATTTACGTACATATTTAAGTCCAAATGGTATAAAATCCTCTGGTGATATATTGTCTATTTTGTGGTCAAGGATATTGCTATGAATTTTTTGAAGATCTATGAAACCTGGTATCATATAAATCCAACTCAAATTTTAAATTTTAGAAAATCCGAAATAAGCTACAAAGCGGATAGAAAAAAATAACCCACATAATAGCGGTAAAAATGCCTGAATTCCCCATTTTCACTGGTTACTTATATACACATGCATTCAAATCAATTTCATATTTATTTTTCCGAAAAATAAAATTCTAAACTTGTGTTAAACCAAATTATTCTACGTCAAAAATATTTTTATTATTATTACCGCCCTTGAAATTATGTGACTATTTTAACAAACTCTTTTACACCATAGGTTTATAATCCTCATATTTTAAAACGTAATAAAATTAATAAAATATTAACACCCGATTGTTCTTGTGCTATTTTTTAATCACCATTTACAAAGTTAGTGGTGAATTTAATCTGGTTTGTTTCAACAATTTGGCGTGAGGAAGGTAGACATGCTTTATGTGACCAAGCAAATTATTGATTGTGATAACGATAAAAGTACAATTTTATATCAAATGTCCTTCATTTTCCAGATGTTTTTTCTTAGGGGAGGTGGGGGAAGTGATTTTGTCCAAACATCAGTTTAGTGATTCTTAATGAGTTTGGATTCCAAATTATATGTCAACGTAATGAAAAAGGCACATAAAAATAGAAACAACAAATTAGTTTCTTAACTGAAGACCAGAGAAATGATGGAGAACGAAATGTAATTGAAATCAGTGTCATGATTGTAGACGTCATGTAATACACCAATGTCTTGATTGTAGACGTCATATAATACACCAATGTCATGATTGTTGACGTCATGTAATACACCAATGTCATGATTATTGACGTCATGTAATACACAAGTGTCATGATTGTAGACGTCATGTAATACACCAATGTCATGATTGTTGACGTCATGTAATACACAAGTGTCATGATTGTAGACGTCATGTAATACACCAACGTCATGATTGTTGACGTCATGTAATACACAAGTGTCATGATTGTAGACGTCATGTAATACACCAATGTCATGATTGTTGACGTCATGTAATACACCAATGTCTTGATTGTAGACGTCATGTAATACACCAGTGTCTTGATTGTTGACCTCATGTAATACACCAATGTCATGATTGTAGACGTCATGTAATACACCAGTGTCATGATTGTAGACGTCATGTAATGCACCAGTGCCATGATGGTATACGTCCGTGATTATCAAAGTGGGCGCAATCGCGGTTACTTAAGATTACTGCTGACGAAAATAAAGGTGAGGATTTCTAAACTGGAAGCAGCAAACCAGGTTCATCGTCTCAATTATATCATTTCCAATTTGTGTGTGTGTATGAGTGTGTATGTGTGTGTGTTGAACTATTCTTGAATTGTGGAACCAGGTTACGGGTTATTATTTGCATGAATGCCTCCAAATAGCAGTCAGTCAACATCGATCTGTTCATAGACCTGTTTATTTTCAAACAAGAAAACGTTTTCTCACAGATGAATGTTTACCCGAATAGTGACAAAAGATTGACAGCAAAGTTTTTTAAAGTGTGCTTGCATCTCGAAGTTGGTGCATCAAATTGTCATTTTGTTTTTTACAAAACGGCTGAATAAAGTTCCCTTGATAAAGAAATGATGTCAAATTATGTTTTCTGTTCTAAACACATAACGCTAGCTGCATATGTCAACCATTTCTTGATGAACTCACTGTCATAAAAAAGGCTTGTTCCGTTTTATGATCTTATGGGATATCTCCAAGCTGGCTTTGGTTGCAGCATCTTGTATTTATGACTTTCAGTGAAAACATTTTGCTTCTTCTTTAAATTATTAACAAACTTCTTGCATTTCCCTTTTCTCTCTTGGTTCGTTAAATTGTGCCCAAATCACAAATGTTTTCTTTGGTGGAATCTTTTTTAAGTCGCACTCATTAAAGACACTCACACACTCACGGCACAGCAAGCAGGCTGCTTTTCTCCCAATGCTCGTAATTTAACAGTTAATTCGTCCGTTAAAAAAGGCAATCGTCCCCTTATTTTCTTTGGTAGCACTCATTGTTAAATTAACCTCTATTTGCTTTTAAATCACAAATTAAAATTTAAAAAACCGTTTGAAATGTGAATCATAAACAGAAGCCAGTTCCGCTTGAGCTGAAATTTAGATTCGAACAGGTATGTGAACAATTAGTGACTAATGATTCTGAAGCCATAAAACCGATTTTATATCTCTAGATGCGAATCAAATGCTGGGAATGAAATTTCAAAAAATAAAATAAAAATTCTAAGCAAAGAAAATGAACATAACACAAGATTGCCACATGTACATGCCTTACTGGCCGCATGTGGCGCGCGGATCTTAGTTCGCCAAACCTTGTGTTAGAATAATTTTTATTAAAATTGTCGGGGAAGGGTTGGGGCGCTGAGTAATACTTTTACTGAAAAGTGGGCGGAAGGCCAAAAATGTTTGAGAACCACTGGCAGAGGTGGGCAGTATTTCAAATACAAGTATTTTAAATACGTATTTTCAAAATAAAATACGTATTTTATTTGGTATTTTAAATACTTGTGTGAAAGTATTTAGTATTTTGGTATTTAAATACTTGTGTAAGAGTATTTTAGTAATTCAAAAATACTTTTTCAAAATACTTTTTTCAAAATACTTTTGCAACCCTATCAATAATAATTATCATAGCCTTTTTTTATAATACAGCCTGCTTTAGTTCTTTCTTACTTGTATCGGATGATGCTTCAAGCATTAGATACCGGCGCACAAGTAGTGCTACAAAAATGTTTATCAAATGAAAATAGTAATTTCCGGTTCCGGTTCTTTCTGATTCCGGCTAGAAGAGAAATTGCCATATTTTATCTTTCGTTGCCGTGAAAATGAGCGAAAGTAATCCAGTGAAATCAGTTTCAGAGAATGAAAATCAAACAGATGTCCGCCTTGCTGGTAGTCATGCAGTTCCTGCCATATTGGATGGGAAGTTTTTTGCAATTGTGAAGAATGAAAATGGCTCTGTAAAGGCCAAATGCTGTCTGTGTTCAAACGAAAGAATTTTGAGTGGCAGTTTGAATGCGACATCGAATTTTCTAAAGCACTTGCGGGTAGGTACAAGTACTGTACTGTAGTAGTGTACATAGAGAATGTCATCAGAATTATGAATGATATTATGCAATAAAACATGTAAATTTATTTGATTTGATTTGTAATGTAATGTAATAGCGTATTTATATAGCGCCCCCTCTAACATATAGTTACTCGGCGGCGCTGATTTAAATTTGCTGTGTCAAAGTTACATAACTTACATGTAATATATTATTGATTGTAAACCGAGCCACCGACAGGAGGCTCGGTTTACAATCATGACAGTTCTCAGCTGTCATGCACGCCGTCCGGTCGTCCGTCACGTTCGTGATCACCTTGATATCTCAGTCACTTATCAACGGATATCGATGCAAATTTCCTGGAAAATGTAGTCCAGATATCTCGCTTATTTGTAATCTGACTGAGATGCGGTTTGAACCGTCGAACTCAGCGAAGAAGATGTGTAACAGTGTAAGAATCAAATGCATTTTTAAAATTCTAAATGAAATTTAANTTTTTTTTACAGACTGTTCATAAAGATTGCTTGGAGGATTACAATAACTACCGCAATGAGGTGGTAGCATCTTCAAGTTCAGTGCGTGAACGAAAACGGAAAACCGTTGCAGCGCCATCTGCTGTATCTTTAAAGCACGCTCGGCAGCAGACTATTGAACAGACTGTTCGTGGAAGTTCTCAGGCTGCTGCGGATCAACTGATCACGAAATACATCGTCATGGGCATGCGTCCGCAAACAACCGTTGAAGAACCCGAGTTCAAGGCTTTAGTGGCTGGACTGTGTAAGATGAATACGGAGGTTGTGGTAATGTCTCGTAGGACCCTCGGCAGGCGTTTAAATGAAATGGAGTTGCAAATGATCGAGAAATTGAAGCAGGTTCTGTCAGAGCAAACTTTTGTATGTACTACAGCCGACATATGGTCGTCAAATCGTCGAAGTTTTCTCGGTGTTACTGCTCACTGGATAAATATCTCAAGTCTTTCTAGAGAATCAGCAGCTTTAGCTTGTCGTAGGTTTCCTGGCAGTCACACATATTACCGTATAGCAGAATTACTATACGATGTGCATGAAAATTTTGGCATTTCCAACAAAGTTTGCCTTACTGTAACTGATAATGGATCAAATTTTGTTAAAGCTTTTGAGCAGTTTGGTGTTAAAATTGAGAAGAGTGATGATATTGAGGAAAATGATGATATTGAGTTTGAAGATGTCGGAAATATTTTGGCTAACCCTCTATCAATCCATGATGATGCTGATAGTCACGATTATGATACTTCTCACACCTCTTTTCCTCAGCATCACAGATGCAGCAGTCACACACTTAGCTTGATAGCTACTACGGATCTTGCCAAAATAGTTGCAGACAATCATCCGTATGGGCGAGTCCATCACACAACCTTCGCTAAGTGCACGGCAATCTGGAACAAATGCTCTCGATCACCAAAATCTTGTGAGGAATATTTTGACGTCATGAATTCACAACCGATGTGTCCTTGCCCAACCAGATGGAATTCCTTATATGACAGTGTTTGCAACCTCACTAAAACAAGTGACAAACTGAAAGATTTGTGTATTGCGCTTAAGGTTCCTGTTTTCAAGGACTATGAAATCAAATTCTTGCTGGAATTTATTGAATGTATGAAACCTGTCGCAGATAGCCTCGATCATTTGCAGGGAGATAAAAATTGTTTTATGGGTCATTTATTGCCAACATTGTTGCGTATCAAAGACAAATTAGAAGATCTGTGTAACAGGCAATTAAACTATTGTGCTCCGCTTTGCAAGGGGCTGCTCCAATGTATTCACAAACGATTTGGTTGCTATGTAGATCTTGATGCAAGTGTTAATGAGTATATTTTTGCAGCTGTTTCTCATCCCTTCTTCAAATTGAGATGGGTGCCAGCTAACAATGTCCAAAGCGTTAGAAATCTTTTTTTGGCCAAGGCGACACAAGAGTCGCTCTCAAGCATTGTTCATCAAAATAATGTTCCTGCCTCAGCCCCAGTGGATAATGATAATTTCTTTTCCTTTGAAAGTGGACATACTCCACCAACTGAAATTATATCAGACATGGAAATTCTCCAGTACTTTGATGACAAGTCTACCTCGCTTGAAATTTTGCATAAGTACCCTACTGTCAAAAAATTGTTTTTGAAATACAACACTGGCATACCATCCTCTGCACCAGTTGAACGGCTTTTTTCGTATGCAGGGATGGTATTGAATAAAAAGAGGGCATGTATGACCGACGAAAATTTTCAGCAACAATTACTATTGAAAGCAAATCATAAAATTATATTGTGAAATTGTATGAACAACTTTTTATTGCAAAACATGAAGCAATGTTTGTTATTAAAGTTTTTTTGGAGATAATTTTCAGTTGATTTATTATGTATATTGTAGCTGCTGTCACAGTAAACATTGAACATGGTGATACTTATAGTTACATTGATGTTGGTGTATAAAATATCCAGTGAATGCAGTGATGGACGATAAAACCAAGTATTTGTATTTGAATAAAAGTATTTTAAAATACGTATTTTGTATTTTAGTATTTTGAACCCTATTGAAAAGTATTTTGTATTTTGGTATTTAAAATACTTATCCTGGGGTATTTTAGTATTTGGTATTTTAAATACTCTGTGGTCAGTATTTTGCCCACCTCTGACCACTGGCATACGTCTTTTAAGACGTAAGTGCCAATATGGTAAGCATTATGTAAGACACAAGTGTTATGATGGTAGACGTCATTTAAGACACACGTATTATGATGGTAGACGTCATGTAAGACACAAGTGTTATGATGGTAGGCGTCATGTAAAACTCTAGCGTTTTAGAGTTGCATGTTACTTACAAGGAAACCACACACACACACACACAAATAATAGTAAAAATAAAACGACCTCCAAGAGATACTTGGAGCGTCCTGAGCAAAGTAGATGTATAATGTGAAGGACATTTTTATTTCCTCTTTTATCACTTAATGGGAAAATAACCAGTAATTTCTCTTACTTGAACTAAGACTATAAGAGTTCTCGGACTTTGCAGAGGTTTTGAGGCAGCCTTACGTCATCGGGCGTTAATTAAAATTGTTCATAGAAGCGTGACCACGAGCTCGTAATTTTTAAAAAAACAAAACAGCTCCATTCTCGAACGAAAAGGATTTGATTTGTCTTCGCCCCACTTTTGTTTTCATAAATTTTAGCCAATCGTTGTTGTCACAGATTTAGTTTCAGCTCGTTAAGTCATTGACGCATTTCAGCTCCTGTTTGCTGACATAATAAAACACAAAGTGATTAACTGAAGACTGGAGATGATCAATAAGATTGTGTCGTGAGAGATGTAAGTCGTGGGGCGTGGAGGCGTGGGTGTCGTGGGGTCGTGGGGGGCGTAGATTCAAAGAACAACTGATACAGATCTTGCTATCATTTCCCCTTCTAACATGGTCAAATTACTTCCCTGGCTCGGGTGTGGGACGGGGTGGGTAGAGGTGCAGGATCCTGGCAAAGAATAACCAATAAACCAGTCACATAATATCAAAAGTGGGCCCAGTGAAGGGAGTAGGTGATGACGTGATGTTGATGGTGTAAACCAAGTTCAAATTGACTATGATGGCAGTAAAAAACATCACGCAAATACGATTCCGGATCTTCATAAAGAGTTTACATTGAGATGTAAAAAAAAGATCAATAATATATTTAAACCTCTTTTATAACATTATTAACTTACACGTTATGTGAAAAATTAACGAATTGTTCGTCTTTAAATTTGCTTAACGTTTAAACAACATGCAGATTTAAAATTTGTTTAAACCAAATTATTTCATATCAATGGTTCAAGTAAGCATACGATATGCTGACACTAATGATGTCCTCACAGATTTATGTTGGCAAAAGAAAAAATGATGTTACAAGAGTTTTAATCTTAATCCCAATTCTCCCTTACAAAGTCAGTCTACACGGCCTTATCGTCATTGAAAACAGAAATAAAGAAAGTAATCATAGTGAAAACATAAATTTTATACTTCGGTTAACTTTCTAAAATAATCTGAATTCATTATAGTAGAATAGAGCAGAATAATATAGAACATGGCATCACAGGGTTCGCCTCTTAGATATCGCAAAGCATTTTCACTTTCCACGCGTCTTTTCCATCTTGTTTCACAAAGTTATTTCACAGAAATATTTCTAACATACTAGGAAAGAATAGCCGATACCATCGTTGTGCTAGCTGGTGTACAGTAACATTATAGTTACATGTAAATTAAGAGGTAAGACTGTAAGACATGTCACAACATAAAATAAACACTTAGCCCCCTATAAAGGACCTAATGGGGACCGGATATTGTCCTTAAATAGGGGATCTGCATTTTTTCACTTATCACAGGAAATCAAAGCTAAAAGTGGCGTTTTCGTGTTTTAAAAAATGATTTCTAAAATGCTCTAGGAAATACTTTTTTTAATAAGGATTTAGGGTGATTTTAATATTTTATTATATTAATACTCTATTTATGTAATTATTTTATCCTGAAAAAATTAAAATAAAGATTTCTTGATACCGTTGTTATATGTATATATATAAAAACAATTATTACGTTATAGTAGTAAAACTGAATGAAAAAAAAATGTTTTGTCAACGCGTGGGTCCCAAGGTTCGTCTTGCCCTAAGACCGACCCTGCTTATGACTGGCATAGAAATTAAAATGTTTTAAGTATTAAAATACTCTTGGCACTCTATGATCATTGACAGCTGGCTATATTTAGAAACTGAAGCCCTGAAAACATTAGCAACATATAACAGTGTTAAGGTATTCTTCAGTAAATACGATAGCATAGTTCAATAAAAGGCCATTTGTGCTCCATGTGATATATTTTATTGAAGGAGGTGATGTTAAATAAGAAGAATATTTGAAGATATCTGTGACATTTTTATTAATAGGGGTCTTCATTTCTAAAACCGGAAAACGTCATTTGGTCAATGAGCTATTTTTAGAGTAAGGTCAAACATTTCTAAAACATTCATTACAACAGTGTATTTTGATACACCGATCACACACCAACAAAAAAACCGATTATATAGGTGAAATTTTTTGTGCAAAAAATATTTCTTTGCACTTATTTTTGTATCTGAATAAGCTATTAAAATGCCGAAGACTTACTTATTAATTATTAATTAAATAAGCCTAAACACGTTTTGAGATGAGTGTAAGCGGTAGCTCGATAGTCGTAACTGCGGTAAATATTAGTCCAAGCGTAAATGTTAATTAGTAATAATAATAGTAGTCAATTATTAACATATATTTATTCTAATATTGATTCTTTTCTTTTGTCCTTATAAAAATATATGCCTTAGTATTTATTAGCAATAAACTAACACTAAGATTATGACTTTAATTATAATAAGAAAAAGAATAAAATCACGGACGAACGTCCCGAACGAGCAAATGTGAATGAACTAGAACTAGAGATACTAGAAGGCGTCTAGAGTCTAAATATTTTTGCCTTAGTATTTATTAGCAAGCAGGTCTTAGATTGGAACCTCCAGGGCAAACGTCAGCGAGGAACACCCAAGCGTACATGGAGACGGAGCATGTTAGATGAGGTTGGAAGAACTGGGAAGAGCTGGGAAGAATTGAAGGGACAGGCAAGGGACCGTGCACAGTGGCGAGCTTTGACAGATGCCCTATGCCCTATGTTCCACAAGGAACCCAAAGGACAAATGATGATGATGATTTATTAGCGATGAACTTAACAAAAAGTATCACTTTAATTATAATATCATTAGCATTAGTGGTAATTAGTTGAGTAAAATTCACGGACGAACGAGTGAATGATAACTTTAAAAAATTAAATATACTCTCCTCGCAAAGTCGCTCGGCCAGAATATACCCGGGTATAATCTGGCATGGGCCAGAATATACCCCTCCAGACCAGAATATACCCCTCCAGGCCAGAATATACCCCTTTGACAACATCAGGATACATAGTAAAAAATAGATGAATGTGTATTTAGACATTCTATTGGTGTTTTAGCTTTGTTAGAGGAGTTTAACTCATGTTTTAAGTAGGAAAGATGTTTAAGTTACAATAAAATAGTATTAAAATAATTTCTTTTATTACGATGTCTGATAGGATAGTCGTTTTTAGGATGGAATCAGCGTTTTATTTATTTATTTTTTTTTTAAAATGAAAGTTTTTTTTTTAAAGTTTTGTTTTTCCTATTAAACTTGACTAATTCAAGCAATACATGAATTTATTGTTAAAAAATTAATAATTTAAGTGAGATATGGACTAAAGTTGTAGCTTTTCAAACGCTTGAGAAAATTTATCTCGTGGACCTCCCTCATTAATCAAATCATTATGTTTAATTATTTTGAGAATGGCAATAAATTATTATTTTTTAAATTTTGAATTGGATTATGTATGGATTTTTTGTTTGTTTGATTTTTTTCCTCTCATACATTTTAAATTTTACAGGCAACAACGGTTTAGACCTATTTTCATTTGTTTTTGAAATAATAAAAATAGCATGGCGCTCCCCCCCCCCAGCTTAAAAAATAATAATATCTAAATATAAGCTGATCTGCAAAATACAAGAATAGGACAAGACTAAAAGTGTGGCAAACATCGATTGACTTCCCAATTGTTGCTTGTCGTATTATCGAACCTTTATCTGAAGATCGGTTTGCCTTTGCGGCGTCTTAATAAATTCAAAAGAATCCTTTGTTCCAGTAAAGCAAACGAATTATATTTTTCAATCATTGCAGTTCATTTTTACCTGCGTTACTATTAAAACAGTACGGTCATCCTTATTGGATATTGCCGATGTTGGATTGTCCGCTTTCCATGCATTCATCTATTGTTATGGAGCACGGATTGCGTTCTGTTTTATCTGCATTCAAGAGCACCCCTGACCTCGTCACGCCCTATTATTTCATTTTAAACAAGCCGTATTTCTTTTGAAAGGTGTAAATAATAAATATACAAAAGTAGCATGAAGTTGTGAATTGTGGCAACCTTGTTGGATTAGGCCAATCTTTACAGAGTCGACGAATCGGATTTCACGACTTTAATATCACACTTTTGGTTGTTATAAAATAACCCCTAAAATGACCAGAGCGCAAACTTTGTCAACCAAGGAAGACCAACTGTATGGTCAACTTTTTCAATTCTTCCCTACAAGGAAACTTAAGTACCCTCAGTGAAAGACGCCTACGATGGCTAGGGCATGTGAAAAGAAGGAGCCTGGTCACATTCTCAAGGACCTCTTATTGAAACAAATGGTATTGAAAAAGACGAAGACATGTCGCCCACATCTCCAATTTAAAGATGTCTGCCAGAGGGACTTGAAAGCAGGCAGGGTGGACGAGGCTGTAGACAGAAGAGCTATGAGAAAGGCAAAAACATTGGGAAGCGCTTACATTCTTTCACCATAGTCTTGCGAGACAAAGGGATGCTGATGACTATGATATCAAGAATCATCGCCTCATTCATCGCATGGATTTGAAGATGGAATCCTTGTGGGTTTGTCCCCAGATAGGGGTAGAATCATTAACAAGGGAAGAGTTAAGCTACAGAATGTATCGACTGACAAAATACTCAGAAACACCTACAATTTCAGTAACTTAAAAGTTTACAGCAATAAACATGGTTCT
The DNA here is from genome assembly GCA_002072015.1 of Radix auricularia. Taxonomy (NCBI): domain Eukaryota; kingdom Metazoa; phylum Mollusca; class Gastropoda; family Lymnaeidae; genus Radix; species Radix auricularia. The sequence goes on along the minus strand of MUZC01004547.1, from coordinate 307,685 downwards.
TAACCCGATCAGTGCTCCGATGATTCTGTTTAAGGTACTGTCAATGGGAGTGGGAGCCCACAACAAAAGGAACAAGAGAGCACCGGTGAAAAAAGAGACATAACAGTGATACAACCAGTCTCAAAACAAATGCAGATTAGGACTTTTAATCCACTAAAAATTTCAAGAAGAAAGCGTCTTAGCACAACTCTTGGCCTTACTTTTGACAAGTTTGTATATTATGGCCACACTCCAGATCTTGAACAACTGAGACTTGCATATTAAAGGATAAAGGGGGGTGGTGATTACTTCAGGGCAATAAGTTACATTCTGACTACATCCTTCTCAGAGATAAAGTAATGCAACACAAGAACACTGGTTCTACATAACAACTACATGGCTTATTGAATCAAAATATGGAATGGGTTGGCTGAGGAAACCAAGATTCTATCAACATTAAAATTCTAATATAAATGCAAGACTAGACATAAAACAATGATAAGCTTAGGACGTAATAATCATCTGTATGGGAGGAGTAGTGTCTTTAAATGTTAAGATATGAATCCTAAGTGTTCCCACGGTTTGCAAAGCAACAAACACAAGGAATCTTAAATTATTGTTTTAAAATAATCATGTAGTGCTTTAATAAGTTAATTTTAATTTTTAAAAAAGAAAAAGAAAAACGCGGATTCCAAAATATTTGCAGAGACTGTAACTTTTGATCTTGAATCGTCGAAATTATGTAATATTTCATATTTTAAAAACGAGACAACGACATCATTCTTTTCAAATAAAATGTAATTCTCATTTCATTCTTCGTTAAATATTTTATAATTATTATTTAATTTTAATTAAAACAAATTTTGCTACTTAAAAAGAGTGTCATTTGTCTGACAGATCAAAAACACGAAGAGAAAGTCTACATAATTGATTCATCCATTTTTTACTATACATCCTCGTGTTGTCAAAGGGGTATATTCTGGCATGAGGGGATATATTCTGGCCTAGGCCAGTTTAACCCCGGGGTATATTCTGGCCTAGGCCAGATTATACCCCGGGTATATTCTGGTCAGGGGTTTAATCTGGCCTGTTACACCGGCACACAAGTTTGTTGAAAGACCGCCATCTTGTTTCAGACATGCGCTAAAAGTAACAACCGTTGCCAAAATTAACAGATGTTTAAAATAGTTTCTAAAAATTTTGATCATATTACTCATGTAAACCATAATCTATGAGAAGTATATGGAAATCAAATGTATGTTGGAAAGTATTTCAAATATCAATAGATAACAAGTCGATCTCAGAACCCAGATGTTTCTCACACAGACGGCAACTCACTAGGGCGAAGCTTTCTAATCAACATTAGCGTAAGAAAACTGAAATAGATTTGTATAATAATTGATTGGTTTAAAAAATGAAAACGTTTGCAATAGTCAAAAATAAAATTGTGCCTTTCTCTTAGTCTTTTAACTTAAATGAAGTTGTGTAATTTCTATTTAAGAAACTAAATTCTCTCCCATTCTCGATTTCTCACATACGATTTTAACGTCCCACCATTAGAAAAAAAATGGCTTAAACTTAAGTTCATCTCATGTCACGGGGTAGATCGGATTTCCGCAAGGTGTGAGACCCACTGGAACTTGATTTGTTAGATTTTTAACGGCATAGCCTTCTGGTCCTGACGACAGAATGTCTTCTTCAATCAATTCTGACATTATTTTAACGACATGACATTCTGGTCCTGTTTTCATTTCAATGACATATACAAATACATATATCTTAGCTTTCAACAAATAGAACAATCCAAACATAAATAATATAAAAGCCCAGGTCACTCACTCACTCACTCACTCACTGGATGTGGAACGCTGAGGAACGATGTACGACAGTCTACAGCAGTTAGTTAGTTGAAAAATCGTGTAGTGATTAGCGCTGTAAAAATATTTCATATGATGACGTCATTGTTTGGTGTGCATCGGTGCACAAAATACAACCCCTATTATTAAATACTTTGCGTACATTTCACAAAGTTTAATATTTCGTATTCATCAAAAAAGTACAAGTTAGTTGGGCTTTTGAAAAAGGTTGGCGCCGTATGCGCCCTAAAAAAGTGGGCGCCCCGGTTATTAAATACTTTGCGTACATTTCAGAAAGTTTAATATTTCGTATTTATCAAAAAAGGACAAGTTAGTTGGGCTTTTGAAAAAGGTTGGCGCCGTAGGCGCCCTAAAAAAGTGGGCGCCGCAGGCGCCACGGCGCCCCGGCACAATCTAGTTTAATATATAAATAAACCGGCTTGTAAATCATCCATAACATTTAAAAATGAGTTTTTTACGAAACAAAACAAACTAATTTAATTATGTCTCCTTGCGCGAGCGCTGATAAAAAACAACAACTTGAGACTGGACCAACGAATTACTATTTCTGTCAGATTCTTTAACAGTCGTCCAGCTAGATGTTTAGTAAAGAAATAATTTTACAGTAAGATTTTTCAGTAAGATTTTACAGTAAGATTTTACAGTAAGATTTTTCCATCTCAACACGACACGTTTAGAACACAATGTCAATCAATTTTATGTTAATTTGCTCGTTTTTACTTCAGCGAGTCAGGTATCACAAAATGTCACACATCTCAATCAGACCGACTGTAAAAGACAGTAAATTGCTGCCCCTAATAACTTTGCTCTCTCAATGGAATCTGTATGCAGTTACTCAGACGAGAGAGGATCATATTCATACACATACAAAAAGACACTCAACATGATATATTGGGTCATGACCTTACATTACAGCAAAGGGGGAGAAAGCAATATTTTTAACTTTTCATTTCTAATGCAATCAGTGACTGATACATGGCACAATTTTAGTGACGTCATTAGTTTTTTATGCTACCAGTAGTAGATCAAGGATTTCACCGCTCCTTTCAAACAAATAATTATCAGTAGTGGGCCACCAATATTACACCCAATACAATAATGAAAGTGTCGGCACGTTCCCTGACAGGGCGCACCCTGGGTGGCAGTAGCACTAGCTGCTCCCCTGACAGGGCGCACCCTAAAGGGCAGTAGCACTAGCTGCTCCCCTGACAGGGCCCACCCTGGGTGGCAGTAGCACTAGCTGCTCCCCTGACAGGGCCCACCCTGGGTGGCAGTAGCACTAGCTGCTCCCCTGGCAGGGCGCACCCTGGGTGGCAGTAGCACTAGCTGCTCCCCTGACAGGGCGTACCCTGGGTGGCAGTAGCACTAGCTGCTCCCCTGACAGGGCGCACCCTGGGTGGCAGTAGCTCTAGCTGCTCCCCTGACAGGGCGCACCCTGGGTGGCAGTAGCACTAGCTGCTCCCCTGACAGGGCCCACCCTGGGTGGCAGTAGCACTAGCTGCTCCCCTGTCAGGGCGCACCCTTGGTGGCAGTAGCACTAGCTGCTCCCCTGACAGGGCGCACCCTGGGTGGCAGTAGCACTAGCTGCTCCCCTGACAGGGCCCACCCTGGGTGGCAGTAGCACTAGCTGCTCCCCTGACCGGGCGCACCCTGGGTGGCAGTAGCACTAGCTGCTCCCCTGACAGGGCGCACCCTGGGTGGCAGTAGCACTAGCTGCTCCCCTGACAGGGCGCACCCTGGGTGGCAGTAGCACTAGCTGCTTCCCTGACAGGGCCCACCCTGGGTGGTCGTAACACTAGCTGCTCCCTTGACTGAACAAAATATTTTGCTGCGGCCACCTACCCTTTGGATTGAGGTGTTTATGCAACCATAGTGACATCATGTCATAATTGAAATAAACAAAATTAAATAATTAATGCTCCCTAAACTTTAGAGCTTACAACGCTCTAAGCAGAAGTAGCCGGTTGGTTACAAGAGTATCAGTCAAAACCACGTCCAACGTCGTATGTTTATGGTTAGCTCTTGACGTTATGTATATTTTGGATATTTTGTTTTCACTTTTTTTAAACAAATTTTATAAGAAAAAAAAGTTAATTAGTATATTCAATAAGGTGTTAACTTCAATATGTCAAAATAAAATTAGCGAGCAATTCAAATGATGACCTTGATCTTTTAGCTGATAGATAACCTTTCAGTTACTCAATTTATTGAGAAGAACGAGGAAGTTAAGGGGGGGGGGGAAGGCGGGAGGGATTAGTAAAGAAAGACAAGAGGTGCAAGAAGATAAAGAGAGCCATATATTTTATTTCTAGAAACAGTTCTTGGATGACAGACAAGTGTGCTAGCCGGTGAGGCGCTGGGATCGTAACGAGCCGAAGAATGGAAATTCCACTCCTTTGTGAGGTGAATTTTCGTGAGAGGAATTTTCGGCCTTGGTTTTGGATACTCAGGCCACCCCCTCAGATCAGAGTGGACCGTTCCCGTTGAGGGGGGATCCCCTTACTGTTACTTCCCTTTAGAGGGGTCAGGGGAGGCGACATATTAGCTGTGAGAGTTTCCCGGGAAAATCTATTGTTAACAACCTTATGCTCAAGGCTGCTGGCGCCATTCCACTTGTAGGATATTTACTTTCAAGTATATCCCCATTCCTAGTGTGGTTTATTGTAAATTAACCAAACCCTGCAGAATTTCATGACAACGAAGATCACATTTAATGCAGCATAATCCCCTTTTAGGTTTAAATTTATACACGGCCGTGAAGTGAACCTTGAATAAATAAATGGTAAAATATTACAAATAGGAGGACACACAAAAACTTACAGGTCTGGCCTGGCATGGATCGCCCTAATGACATACTTGATGTTTGTTTAGCTGATGATATATAGGGATGACGTCAGCATTCAACTGTTTGTCTGAGAGGCGTGTTAACATTGACCAACATCTAGGACTTGTTTATTTATTAATGCAATTTTATTTTTTTAAAGGAAATTTTGACATGTTCTAAACATAATTATAACAGTCTGTCAGTCTGTGTTGCGGTTTGTGTGCACGATAAATATTGGCCTAGATACAATGTACAGCATCGCTTACTTTGACTTTGACAATTTTTTTGCCTTCCCAACCGCAACAGAAATAAATTATAATAAAGCTAGGACACTGAGAACTAACCCCGTAATATTGGATATCCAATTTTCTCCTTGATTGTTAAATAAAAATATTTTTAAAAAAGTTTTAAAGATACCACGTTTTGTGAACTAAAAAGAAGAAAATAAACTAAAAACGTGGGGCGCATTCGGCTGAAATTTAGTCTATTAATGCTTTTACATTAAACTTTTCAGTTTCAAATTCCTCCACAGTCTATATATGATACTTCATTTAATTTCAGCCGAATGCGCCCCACGTTTTTAGTTTATTTTCTTCTTTTTAGTTCACAAAACGTGGTATCTTTAAAACTTTTTTAAAAATATTTTTATTTTATACTTTTTAGTTTTCATTTAAGTAGAATTGAGTACTATAATTAATGAAATATTAAATTGTCATGTGAATCAAGTATGCATGCAAAATTTCATCAAAATTGGATGATCAGAAGTGGTTCAAAAAAGGAATTCAATTTTTGCCCCGGAAATCCAGACAAGACGGCGAACTAATAGAAACGTGGTAAAAAAAATATTGGCTAGAATAAACAAAGGAGTAGGTATTTATTCATAGAAACATTTCCCAAAGCATTCGACTTTCAGTTTATAGTAAACATAATTCGTTGACGTCATTCGGTCACCTATTCATGGCTCGCATGGTTAGAGATTAAATGTGTTCGACTGAATACTCACAGCGATCAGATGACAAAAATGTTTGTTGAATGTGAAATCACGTGACCGGCTTAAAAAATTCCTACAGCAGAATTTCTAATTCGGCGGTCGCGTTGTTAGAGCTAAGCCATTACCGGCATTAAGATTAATATCCTCAAGATAAATATATGAAGGGAACAGAAAAACTAGATATCAAAGACAACTTGCGTTTAAGTCAATGTTTTCACGACAGCTATGCACCAATGTTCCTTATAAGTTGCGCGGCTGCGAAGATATCGAGACTTGGCATACATTCATGGACTTCTCTCTACCCAATATGTTTTGAAAACTTATTCTTATTATTACTCATTTTATTTTTTAAAATGGTTAAGAATAAAATAATTATTTTCCAAAAATAGTTTTATACTCACACATTAATAGAAAAAAAAATACTTTACCAGGTATCTATCTTAAATTTGTACAAAAATAGCACTGATTGCAGTGTCAAAATTTTAAAAATAAGTTTTCAGAAAGTTCCAATTTATGGGCTCATGTGACCCCAATAAGTGAGTGTGGTGAGACATAATAGAGCTATTCCTGGAAATCGTTATTGATAGGCGTGACCTAAACGACGTAAACAGTGGTGGATTACTCAGTGAAAGCATTATGACATTTTAAGAAAAAATCCTTATCCTAGTACGTAACATTTCTAGGTAAACACGACCAAACCTTTTCGCCCAAATATACAGCAGTCTTTCGCCGTATTTGGCCAGTTCACAGAAAGTCTTACCACTTTTTTTTTTAAATTCTTCCAAGATAATAGAGTGGGAATTTTTCGGTCCCAATTTTTTGGCAGCCCACGATAGAGATGTGTGTCTTACTCATTAAACGAGTTTGGATTGGCAAGGCATTATATGAATCATTTGAAAATACAATTTTAAGAAATGCGTTAGATAAATAGTCAGAATAAATTTTACATATTTTTTCTAGAATTCATTGATCATGCGTTTATCTGACCTCCTAATGTTATTTTACCATTGAAGAAATAGCATACTACTTCTAGAAAATCTGTAAAATTGTATTTGATCATTGATCTAATGCCTTTCTTAGCAATTTATTTTATTTCGATGAACTTTTGAAAGCCTCACCAAGTCAGAGTCTTAGAATAACATACGCCAATAACAGTTAATTATAACCTTGAGGCGACCACCAATCACCAACCCAGTGTGTACCTCTATGGCGGATTAAGAGGGGGCTGAACGGGCTGTAGCCAGGGGCCCCCAATGGTTTTGGGGCCCCCGATGGTTTGGGGCCCCCAAACTTTTTATATTTTATTATAAAAGTGTACAAATGTTTGCACGAACCCTTGAAAATATAATAAATTAAATAATTTTTAAAATCTTATCTATTAAACTGATCGCTATTCAGACCTGATAGTCTTAATAATCGAAAAACTTGATTTGATTGGCTCACTAAGAGAACATACTATAAAATATGGTTTATATTTTTACAGTTTACTAAATTTGATAAGTTTGGTTGGCCGTTTGGTAGAGTATAGACTCGTGATGCAAGTGGTTTCGTGATCGATTCCAAATGGAGTAATGTTTTTGTTTTAAATTTTTCTTTTCACACTCAATTGTAACATACCGGCGAACACTTCAAACAGTTAATTTTTTTTTTCATTATTAGTATTTATTAACATTCTTATACTAGCTGCTAACAATCATTTTATTTTAAGGAACGCTGGCTGGATAGGGCCCCCGTTTGATTGCAGCCCGGGGGCCCGTGCAGTCTTAATCCGCCTCTTGTGTACCTGATTGAATGACCCCGCTCACAACCAATCACCAACCCAGTGTGTACCTGATTGAACGACCTCGTCACAACCAATCACCAACCCAGTGTGTACCTCATTGAACGACCTCGTCACAACCAATCACCAACCCAGTGTGTACGTGATTGAACGACCTCGTCACAACCAATCACCAACCCAGTGTGTACCTGATTGAATGACCTCGTCACAACCAATCACCAACCCTGTGTGTACGTGATTGAACGACCTCGTCACAACCAATCACCAACGCAGTGTGTACCTCATTGAACGACCTCGTCACAACCAATCACCAACGCAGAGTGTACTTGATTGAATGACCTCGTCACAACCAATCACCAACCCAGTGTGTACCTGATTGAATGACCTCGTCACAACCAATCACCAACGCAGAGTGTACTTGATTGAATGACCCCCCTCACGACCAATCACCAACCCAGTGTGTACCTGATTGAATGACCTCGTCACAACCAATCACCAACCCAGTGTGTACCTGATTGAATGACCCCGCTCACAACCAATCACCAACCCAGTGTGTACCTGATTGAACGACCTCGTCACAACCAATCACCAACCCAGTGTGTACCTGATTGAATGACCTCGTCACAACCAATCACCAACCCAGTGTGTACCTGATTGAACGACCTCGTCACAACCAATCACCAACGCAGAGTGTACTTGATTGAATGACCCCCCTCACGACCAATCACCAACCCAGTATTTCCTTGATTGAATGACCCCCCTCACAACCAATCACCAACCTAGTGTGTACCTGATTGAATGACCCAGCTCACAACCAATCACCAAGCCATTGTGTACCTGCTCACAACGAATCACCGCTCACAACCAATCACCGCTAACAACCAATCACCGCTCACAATCAATCACCGCTCACAACCAATCACTGCTCACAACCAATCACCGCTCACAGCCAATCATCGCTCACAACCAATCACCGCTCACAACCAATCACCGCTCACAACCAATCACCGCTCACAGCCAATCACCGCTCACAACAAGTCACCGCTCACAACCAATCACCGCTCACAACCAATCAACGCTCACAACCAATCACCGCTCACAACCAATCACAGCTCGCAACCAATCACCGCTTCCAACCAATTATTTCTACGTTATCATCAACATAAATCATTTCCTTTGATAATAATTTATCAAATAAATTTTTAGTATTTTACATTTCAAAAACTTTCGAAACATCAAAATTTATTTTATTTTAATCCTGTATAATGTGTTTTTGTGTTAATTGACAACTGAATTCCTGTTGTGATTTTAAAAGCGGTGTCTACAGGTATGGACGGCAGCTTTAAAGTGGCTCGTTCATTACTTACAGAGCGGCCCTTCTCACCAAACTAGGTCTTCCTTAGCAACTCGTCTTACAAATACTATGTTATATCCTATATATGACAATATTGCGGACGTAATGGACTTGTCAACTGCTACTTCTTCTTCACTTTTACTTAGTATAACTTAGTAAGGTCTTAAACACGTTGGATGTAATAAACCGCGGGTTTTCCTGATCCCCTACAGTTTGTTTTAACAAAGTATTGAATCCTGTTTCGCATTATCAGCAAAGAAAATATGAAAGTGAAAATACGTGTACTAAAAAATAAATGCTTTATTTTAATTGTATCAAGAACCTTTCATACGGCATTTACCTTTTGCGAGTTTCCTCTCTCGAATTCAGTCTGTTAATTCTCAACAACGTCTAGCGTGTATTCAATAAAGGATTCTGAATGTGAAATAAAATGATAAAAACATAAGAGAGACAAAGAGAAATCTCGCAAATGTAACATCGACTTAAGAGAGTAAGTTTTTGAGCCGTTCACACCTGGCAGCAACACCATCGATTATGTTCCTATTGGAAATTTTTGAAAAAATGATTTGTTTGTTTTTAATTGTTTTTTTTAATTTTTTAAATTATTTTTTTAATAAATATTTTTTTTAACAGACATCAGCATAAAAGCTTCAAGATGTTTTTGCGTCATTGTATTTCGTAAGCGACTTTGAATTCTTTTCAAAGCAGAAAATGAATGTTGACACATTATTTGTGACACACGCAAAGTTAGAAGAAACTTGTACGCTTGCCAGATGTTTCTCAAGGCATCAGTGAAGAGTTTTAACTTGTAGCAGCAAAGAGGGCAAGCTTTACACGCATTACATGTCGAGTGCATAGCACTTCCTAAATTATTGTCGTCGTGATTGTCATTTTGAGCCGGATAAACATCCACCACCGATTGTGTCAGTGCTGGCCACTGTTCCATAAAGCTCGAAGTTCTGTGCGAAGTTCTGTGCGTAGTTCTGTGCGTAGTTCTTCTGCCGTTGCATCCTCATTAAATCTTTGCCAATATTTTTGAAGGTCTTCCATCGATGATGCCGTTGGGACTTCTACAAAGTTTCGAGGATGAAGGAGTCAATGTATAATGCTGAGCTTGATGATCAGACAAATAGTCAATTGTTCAATGCTGCTACCTATAGTGTCCACTTTACGGTTGTATACTTCAATCCGAGACTTATTAAATTGAGTAGAAGCTGGTGTACCATCATCAGCAGATAGTTTGGCAGACATGCATTTGTGCCATCTTTGTCGTCTTATAGGAAGGGTTTCTTCCGTGGTGAGATCTGTGTCAGTTTCATTCACTTGATCATTTGCCCATGATCCAACTTTCCAGCTGTCTCATGACAAGCTTGGAAATCTTCTCGCATGTTCTGTATATTACCAAGCAAGTGATCCAACATGTCAGTAGATCCAGTTATACAGTTTGAAGATACTTTAAAAATGGTGTAGTGTAAGAAAATATCCACAGTTATGAGAAGACTCTCAATGTAATGGCCCAGCCCTTTAAGGGAACCTTGAGAAGACTCTCAATGTAATGGCCCAGCCCTTTAAGGGAACCTTGAGAAGACTCTCAATGTATCCAGGCCAGGCCCCTTAAGGGAACCTTGAGAAGACTATCAATGTATCATGGCCCGGTCCCTTAAGGGAACCTTGAGAAGACTATCAATGTATCATGGCCCGGTCCCTTAAGGGAACCTTGAGAAGACTCTCAATGTATCATGGCCCGGTCCCTTAAGGGAACCTTGAGAAGACTCTCAATGTATCATGGCCCAGTCCCTTTAGGGAACATTGAGAAGACTCTCAATGTATCAGGCCAGGCCCCTTAAGGGAACCTTAAGAAGACTCTCAATGTATCCAGGCCAGGCCCCTTAAGGGAACCCTTTGCGCAATGTCTGCGCGAGCTGACACGACAACTCAGAGCTGCAAACCGGCCGAAATTTCTGGCCGGGGTCGGGCCGGTCGAAGGCGCCTAGGCCGGTTTAGTCTGTTGGTAGTTTATCGGGGTCATTAGGCCTCCATAGGCTAACATTACAGGCTCTACTACATGCGTATTAATACCTGACTTTTGTTTAGTTCCTACTACATTGTTTGTGCGTGTTGTCGTTATATGAACAGAGATATACGAGTGAATGCATGTGTAAAGAAAGATCTATTGTTCTCTGCAAAATAATCTCAAACCACAACAGGAACGCATAGAAAATGTATGTATCGACGAGGTCTACCTGGCTACAAGACATCAGACTGTAATAACCTTATAGCTCATTGTATGTAAGATCTGTCACCAATTATAGGCCTACTTAAAGTCAGCCTTAGCAGCCCTTTAGGCCCAGACCGGCCGGTTTACATCTCTGCGTCAACATATAATACTCAAGTCTGTGCTTAATCGCTACCCATAGGGTCAAATTGTTTAATAAATATTTTTAAGCTAATTTTTTCTTGAGCTAAGATCAAATAACAATTCTAAAAATTTCAATCATCTGACATCAAGTCGGATAGAGTAAGGGTTCCACGCGGACAAGATGCGTCATTTATTTTGGCTAGCACTGTGCGACACTGTGCGTACAATTTGGTGCTTTTACGTGCATAATATTATTCTATAGAACAAAATAGGCACACCGGCCCAACGGGGATTGTCCAAACCCCGACTGGACAGTCCCCAATTGTATGCCTATGACACTAGTCGCCCACTGTATGTCTATGACACTAGTCCCCCACTGTATGTCTATGACACTAGTCCCCCACTGTATGTCTATGACACTAGTCCCCCACTGTATGTCTATGACACTAGTCATGTACTACTTCAAGTTCTGTCACTCATCCATTCTTCACTACTAAGTAGCTGATACGTGGCACAACAAAAATACATACATGACAACTTACGATAAAAATGTGACGTCAACGTATGACATGACACCTAAATGACTTCATGCAGTCACTTAGATCAGTCTGACACCAGAGTATGACAAGTGTCCATTACCGTCGCCGTCGCCAATCACAAGACAACCGAGTCGTAGAAAATCAAAGCCTTTTATATCAATTCAATGACTTCCAATGTCTAACACGCATGAAATAACTGCTTAAACGGTTATTGATTAATTAATTAATTTTTTTATTCTAGATTCGACTCCACGCCAAATAATCCAGAATTTTTTCTCCGCAATTCCCGTAAATGAAACTCTGAATGAATTCCTATAAAGTCTATAAAGGACGTCACGCAGGGGGAAAAAAGTGTGTGTGTGACGAGGGGGGGGGGTGGTTAAAGAAATGTGACGTAACATCAAAAGGGTTACTTTAAATAAAGCTTCAACTGAAATATTTGGTCACTTACAATTTATTTAATTACTTTTTTTTTTAATTTTTGTTTTTTTATAAAAATCAGTGCTTTTCAAAGTGCCAGTCGATAGGCTATCGAGATGGGGTGACCTCTACGTGGTTCGACAGACGAGTAAGGCCGTGGTGTACATTGCGACCTGAAACTGACAAACCCCAGGCTTGGATAGCCGAAGGCCGTTGTTAGGTGCTAGGTGCTAGTCAAATATGATTACAGTCGCTGTACGGATCTTAGGCAAAGCATCTAAATGCAATGCCGATGATGAAAACCAAAGTACCCGTTGAGGGTCGGGTTACTCCGAAGCGACCGTTTCGTCCCCCTCAATTAACTAGCAACGCTGTTGAGCGGTGCCGGTTTAGGGCCAGGAGCGCCAGTACGGAATAGCAAAAGGTACCGCTAGGAAACGCTTTTGGTCACCAGCTCTGAGGAAACCTTCCGGTGGGGGTTAAACCCTGGGTAGGTCAGTGATGATCCCACACTTTGCGGCGATCTAAACTATAGAGACTCGTAAGCTTTGCCGTGGTGGCGCCAAAGTGATACTGTGTTGATAGCGAGTCACAGTAGGAAATTCCACACCTCCCTTGGGAGGCACACTTAAGTGGGAGGCGTTTTCGACCTAGTGTCCTGGACGCCCAGGCGGCCGCTTGTAGCAGCGACCGCTCCGGGGGGGGGGGCTTCTCGGTCCTTACGTCCATTAGGGGGCCAGAGGGCTGAGGGGGTTTTCCGGGAAGCCCCATGAAGAGCGCAGGCTCGGGACTGCTGATTTTCTTCCACATGTAGGATCATAACCCCAACCATCTTATCATAGCCCCAACCATCTTATCATAACGCCAACCATCTTATCATAATTTCAACCATCTTATCATTATTTTGACAATCTTATGATTATTTTGACAATCTTATCATTATTTTGACAATCTTATCATAATTTCAACCATCTTTCTTCCTCACGCCTCACACTATTTACTTTTCCGCACACCCCCCCCCACCCACGCTTCCACAAACCTTAAGGTTTTGACAATAATTGACATTTTCACCTGCGTTCAGACGTTCACAAATGTTTTCCTACCTGCGTGACAGCCATGTTATTTCCATTTAGCACAATAGTTAAGCAAAACACTTGAGAGTTTTTGGGTGGCCGTAAAGGAGACACGTGGCACCACAAGAGTAATGAATATATTAGATTTAAGACACGTTCATCATACAGTTTCAAGTCAGATCTGTAGCTTGTGCGTGGGTGGATATGATTAACGTTAAGGAATACATAAAAAAAAAGCATTGCAATTCTTGCTGACATTTTATAACAGGAACTAAAAGAACTTCCCAATAATCTGAGGATAATATGTATTTAAACCGAATTGGTTTGTTTCTTATTTGTCAGAAAAGAATTATGTTTATCTGGGGAATCCCCCAAATCGTATCGCCCGCATGCGCTCTTTCCTTCTGAGACCTGGTTAAAACCTGGTTCCTTGCATACTGTGCGCTATGATCTAGAAAAAAAAAAACGGGAAGAAATTGAAAGAAAAAATTCTCCACTTTGCTTACGACATTATGACGACAACCTCGCATGCTGTAAACAAGTTAAAACAAGTTCTAACTTGTTGCCATAACTTGGCACACCTATGTGCCACCTGTACAGCCAGGTTATATTTCAACTTCTTCATTTAAAGGACTTAAAGCGACATTTAAAAAGTGTGTCTTACGAATGCGTCAGCGGTCAAAGGTCAAGTTTGACTTCATGCGCTTGCCCGAACGTTTTGCTGTTGCTTATATATCGATGACACCTTCTTGTTTACTTTAATCCTCACAGCGATTTTCGTCAACCAAAAAATCAAATTATTGAATGTTAAATACAAGTAGAAGTAACGGCTCTATTCCTCGCCAATAACAATATCCCACTATGACAGATGACCCACGAACAGATGACGTCACATTCTTACATCCGAGCACACAGTATCGACTTCTCGCACACACACACTCACATTAAATTACGGGATCACACATCTCTTGGACACACCAGGTTCTGACGCATGGAATTGGTACCCTCGATTGAGCACTGTCTTAAATGCTTCAAGAGATTTGTAGCGAGAAGATTCTTATAAGTCTAAATTATTAATTTTAAGAAAAGCAACTATCTCAACTGCATACCGATTCCCTCCCTTTCTATTTATCGCCCCTTTTACCCAGTGAGGTTCGATTTATAAAGCAGTTGGAGCGCCAATATAACTAGTCAGCGGTGAACTTCATGGCTTTTTTTTTTTTAAGGAACCGATATTACTGAATTTTTTAAATAAAAAAGTCCTTGTTATTTTGAGAAATCATTTTTTTAAAGCAACATTTTGATCAATATTTATTTGTAATCAAGTGACTGGAGTGGTGGCATGTCAGTTGTTCTTGCATAAAGCCATTCAAAGTTAGTTGGGATTTTTAAGAAAACGTCACATGCACTGCTGCACTTCAACACGCAAAAAAAGGTCACCAGTCATGGTCTCATGATGGCCAGTGCCAAAGTGAATATCTGTACATCCATTAAAAGTATGGGAAGAGGTGCGCTTCTTTGACAGGTAGTTTTCAAGGAATGAGAAAAAACATTGGGAAAAAAACGTTTTCAGACAAGTTAAGGGGTGAGTTGATCTTGGTGAAAACGTCATATGTTATTGGTTCAAGCTTGTTAAAACTTAATGCGAGCAAGTTAGGACAAGTTGATAAACGTTTTTGAAAGTGACAGAAACTGAACGTGACAGAAACTGAAAGTGACAATTTCAGGGATTTACAGAATGACATTTTTTTTCAAGATAATGTTAATTAGATTATTAAAAATGTCAGCATTCTTTAAATTCTTCTATACGCTAACGTGTTTCGGTTTCTCATCTGAATATCTGTAAAGTTTGACTGCTCCATTTGTATGTAATAAGTTATAACAATATTTTTTATAAACAGCAGCTAGCCCTTGTCATGGCTTTTTTTTCAGTTAATTATCTTAACAATTCTTTAACATAACTATAAGCTACACAATTAAACAACTTCAACGAAAAGTATTAGAAGTAAGAAAAAATACCCTTAAAATTTGGGAGAAAATCTATCCTCAAAATTCATGGGATCATCATCGTATCCTTAACTTACTTAACGTAGCCGTGGCAAACATAAGTGAATGGGGATGTGATAGGTAGCAGATGTAATAGGTGGCAAATGTGATGGGTAGCATATGTTATAGATAGCAGTAAATTGATGTATTGCTATAGACTAGTATAAACACAATCAAGTACCTCTCCAGTTTATTCGTAAAATTCACTTTTGTTTAGAATCAAAGTTCTTATACATCTAAAGTTTAAATATATTTTGAATTTGTTCTAAATAGCCAATGTTACGTTTGTAATTATTTTAATGAACAAGTAGTGTTTAAAACCAAGTTTTTAAAAATAGATTCCGCCAATAATAAAATCAATATCACAAGGAGTGGCAACGGCATGGGAACAGGGAAATCTTTATCCCAACTTCATAGGGTTTGGGGGGGGGGGGATCAACAGGCCCGATGACGTGGCGAGCCCAAAGACCCAGTAACTGTCACCGTATAGAATAATGGGCTATAAATATAAATATATTAACAGGCCTGTTTGAAGGTGACCGGTAAAGGCAATGTTTTAAAAGAATGATTTCATTGTATCGAAACACGTAGGTTGATGTACAGGGCCTGTCTTGAGTGATGTACAGGGCCTGTATTGGGTGATGTACAGGGCCTGTATTGGGTGATGTACAGGGCCTGTATTGGGTGATGTACAGGGGTACAGGGCCTGTATTGGGTGATGTACAGGGCCTGTATTGGGTGATGTACAGGGCCTGTATTGGGTGATGTACAGGGCCTGTATTGGTTGATGTACAGGGCCTGTATTGGGTGATGCACAGGGCCTGTATTGGGTAATGTACAGGGCCTGTATTGGGTGATGTACAGGGCCTGTATTGGGTGATGTACAGGGCCTGTATTGGGTGATGTACAGGGCCTGTATTGGGTGATGTACAGGGCCTGTATTGGGTGATGTACAGGGCCTGTATTGGGTGATGTACAGGGCCTGTATTGGGTGATGTACAGGGCCTGTATTGGGTGATGTACAGGGCCTGTATTGGGTGATGTACAGGGCCTGTATTGGGTGATGTACAGGGCCTGTATTGGGTGATGTACATGGCCTGTATTGGGTAATGTACAGGGCCTGTATTGGGTGATGTACAGGGCCTATATTGGGTGATGCACAGGGCCTGTATTGGGTAATGTACAGGGCCTGTATTGGGTGATGTACAGGGCCTGTATTGGGTGTTGTACAGGGTCTGTATTGGATGATGTACAGGGCCGGTCTTGGTTGACTGAAACATATGCCTTGATCTTTCATAGTTACGTCTCAATTTTTACTTATTATCCTTATTAATTCCTTATTCCCACCTAAACTGGGCCCTGCGCAAACCGTTTCGCAGGGCCCAGTTAAAATAAACAATAAAACCATTCCCACTAATACAGGTGTAACAATGTATTATTAAATAGTTTTAAATATAATATTAAATAATTTTAATATTATAAATATAATAACATTAAATATATATAATTATAAACAACATCTATGTTTTTATCTTTATTATTTGGACCTCTAGTGTGAAGATGACCCACAATCTGCTGTTTGACAGTTAATGCGGCCCGCCGACTGAAAAATTAGGAGACCCTTGATCTGCAATGAAAACAAATATATTCAACTAGATGCCCGCAGCATAGCATACGCCGCAGATTTGCTCATAGATAATGCAAAGAAAGTGGGGGTGGGGGTGAACAGACACAAACTACATCACGATGAAATCAGAACAACGCGAATGAACCTCGGATGCGGGGATAACTGCGACGCATTGTTGATCTGGAAACATGTGCACTGTGGTTAGCCACTCGCCACCCCCACGCTATCCTGCCAACCATAAACTAATTTGCATAACCTGACAAAGGTCATTCGTCAAGCTTATTTCCACTCGTCTTGTGCTTGTTATGGTGTTGCGAAGTCATGATCGAAAAGAAAGTGGGAAATAAACGGGCACAAACACAAACATTAAAAAAAATTAAAAAAGTAATGTCCGAGCTGGGGATTGAACCTACGACCTCCGAATGTGTTAGGCGAATTTAATAACCACTACGCTACGAAATAATTGTTATTTTGTTATTCTAAAAGGACATAGTAATTAACCTCAATTCAACGAATTGTTGGTCGCGATGACCCCCCACGCTGTGCACTACCTTTTCTTGCAATCTGATTGGTCGGTTGGGTCAGACAGCTTGCTACTTGCTTGGTGTCCGACATGGTTAGACCATAATGAGAATGATATATAGATGTGCATGCAGTAATCGTTTATGACCCGCTCGTAAGCCGACCCCTAAAACTTTTCACCTAGATTTTTTTCCAAAATGGGTCGGCTTTAGAACGAGTAGTTTTTTGTGGAAAATATATTGATCACAACTTCTGCAATTAGTGCCATGTTTTGATCGCAGCAAAAAACTCCCCAGTCACGTTTCCCATCAGTTAATAGACCAGAAGTAAGACCGTAGTAATTCGTATGTATCATACTATTCGTGTCGTATGTATCATACTATTCGTGTCGTATGTATCATACTATTCGTGTCGTATGTATCATACTATTCGTGTAGTATGTATCATTCTATTCGTGTAGTATGTATCATACTATTCGTGTCATATGTATCATACTATTCGTGTAGTATGTATAGTATGTATCATACTATTCGTGTCGTATGTATCATACTATTCGTATCGTATGTATCATACTATTCGTGTAGTATGTATCATACTATTCGTGTAGCTTTGTGGAGTAGTGAGACATGTAGCACAGTACCAAGGCGATCTAGGCTAAAATCAGACAGTAAATGTAGATAAGTGCGTGTTCCTCGGGTTTTCAAAGTTAACGCTAAAATCTCATGAGCGAAACCAATAATTAAAATTGTTTTAAGTGTGAAAAATCAGCATTCCGCGAGAGTACGAACAGAAACAAAAACAACCTTTCTTGGATGATATTGTTTACACTATTCATTTATATTGTTCCCAGACAATGTGGTAAGGTGGGTCTTGTCACGTGACCCGGGCTAGGCCAAAAATAGAGATGCGCCAATGGGACTTGCTAGAGGACATTGAGTTGTTTTTGTTCAGTTGCAATGTTTTGTGCTCTAGATCTAAATTAGAATTAAAAGTGATGTGTGTAGATCCAAGTTGTTTCCGGAAGCCATTAACTTTCATAGAATGGGATGAAGTTACCTCATTTACGTATTTGAATGTTGAGAAAAAAACAACTAAAGTTATTCACTGTTAAACAATTGTTCATTACATTGTTGCCTTTTTTATTTTTTTTTTTTACTTATTTTTGTTTAAATTGTGTTGCTGTTTTTTATCCCAATTATTTAGGAATATTCAATGAAGGCTTTAAAATGTTCAATTTTTCTGCCAATCCAAGAATGGAATTAAATGCTTGATCAACGAATAGAAGTTATGCTGATATAAACATTGCCCTAGCTAAAGATAATTCAGAGAGAGAAAGTGAGAGAGAGAGGGGGGGAGAGAACGAAAGAAAGAGGGAAGAGACGATTTGGAAGAATTTGTTTGGATTTTTAAAAAAATAACTAATTTCAAATTTCAATCTTTTTTAATTTTTATTTTACCATCAAAATAATTCCGAAACATTTGTTTTTAAAAAATCTATTTTTGTCTCCTTCGTACTATCGTACTAACATTTTTTAACTCACAAATAGCCACATACTTCTCTCATTAACTCTCTTTTTCCCCACCCTCTCTCTCTCTCTTGTCCCTCTCTATCTATAATGTCTCTCTCTCTCTCTCTTTTCCCTCTCTCTCCCTCTTATATCTTCTTTCTCTCAGTTTTATTCCCGACATCTATTTTACCATAATTCTATATGATGTCCTTTAGTATCTCACACTCTCTCTATAATGTCCCTCTCTCTCTACAATGTCCCTCTCTCTCTATAATGTCCCTCTCTCGCTTTCTCTTTCTCTAACTATCTATCTTACACACACACTCTGTACGGATGCCTCTTCCAGGCTTTGAATCAAGTCATCAATAAATTAAACTACCCACTATATACATTTTTTTGGAGCAGCCATCAATGCCAAAATAACTTTTTTTTAAAAATAACACAAATTCCCAATTATCATCATAATAATAAGGCAATAATTTCTATAAATAAAAGCAAACAGTGAAATACAGCTAACACATTGTAAGGCAAGCAAAACTAAAGCGAAATTCAAAACTAGGTAAATGCTGCTTGTAACAAGGGTTCCTTATAGTTAGTTATATGCCCGATGCCACTGAACAAAACAACAAGAATATGTTTAAAGAAAATGCGCTAAGTTTACATTAAAAATGCCAAGATTTATATCTGTAGTCTAAATCAACGGGTGTATTGTTATATTCAAAACATTAAAAGACTTGAATTTCATTTTTCATCAATAACCTTGTACACGTGTCTCAATCAAAAGAAGTTATTTAAAACTTAAATTTGAAGCCGTAAGTGTATTGCTAGATATTTTGCCGGAAAAATATGAAGTCTATAAAACAAGGCACTTAAAATAAATACATCTTTTAAATACATTAAAGCTAAGAAATCAAAGTTGGCTGATTTAAAAAAAAAAAACAGCTTTGCTTATCCCATGTAATTAAAGCTTGGTAATTGTTGCCTCATCAAACAAAGGGTTCACACTAAAAGCAGGGGTTGTCGCGTCCACTGATCCCAAACCACCATGTTTCCCAGATCGTGGCCCCAATATTCGCATGGGTTCATAGGCGTCACTCCCGTTGGACGAGCTTCGATCCAAAACGGTCTCACCCTCCGAGTCGAGCCCATGGCCGGCGGCCGTGATGTCTTTGGCGTGAGACTGCGATGCCGTGTTCGCCCTTCTGCTGCTGTGTTTGTGCTGTGGGTTCATGGTCTCGTAGACCTTGTTGATGCGGGCGGAGATGGTGTTGCGGTTCTGGTAGGGCACGGAGGAGGAGCCGCTGCTGCTGAGGTTGATCAGCTGGGCGTCGTCGTCCGCCGTCGACTCGGCGAAGCTGACATCGAAAGATGTGTTGTTGCTGTTGCTGTTGTCGGGAGCGGCGGGGCTCGCGTTTTCCTCGCGATTGACCACTGTGTCGTCATAGATCGGCGCGGTCTCCACGAGCTCGTTCTTGTCGTCCTGTGGGATGAAGTTTGGTTAGAGCCAAGTGAAGTTTGGTTAGAGCCAAGTGAAGTTTGGTTAGAGCCAAGTGAAGTTTGGTTAGAGCCAAGTGAAATTTGGTTAGAGCCAAGTGAAGTTTGGTTATAGCCAGGTGAAGTTTGGTTAGAGCGAAGTGAAGTTTAATTAGAGCCAAGTGAAGTTTGGTTATAGCCAGGTGAAGTTTGGTTAGAGCCAAGTGAAGTTTGGTTAGAGCCAAGTGAAGTTTGGTTAGAGCCAAGTGAAGTTTGGTTATAGCCAGGTGAAGTTTGGTTAGAGCCAAGTGAAGTTTGGTTATAGCCAGGTGAAATTTGGTTAGAGCCAAGTGAAGTTTAATTAGAGCCAAGTGAAGTTTGGTTAGAGCCAAGTTAATTTTGAAAATATGGCACACAAATGCCTCCTCGAAGATTTATGTAACGAATGTAACAACAAATTGAATATGAGAAATTTCACATATGAAAACGTTAGGAACAAAAGATAATTTATTTACAACTCAATGAATTTGTTACCGAAGACTCACCACAAATGCGGAGTTCAGGTGGCAGCCGTTGCCCACAGAGGTCCTTGCAGCAATCGTCGGAGGAATGCTCCCATCATGCATCAGCTTGACCTTGGCAAACATAGCCTCCACCTGCGACCTCGGGACCACGCCAATTCGAAAGAAGGCGAGTTTGCCCTCACGGCTCAGGGCACGACAGTCCACAACAGTGGACGCCATGTTTTCTGGAGACGGGCCCGAGCAAAGAATCCCGTCAACCTGGACAAATCGTAGGATAACATCAGTTGGTGCTAATATG
The DNA here is from genome assembly GCA_002072015.1 of Radix auricularia. NCBI lineage: Eukaryota > Metazoa > Mollusca > Gastropoda > Lymnaeidae > Radix > Radix auricularia. The sequence continues at coordinate 286,491 of MUZC01004547.1, read as the reverse complement.
TCAGTTAAACTATAATGGAGGTGAATGTTAGTTGGACGAAATTAACATAGATCAAATGTCATCGATGTAATTGCTTGTTTACAGAGTTCGTTTGTTATTTCCCTACAAGCTGATTACGTTTCAAATTTTAAATATTGATTAGTCTGGTGCGATGTTTATTCGGAATTCAATAATGAACCGTATGGGGGAAAAGGAAACATGAACATTTCTACTTTTTGTTTGTATTATTCATGTAACGATGGCAACAACTTTATTCAAGTTTGTTTAAACCAACTCGGCTGGTCATAATGTATTCCCTTTGCCATTATTTCCCGTTTCGGAAAGTTCTTTTTTTATATCAAAGTTATCGGACTGGTATAAATTCTAATCTGAAACTCACATTTTCCAAGCCAAGCTTGGCCAGCACCTGGAGGTGATGGGTCGTATCGGCCTCTCCGGTCGGATTGGCGGACGACACGGCCACTGGACCTGTTTGGTCAATCAGGTGTGACGTCACCGTGTTGTCCGGCATCCGGCAAGCGATGCTGTCTGGTCGACCGATGTACTTCTCGGATGCCCCAATCCCAAGGCCATTGAGCCAATCTCCTAGTTGAATAATAATGAACAAATATTATTAAAAATACTTTCAAAAAAATTATAACAAATAATTGAGTTTGGGCGAAATGAATTTAATCCTTAAAATTTCACTTTAAAAGCAAAGCTACTGTAATGTCATAGTTTGTAAAATAAATTTTAGTATCAATATGTCCAGACAAAGAGTAAGGTAATGACAGACTAAAGTCACCTTTAGGCACAACGAGGCTCACTGTGGATGGCCAGATCTCGTTCATTAAGCCCCAGACCAGTTCCCCGAACAACGGTCTGCCCTCCTCCAACTGCTCCACCTTAGAAATCCACATGGACATTGGCCGGTCCTCGGCCAACAGCTTCGTGTTGTAGGCTCGCTGTCAGAAACAATTAGACACTCATCAAATATTGAGTATAAGAAAACACTGCTGGGAATCTAATACGATCACGAAATAATCTGCTATGATACACTGTTAAATCTGTTTCAGTGCAATGTAATCCATTTCATTTGGTTAAATGTGGTTTTAAATAATGTAGTCGTTATGAAAGCGTGCCGCTGTATAACAAGAAAATTTCCACAATTTAACATAATATCAATAGGATTACATTAATATTTTTTTTAAATGATTGTAATCTGGAAGTAGGGCTATGTTAAGTTTTATATATTAAATCGCCAACAAATGTATAGCTGTTACCATGGTAACTGATAATTACACCCCCCCCCCCACACACACACCCACTCACCTCCACGGCATCTGGAAACTTGCAGGCGGCCACCAGCGTGTACACAGTGTCTGTAGGTATGCCACATATTCCTCCTTTGTTCATGATTTCTGGAAAGTGTGAGATTAGTCAGAGTTAATACACATTATTAGTCAGAGTAAATACACATTATTAGTCAGAGTAAATACACATTATTAGTCAGAGTAAATACACATTATTAGTCAGAGTAAATACACATATTTTGTCAGAGTGAATACACATTTTTTGTCAATGTTTAAAACGTTTTCCGAGAGAAAGATAAAGAAGCATCTAGTTAATGCCATCATATGGGCACATAGAAATAAAATGTCATCAATATTTAAAAAAAAAAATAAGTAACAGTGTTGACCTACCAGCGATGGCCGACACACCACTGGCCCGCCGTCCGTCAGCCCAGAAGGCCTGCTCGCCCTGAGAGTGCAGGTAGCTGACCTGCAAGAACGGCTTGCCCAGCGGGAGCAGCTCCTTGCCCCACACGGACCTCAGGGCCGTGGCGATGAAGCAGTACATGCAGATGACGACGAATATGACTGTGATGACGATCTCATAAATGAAAGAACCGTTGGCGTTGACGCCGTGCAGCAGCATCCCGACGACCACCAGGTTAAACATGAAGGTCAAGGCCGTCCATGCCTTGTTGATGATGGTCGAGAGGCCGAGCAAGAGAAGACCCACGGCCAGGAATCCCACACAACCCGTGATGACGGCCGCAGAGTGGTCAAGGGCCAAAGTACCCAAACCCCGAGCAGGACCCCAAATCAACCACATGGATCCGAACGTGAAAAAGGCGCAGCTCTCGAAAGACAATCCCTTAGCAAAGCAGACGGACCCGACGATCATCTGGGCGATGCCCCCCAGTATGACAGCCCAAGGTAAGACCCACAGGCCAGTCGGTGACCACAGTATAGCCACGGCGGCTATGGCGTTTAGAGCGAACCCGGCCACGTCGAACCCCCCGTATCTGGAGTAGCCGAGACTGAAGTCTGCTGAGAACAGAGACCTGCCCCCGCCAGACGAGGTACCGATCGTTTTAACGTGAGACATGCAGCACTTGCAGTGGGATAAGAAGAAGTTTGCGAGTTTTTCCGGGTCGATTAATCGCGTGCCCAGCGGGAGCTTAAACCCCGAGTTCTTGACCCGAGAGATGTGGGCAGCGAGACCGTAGAGGGAGAATACAAACAGGATCCAGCCCATGGCGCCCAAGAATGCGCCGAAATTGTTGTCGTCGACTAAGATGGCAACACAAAGGACGCAGAGCGCAAGATTCTGTGGAAGTTGGTAGATTTCTCTCGTCAGCGAGATCAGAGCGATGACAGCAAAGATGATGAAGTGGATAACAGTGGCGGCAACCAGCGTGAGAGGGACATTCTGACCTGTGACAAACACCACGGCGAGATTGAAGCCGTTCGTGATCCAGAAGGTGGCGTGGAAGATAAAGTACAAGCCGTGGTAGATCTCATTTCTCCTGACGGCCACCACAGCTGCGACCAGCTGGTAAACGCCGGCCACTATGACCCAGGAGAACTCCATGGACACGTGACCGAAGATGCCGGTGACCGAACCCGCGTACACGGCAGCGGCCAGTGTGTTCATCACGTGGGCCATGGGGATGTAATCTTTGGAGGGTTTGGGTTCTTCTCCCTTAGAAACCCTGGAGATGGCCTCCCCTTCCCTCAACCGGTGCCAGAGTTTTGATACGGTCATGTAGAAAGTGATGGCTGCCAGCAGAAGATAATAGGCGGCGGCACTTCTGCGGATGGGTCGCCAAAGGGAGGCTATTTCGAAAATGCAAGAGAGGAACATGCCAAGGGCGAGTATTGCACTGAGCCTGTCCTTGTGGTGCAAGGCGCCGAAAATAAAGAATAGGAACGCAAGAAGGAAGGCCCCGTACCCCGCCCACAGAGCCTCGGAGTCGGTGACGCCATTGGGCGTGTAGAACTGTACCACGTGGTACAGTCCTATGGACGTCCAGAGGGCGCTGACGGTCATGAGGATCGATCTCAGGAGACTAGATTCTTGATCAGGAGCGGTCACTCCTGAAACAGATACGAAGACTCACTTAAGACTATTTTCTAACATTAGAATGTTAATTAACTTTAGCCATTCTATGGTAAATCTATCTCAATAAAAGTAACACAAGAACTATAACGCTTTTTTTTGTCTTCACTCAATTTCTGTGTATAATTATAATGTAAACTAATGTTGACATGTAAAAAAATAATATCGTCGTTAAATTTACAGCAAAGACTGTTAACTATAAATATACCATTTCATTTTGTTAAACTTTTGCTGTTTGAAAAGCTAATTTTATACATATTTTGTTTTTGTTTAAACAATTTCCAACCCCACCCCATTTTCCAATTAGAAATTTATAAATTGACAAATATCAATAACTTATCAACTATTTCCAGTGGTTAGTAGATGATGTCATATAAAATTTAATGTTTTTTTAATGTCGTGAAAATGTTTCGAATAATGTGTCATTACCTAGCAGAAGTGAGATCAAGGACAGCACCAACAGCGCCAGTCCCAGGCCGAAGTTGACTGGCAAGTTGTTGTCCACGATGGTGAAGTTAAAGATAGTGACCACGACGAAAATGATAAAATGTGTGTATAGTGTTGCTATGACAGCAGTTGAGGGCCGAATGAACGCCATCTTGGGAATTCTTTAGTCTATGATCTAGAGAAAGACATTGAGCGCAGTTACACGGTTGTACACAGTGCCAACTTAATGAAATCATTGAAATCAAGCGGTGATAAATTTTAAAAAAATTAATCACCATTTTCATTTTTTTTTTCAGGCACAAGACCACTCTATTGTAAAACTCAAACTGTCGCCACATATCTTCCCACGAATTGAACATTTACCTTCCATATTTCGGAAAAGAATAGTTTGTAATATGCAGTCATGTTGTTACTGGCAGCTAACGTAAACATGAGATAAGAGCAATGTTGTGTGAACTATTTGTTATAATTTCATAGTTTATGGTTATGTTTTGTATAGCATATTGGCGAAAAAAATATTATAACATGAAACGTCAAATTTCACGAGAATTATTTTTTATAGTTTTTTTTTTTTTTCAATTACGTAAGTCAACTCAAGTAAAACTAAACTTGAAATTACACTTTATTTGTTAACATAAGTTTAACAAAGAAAAATAGTATTATATTGAAATCTTACATGCACTCAACAAGTGAATATTAAAACCCAAACTAGATACAAATCAACAATATGGTAACATATTGAAACCATGTTGTTTAAACAAGTGTTTGAAGTTTCTTACCTTGAATGTTACACCAGAGGAAACAGGACGAAATGCTTAGCCTCTTGCCCACCTCACTCCACTCAACTAACGATAGCCGCCACTAGCCTCACAGATGATGTGGACAACGCACCGATACACCTTTCAACACTGGTCAGTGAGTGACCCCTGCTCAAATTTTTGTTCTGAACAAAATGACCCGAGAGTCTTGTTTAACGACCCTAAGACTTCAGTTGTTTAACAGACTGAAATTTGTAGGTAAGCTGTATCTTCAAACACAACATGTATTTTCAAACCAATGAGATTGGCTAATGAAATAGAAAGGGGCTGCTTTCCCTTGCGTTTTGAAACCCCCGTTAGATTCTTTTCACCTTGCCAGTTTTGGCGTGTGTGCCCCTTGAATATACCGTCGGCTTACGTCCGGGTGTCTAAATTTAGGCCTCACAGTGTGGGGGTTTCCTACTTGCGGAAATTAGTATTTGGTATAGACTGACGTGGGTGGAGATCATCAAGGCGTGAAACAATGTGACGAGATCAGATGTTTCAAGAGCTTTTAAAAAAAGATCGTTATCTAAAGAAACAAAACAAGATGCATCCTGTACATAATCCGAAATGTTAGGTTCCGTTTAATTTTTTTTAAATTAAAATTATTTCTTGACTAATACCAAATTTGTAATTTAAAAACAAAACCTGTTATAAAATTATTACCAGCACATGCAAATGTGGTTAATAACTAAAATTACTAACCTGAACCTTCCTTAACCTTTGCAATCATTACTTAAATGTCTTTCTTCTTACTTTTACCATGTGTGTGCAGGCTTACCACAGGCTTACACAATAGATGATTGTAGGCTTACCATACACCACCCCTGATTAAAGGCCTACCGTGTACAAAATCCATGATTGTACACCTACCATGTATAAAACCCATGATTTTAGACCTTACATGTACACAATCGATGATTGCAGGCTTACAATATACACAACACACGATTATAGACCTACCATACACAAAACCCATGATTGTAGACAAACGATACACAACCCATGATTGTGGGCCTGGTGTGCACAACCCATGATTATAGGCCTGCTGTGCACAACCCATGATTGTAGGCCTGCTGTGCAAAACCCATGATTGTAGGCCTGCTGTGCACAACCCATGATTGTAGGCCTGCTGTGCACAACCCATGATTGTAGGCCTGCTGTGCACAACCCATGATTGTAGGCCTGATGTGCACAACCCATGATTGTAGGCCTGCTGTGAACAACCCATGATTGTAGGCCTGCAGTGCACAACCCATGATAGTAGCCCTGCTGTGCACAACCCATGATTGTAGGCCTGCTGTGCACAACCCATGATTGTAGGCCTGCTGTGCACAACCCATGATAGTAGGCCTGATGTGCACAACCCATGATTGTAGGCCCGTTGTGCACAACCCATGATTGTAGGCCTGCTGTGCACAACCCATGATTGTAGACCTGCTGTGAACAACCCATGATTGTAGGCCTGCAGTGCACAACCCATGATAGTAGGCCTGCTGTGCACAATCCATGATTGTAGGCCTGCTGTGCACAACCCATGATAGTAGGCCTGATGCGCACAACCCATGATTGTAGGCCCGTTGTGCACAAACCATGATTGTAGGCCTGCTGTGCACAACCCATGATTGTAGGCCTGCTGTGCACAACCCTTGATTGTAGGCCTGCTGTGCACAACCCATGATTGTAGGCCTGCTGTGCACAACCCATGATTGTAGGCTTGCTGTTCACAACCCATGATTGTAGGCCTGCTGTGCACAACCCATGATTGTAGGCCTGCTGTGCACAACCCATGATTGTAGGCCTGCTGTGCACAACCCATTATTACAGATTTCCTAAATCAACGGTATAGCGAGCTTTCCCATGTCAAGGAATGACGGCACAAGTTTGGGGCTGTCCATAAAGTACGTCACGTTCCATAGAGGAAGGGGGTTTAAGAAAGTCTAACAGTTTGTGACAGGAGGGAGGTGGGTGTCCGGCCATGTGTGACGTCACGGTGTTTTATGTTAAATTTTAATTATTTTGTTAATTAAAAATATACTTTTGTACGAAGGTGTGACGTACTTTATTGACAGGACGAAATGCTTAGCCTCTTGCCCACCTCACTCCACNGGGGGGGGGGGTAAAATGGTCAAAAAATAGCGTGACATACTTTATGGACGGCCCATTTAGTAAATTCGTTTAGATTGACAGATTTAGTTTTCAGCTGCCATTTTTTTTCTGAACAAGAAACTAATAAAATGAGAACAACGGATGAAAAGTTACGTGACAGACCCTCATTTACAGGGCATGAAAATACCATATACAGAATAAAAATCCGCAATTTAGGATGAGGGGTGTGGAGTTGGCGATGCGCAACGAGTGCCACTGCTTTTCAAATATGTTTGGGGACCGTTCCCGCCTTTCATTGACGTCTTTTTCTTTCTTTTAATATTGACTGTAACGACACAACGACGAGACAATCCACTTAAATTAATGGACAAGACTATTGATTATGTCTGACACTTGACACTGAACTTAAACGTATATAAAAGGGAACATTTGTAAACTACATAGTGACGCAGGGGCCCATACATGCCCTTTTAGGGTATTACACGTCTGATCAATAGCCGTTCCGACTCATTTGTTGCCGATTTTTCAAGAAATTCCGTTTGCCTAGCCTGTCTCGGCTAGGTGGAATTTCCGAGGAAATGTCAAGATCGGGTATCGATACGCTGAGGGGGAATCGGTTTTTTTCGGAACTTTTCTACAAGCGATATTTCATAAGCGATATTTTTATTCAATTATTCTTGTTTCTCATTTGATAAGGAATTATTTTTTCCAGCTGAAATTGCTATAATAAAAAAAAGGTTTTATCATTTCATAATTGATTTACTAACTTCAAAAATTTATCCCATGTTTAGACTCCGGGTATAAATATTAATTATTCGTCTGTTCAAATTGTGGTCAATCAGTTGGTCAGCTTTTGATCGTACCAACTTGAGTCACGATTATTACGATACGGTGATGGACTGAAAACATAAATGGTGAAAATCTCACCGTATCATTATATGTGTAAGTCAGTGTGTTATAGACTATATCGCCGAATGAGAGTTTGACTCAAAAATTGTTTCATAATATATCAACAAATACAATGTTCTTTGAGGTGTGTTAAATGCATAAGGGAAGCTTCCATACAACGTGTAATCAGTCCATTTTTAATAGAAAAGCTATGAGCAGCCTTTACTTTAAATATATTTGTTTTAATAAATATTTTTAACATTCGTATTTTCGCCTTTCTATTTTATATTTATTATACTTATAAGGAACCAAATATTTCCAAAGACACGAACTAAAGCTTTTGGCGAAAGGTCATTCTCTTTTTGTGCAGCAAAATAATGGACTTCTCTTCCATTACACATCCGTTGTATTTCAACTGCTAAGTCTTTCAAGACTGCACTTAAGACACATCTTTTCAAAATTTATTTTCAAAATTAATATAACAACTTTTCTTTTTGATGATTTACGTAGCTTATGTGTAACGTATAGTTATTCATGATTTTAGTATGATGTGAATGTTTATTTAATTAATACATGTATGTTATTTTTCTCCATGTAAAGCGCTGTGAGCATGGCTTCTTGCTGGGAACCAGCGCTATATAAATTATCAATTTATTATTATTATTATTTACTTTCGCTAAGTGAACTTTATGTAATGCCCACTCCCGCACTGCTTTAAACTATAACAATAGCATATATTTAAAGTGTTGTATTTTTCCTCATCATAAAACTTGGTGTTTTAAGTAAAAGTAATTAACAAAAAGAAATGACAGCTAGAAATGACCAATTAAATGGAATATCTTTTTTTTTTTTTTTTTACATTCATTCCCATAATTAATCTTATTTTCTAAGTGTCTTCAACATAATATCAGACGTCGAAAGTTACAAAAAGTTAATATCGTGATTTTCAATATATTGTGCTTTTTTTAAAATCTATTCGTCATTTTGAAAAAAAAAAACCAACAACAACAACTTTTTGTTTAATTCATGTGAAAAACACAATTTGAATTTAATTCTGTAATGTACATGTAATGTAATGTTGCGTACAGAAAGACAGGGCATCTAGTCAATACGTGTATGATAGCTTCACTATCCGTGATCAACTTGTTCGTGTTGGGGCAGACAACAAAGATGGCGTGTGATGTCTTCCCCTTTTGTTGGACGAGAGGCTCCACGCTGTGCCATCTCTTGTGTGTCTCCCCACTCTGCACCTACATTAGTACATTGTGCGTGCTGGCGTTGAGCACAACAACAAAAAACATGGATGAATCGCTAACAGACGCCACAACTCTCCAACCCAATGTGTGTTGTGTTTTCTTTGTTGGTAGAATGGTGTGAAATGGAACGGTCTATTCTATAAGCAGTTGTTATTTGTTTGTTTTGTGGGTTTTTAATTCACGGAGAAAGAACATTAACTGGAAGGAAAGTCAATGTAAAATTTTGAATTACAGTTTGGAGCTCTTTGTTTCCAGTGCCACTGTCTGGGGAAATACCTCTTGTTACGAGATGTGCAAAAAAACTTTTTTTTAAAAAATGTTGACGAGACGAGCGTGGGTGGACCACGAGTGACCAGATAAAGAAATGTTTTATTGTTGAATGTTCTCCTCTTTGAGTTTGGCAATGCTCTCTCGGTGTTGTCTCTACCATTCCAGCCAGTCCATGGCCGGGCGCACCTCAGAACAGGTGAAGCTCTGATAGTATCTGGTGAACGGCGTTACGAAAATCTCCACCTCACGACATAACCTTAACATCCGCAGCCTCGGGTGGGCTCTCTTGCACCCACGCTTATGAAAAAGGTAAACGTACAGCATTGAACCGAACTAGGAATTATTTATGTCACAGATTAACTGTTGGCGACAGTGTTTGGGGTTTGGAGAGTTTGCCAAAAAACTGCGGGGATATTCGTTGTTACAGAAGCTACCGAAGGCGCCCGAAATCCGGGTATTTTTATTCGACCTCCTATTGGTGGGTATTATTATCTCTGTACGTCAAAGTTTGGGGGGGGGGGTGTATACAAGCACTTTATAATTGACTATAAATGACGTGCCTCGTATTTTCAGAGATACGGTTATTTTTCATTTGTTTGACATAAAGGAAAATACGGAGAGTGAAAAAGTTGTGTATATTTCAAATATCAAAAACTTTTAAAAGCCACATCCCATCATTAAAGTCACAAGCAGATTTGTTTAACTTGAATCATTAACGATTGCTGATTTTAAAGCGAAAACAAAAACAGACAAAAACAAGCAAAGTTTGTTGACTAGTGAATAGGCTGAGCGTCTCTGGGGTGCGTCAACAGTAGCTAACAAAAGTCCGTGTTTCTTCTTCAGTCAAGGCAGTAGAGAACTCCTCCTTGTTAGAGACACGAATCGTCAATACCCGTGAAACAAAAGACGAGGTGAACATCTCCAGGTCTCTACGGCTGCACCGAGTCTATTCGGGTCACAACGTTAGACGGTAAACACGAATTCAAAATGAGGTAAGTTTAACTGTGCTTATATTTTGGACATTAGCTTTTCAATCGACAGATTTTCGGACACTTTCTGCGTTGAGTTGACTGATCCTATTTGGTCAACATTTGTTTTTATTTCGCTCTGACTTTCTGTTCTCTTGTAAACACGACCCAAACCATGGGTAAAAGGTGAGTACAGGTGTTAGTATATTGCAAGAGTTGTCGTTATTTGGCTTTGGCTAGTTTGACTTTGCTCGATGTCCGCTCTTCGTGAGCCTAAAGCCTGAGGTTAAAGTTCCTCGGATTTATTTTTTTTCTCCAAAAGATTCAGTAGTTAAGGTCAGCTTTACCTTATAGCATCAATATTGAGTTACTGTCGCCAAATGTTGGTCGTGTCTGTGTCAGTGCGTGTCGTCTGTGTGTCACCGAGTGTCGTCTAATTTCGCAAATAAGTTATCTTGACTTACTCATTGACTTGAGGTCAGGTAAAATAAAAACCAGATCACGTGTGACGTCAACTGAGTGCCGGCTTGAGTTCACGGCTCAAAGTGAATCTGCCGGGTATAAATTAGAAGCCGTTTAAAATTAGATTCAGTGTGAAGAATTTTCGAAGTGAGAACTAAAAGAAAAATAATAAAAAGAGAAAAAAAAACTAGGTTTGTTTTTATCGTTTGATATATTTTTTTTACAAGTTAATAATCTATTTTTTAAGTTTAGTTCTAATGTTTTATTGAATATAATCATCATTCAAAATATGCAGAACGTATTCGTATGTAAAATTGTATTTCAATGTGTTGATTTAAGATAAAGTAAAACTATAATATCGCAAAATGCAACTAAATTAATCTCTTAGGCTTGGCAGGTTGAACAAATATACTATACCATTGCAATGTTGCTAGTCCTATGTGAAATACAGCCTACTAGCTACACATAACACAAACAGTAATGCACTGCGTACACGGTTATTTAGATCTATATTTTTAAGGGGAAATTTGAAAAGGCCAAAATCGTAGAAGAATTTCATAAATTTCTAAATACTAATTCTGTTAATAAGACATTTTCGTTTTAAAAAAAAAATAATCCTAAGCCGATGTGTCATGTGACTGGACCATGTCAATGTGTTACCGTAAGCCATGTGAAAATCGACACCTTCGATTGTCTCCCTTTGGAAGGTAGAGTTATGTATCTTTGTTCAACTTCACACGCCATTGTCAGTTGGTTCAACAATGAGCGTCAGGGAAATCTTTTGTTTCCACGGAGGCCTAGATGAATTAATCTCTAACAAAATAGTTTTGTTAGTTGTCAGTGAATCGCTTTTCTCAATGTGTTCTTCTTAACACGCGCTGTTGGGGCTGATCTTGCCTCGTTTAAGGATTTTTTTTTTTTAATAAGCGACCGGCTTGCAAATCTTTTGTGGCCCTTAGTTCTAATCATTGAGGTGTATTGAAATTCTAGAAAGATTAATTAGATTATTTATTTAAAGAATGATATTCTCATGAATTAATAACTATATGAAATGTTTCTTTTAACTAACGTTAATGTTGATTACAAATACAGTTCATGCCCTATATGGTTTTTTCCCCTTCAAATTCTTTATATTTTACCTATACCTTACATATAGACACAAATAGAAACACCCACTCTCACACACACATTAACATTATGGAATATATAAATTTAAAACATTCAAATATTTTAATCTACCACAAACCTGGCAAGTTAAATGTGCACATATTTCTAATCAACCATAGTCCATAGACTTGACAAATTAACATTCTCATATTTTAATCTACTGCAGACTCCACAATTTTACTACTGCAGACTTCAGATGTTTGCATTCAAATATTCTAATTGCCCCACATATCTGACATGTTAACATTTAAATATTCTAATCTACCACAGACCTGGCATGTTAATATTCAAATATTCTAATTCCCCCACAGACCTGACATGTTAATATTCAAATATTCTAATCT
>MUZC01004547.1:257990-274198 GCA_002072015.1 Radix auricularia | reverse complement strand
ATATTCTAATTCCCCCGCCCCGCCCCCCCCCACAGACCTGACACTATGGAGGGGGAAGCTGAAGACTTCGCGGCCATCTTGTACGCCGAGCCCGGAGCACTGGGTCTCATTTCGAACATCGTCGCAGCCTTGATGATAGCCACGGAGAACTGTCTCGATCCACCATTCTCAGCCACAGCTCTAACACTCTCGGGTAACTTTTGAACTTTGACCTTCATCACTTTGTTTTCCGCCTGCAAAAATTACAGTTTAAACAGCTGAGTTGCAAAAATGGAGAACATATTTTTTAAATCCCATCCAATGAATGATTTCTTTATTGTTTTAAATTGTTCAGTGTCTTATTTAATTCCACCCGAATGGAAGTAATTTATTGACTTTGTTTGCAAGAATGCGTAATCAGCCAGAATAAAAATCAAACTTTTCTTTATCTCAATCATTTATGTCCAAAAAATAACGCGCATTTGAATGTATAAAACAAAATTGCCTTTGATCATAATGTAAGTTATTTCAAGACTACACATAGACTATACAAATGTATCCCCAAATGTTTGCAAATGAAAACTTTGCTGAAGCCTAAAATAATTTTATCCCCGCCAACGTATTTTTTCATCGGAAGATATTTTTTCCCCAGGTGTTCACCTCATCGTTGTCGGCGGAATCCTTCAGATAGTTGCAGGAATCTTGTCCTTTCGTAGATGGGACCACCTCACGGCAACGGCGTTCATCGTCTTCGGTTCCCTGTGGACGTCCATGGGGATCTCTCGCATCCTGGCAGCGCAAACAGGGGACGTCGAGGCGACCAGGGTCGGCACCCTGCCAGGTCTGATAGGCTTCATGGCCGTGGCCGTCATCCTGTGTGTCTGTGCGGTCACCGTCAACTTTCTCCTGCCCCCGGTCCTGGTGGCCATTTTGTTGACCTTGATATTTGAAGGAGTCGGGGCGAGCTTCCCCTGGGGCCGGAGGGTCGCCGCCGCCTTTGAGCTGTTTATCGTTATCACGGGCGTGTACGCGGTGGTCGTCATGATGCTCAAGGGCGTCAGCCAGCGGTACATCCTGCCAGGGTTCGGTAACGCGCCCTACGACCCCCTCCTGATGAGGGCCGCCGGGGGCCCAGCCCCAAAGAACGAGAAGAAGAAGGTCACCAAGTACTCGGAGCCGATGGGCATGGGTTTCCTTGGTAACGTGATACCTGCCGCGGTTATGGCTTTCCACCACCTTGGGTTCTTTACCGACTTCCGACCGGCTATCGTGATGTTGATTTTCACCACGTTATGCCAGGTCTTGGGAAGCTTCTACTCTTTTCTCCGCCATGACTTCTTCCACGCCGTAACTTTCATCTTCTACGCGGTGTTCTGGAACTCCAGGGCTATCCTGCAGTTTTTGATCTCAATGAATTTCCAAGGCATGATGGACTCAAGAGTCAACTTTTTCGGACAATGGACATTGATCGGTCTCTTGATTGTCATGACGATTATTTCAGCTAGCCACAACAGGTGAGTTTCAAGAGAACGGGAAACTATGAGAAAATTTGACATTATGTATCAGACTAAACTAACAAACAGGGGGAAGAAGCCACCAACACTTCATATAGTTATTACAATTACTACTCTTAATGCTTTTTAAAAAAATTCATTTAACATGAGCTTGTGATTTTGGACGCACAAATGGTCTTGTACTTTGCAATAATTACTACCTTCAACAGCAACAACAAAAATCCTTAAACTCGGCATTACTGTAAACAAGTAATTAGACTGTCAAAATAAATGTTGACAAAATTCAGCCTAATGTTTAGTACTTAAACTTATTATAAAATTTCAAATGAGAAATGAAATCACCATACTTTAATAATTTATTGTAATAAAATTATTATGTGTATTTATGTATATTTTCAGCGGAATAAAAGTGTTGATAACAAAAGAGAGGAACAGTAATATACAAAGCAGAGGCGTAGCGACGGGGGGCGGGGTATTTATGTCTCATTGCGTCGAGGCACGGGCGCGCCAAAATGAGGCTATATCACGTTGCACTATAATGAGTGAACAGGGGTAATAAATAAAGGGGGCGTCGATTTTATCATTTGTGCACCGGCGCAACAAGCCATAACTGCGCTTGAAATTGATGTTAACTACAAATGTTTTCGATTTACGCCTATGTCTTCAGAGTCGTCTTCCTCTACAACATCGTGTTTGTCATCATGGCCATCCTGTCCGTGGACCACATACCTGTCGGGGTCCACAACTTCACCTTCGGTGTGACCTCTGCCATCGTCGCGGTTCTCAGTCTGTATGTCGGGATGTCAGCCCTCGAGAACTCAATAGCGGAGAAGGCGGTCATGTACATTGGGGCGGAGGTCATACCATCAGATAAACTCAAAAACTTTTTCGGGAAAATCTTCTGCACACTAAAGTGAGTATTGTGTGTTAGTCTACCCTTGTCGTTTTTAAAAACAAAATTTAATCTTTTTTTTTTAAAGATCAATAGAAATCAGTACTCCTTACTTTGTAAGATAAAGGCGTATGGAAGAAAAATAAAGTTTTTAAAAAAGTAATCAGTAAAACAAGTTACTTTGTTGTTTTATTTTTGTTGTTTTTTAATTATTAATAAATATATATTTTTGTTTGTTAACAGTTAAAATAAACTTAAAAACGTTTGTTACAATAAGTTGGCCCGTCTGTAGTTAATTACTTATAGAGCTGGATTTACTTATTTACTAAACAAGCTATAGCTTAGGGCTCTCGCCTTCTTTTTAGCCCCCGTATTTTTTTTTTCATATTTGGCACTGACGTATAATTTCTGGACTTCAACTCATATCTCAAATAGTTTAGGGCCCCATCAAGTCTCAATCCGGCCCTGATCACTTATTATTATTTTAAACATATGTTCACGACTCAGCAGATGAATGACGAGGTCGATTATTGAATAACATCCTTTCACTATACAATTATTCTTAGTTGTTTTTAATAAATAAAAATCAATTTCAGAAAATGCCTTTTTGTTTTTAAATTTAAGTTTAAGGTTGGAATCTATTTCAGTATATATTCACGAAATAAAGTTACTCTGTCCGTAGTTCTTTTGATAATTAATATCTAGTCATTTTAAATTTGGAAGAATAAATATATCTACCTAAATTCAAGCAGAGGCGTAGGGGTAGCGGAGGTGCGGACACACCGGGTGACACCATCAGATGGGGTGACACCAAAAAGTAAAATAAAAGTTGTAGAAATTTACTTATTAAAAAAAGCATGTTAAGCCTGGTCCCTTTTGGAACTCAGGACGTGTTAGCGCATTTTCGTATTATGTATCAGTACTTATGTTAGATATCAGCATTATGTAGTTATCAGTAATTGTGTTTAGATTTTAGACATATTTTTATGAATTTTCTTGTGTAATGAATATACCTGAAATTTTTTTTATTTAAAAGTCATTTCTTTACATTTTAAATTTTTTTATTTTCTCTTTAATCTAACTACAAGTGGTTTGTGGTCACTGAAATAGTACTCATAAATGAAACATTCTAAATTGTAATCAGCTAATCGCCCAAATACTCCGTCAATTGTTGTTTGATAGATCGTAGTTGCCAATCTTGGTGAAAGTAGTTGAATGTTGAAGCTTGTTTCGAAAATTTTTTCAATTTCTGCCCCTGGGCCGCTAAGATCTTGATTGAAGTCACCACAAATGATGACGTAAAACTCTCTAAACTTTTACACATATTCTAATGACGTCAACAAAAAAAAAACTAATACTTTTGATAATACTAAGACTTCCGGCAATGGCGGCCGTTGCCTGCGCCAGTGTTATCTCTCGATTCGCAATGTTTTTTGGTAGTTTTAACGGGTTTTTTTTAACGGATCGAGTAACTGAGTGTTGATGCACAAATGGCAGGTCAGGACATACAAAAAACATATATACATCATGGGTCTAGGACTTATGGATGCTGAGATCTAGGGTGATGACAGACGGACGGACGGACAAAACGGGTGCAATAGCGCATTCGACTTCTCGAAAATGCGCTAAAAATTCAATGTATTTAACTTATTATCCGGGTCGAAAGCTCTGATTAATCTTTCTCATTTTACAAACAGGAGAGCAGAGGCGTCACTAGGGTTGGTGTCACCCGGGGCGGTGGCTCCTGGTGTCACCCCGTCATGATTTAACCCATAGAACTCCTCCGAGTTTTCCGGTGCCAAAATAACGGGAATATATAGAATTTTACTGTCTGGTGTCACCCCCTTGATGGTGTCACCCGGGGCGGCCCGCCCCCACCGCACCCCCATAGCGACGCCACTGCAGGAGAGTGCTGCATAAAAGTATATTATATTTTAAGTTTTACTTGTTTTGCAGAGAGAAAGAAAGCGCAAAGAACGAGTATGATGAAGATGATTACATTGACGTAAAGATTGTTGACACCCTTATATTTACTGGCAGTACTGTTGCACTGATGGCCCTTTCAGCTTCCGAAGCAACGAACCCGGTATGTGAGATTCTTTTACAACGGCAATGGGCTAAATTGTAGTTATGTTTTGTTTTAAATATCCAACCCATCCATCACTGTGGCGCTACAGCCCATGTAGGGCTTGGGCATGCCTCACGACCTCCTTCAACACAGCCCATGTAGGGCTTGGGCCTGCCTCACGACCTCATTCCACTGCAGCCCATGTAGGGCTTGGGCCGGCCTCACGACCTCCTTCCACTCCAGCTCTTGTAGGGCTTGGGCTTGCCTCACGACCTCCTTCCACTACAGCCCATGTAGGGCTTGGGTCTGCCTCACGACCTCCTTCCACTATAGCCCATGTAGGGCTTGGGCCTGCCTTACGACCTCCTTCCACTCAGGTCTTATCAACGCCTTTCTTCTCCAATATTGAATGCTCAGTAGCTGTAGATCTTTCTCTACGTCATCCATCCATCTAAGCCTAGGTCTTCCCTTGAGCCGTTTTCCTCTGGGGTTTTGGTGGTGTACCCTCTTTACTTTTCTATCATTTGACATTTTTCTAGGTGTCCTGCCCAGCGCAGTCTGCCCTTTTTTATTTCTATTGTTGTATCCCTATATAGACCGTATGGTTAATGTTTGGTTCTTATCCTCCATCCGAGCTCATTCTTTGTTGGTCCATATATTTTCCTGAGAACTTTCCTCTCCCATGTATTTAACAGGTTTTCCGCAGTTTTTGTTAAAGTCTGTTATAAATGTAACTGGCTATAATTTAAGAAGATATTGGCATTGCAAAGGCTACCCCGACAAACAAATGTAAACATCTATAACATTTAACATTAGATAGCCTGGGTCAAAACGCAGTTGCTGAATGTGTAACTTTTCATTTTGTAAATTCAACAGATGTATGCTGTAGCTTGGATCATGGTTGCTGGCGTGTTCATACATCTGTATGCTGCCAGATTGGCTTACGCGGCTGGCAGCCTGGCAAAAGCCTACTCTGCCGTTGTCCTGGCAATAATTTGGATGGTTTGGACAGCATTTTTCCTTAATGGTACTTTCATGTTGATTTAAAATGTATTGATTCATGAACTCAGTGAGTCAAGTCTGAATTCACTTGTCTGTGGTTTAACATTCGTTTCATTCTTTAACTTGAATGAAGTTACATTATAATTTATCATTTGATCTGTATTGATAAAGAGAGTGGGGTGATATTCGAATTTTTAAAAAATATTTTGCTCCTACAAAACAGAAAATTTGGCGTTGGCTCTTCGACCAATCTCGGTAGGAATGCTGTGCCTGTTTACTGTTGTCATGGCGATAAGTCCAATCTTTACGCGCGTGTGGATGCCATTTACACTCTTGATGGAGTTGGTTGTCATTACCCAAGTTGTCACTGTGTTCAACACTAACCCTAGGTGGATGATTCTTGTCACTGCATTACTCGCAGGTACGTAGGTCTACTATAGTAAGTGTGTGGATTGTTGGCATTTTTCTTTTGGCTTGGTATATTTTCAAATGTTTATCTGGCTAATTCCCTTCCACCCCCCCTCCGAAAATAAGGCATTTCAAAACAATATAGATTAAATTTAATTGCTTATAATCTTTATTACAAGCTTAATTTGTAAACTAAGGATTATTTAATTTTTCCTGAGATAAAATTGCAGCTCACCAATAATTGAGGTTTATTAACTAGTCATTAGTTTATTTTATTTATAAAGTTGTTCATTGTATCAATGTATAATTAAAAATTCAGTGTTATTGTTTCTCAATATTTGTCATTATTTATTAGCCTATAATATAGTCGTAATATAAGCCTTTGTATAAAAAAAAATAGGGCTACCATTACAGGTTATTCTTGTCAGTGTCAGCTGTTCTTACATAAGTAGGCCTATTTTATTTAAGGCACATGAGTAAATGTAATAAGTAATTTCAAAATTAATAACTTTCCCGAAACAAATAAATCTATATTTACTTTTCAGCTGTAGTTAGTTTGTATGCAGCAGTAGCTGAGTACATTAACACATTCCTGCAGTATTCAGTAATTCCAGTTGGTGAACCACTCATCAAGGTATTAGCCATTAACAATTGTTTTAAATTGCATTGTAAAAAAAAATTAAGGATTTTATTTTATAAACATTTCCAGCCTTGCTGTATAAAAAGAAAATTCATTGTGATTATAAATATAAACAAATTTTATTACTAAAGGGGGGCGCAGTGGTCTACGTTGTAGCGAGCTGGACTACCGAACCGCAGCAAGAACCCGCGTCGCGGGCTCGAAATCGCGGATCTGGCAAGGTCCCCGGGGCATTGTGCTAACCACATAATCCCATGCTCGTTAGTGGTCAATGAAACTTGTGAATGCTACTTCACTTGCTCCCATGGACCCTCATGGTCTCTAAGGGATATTTATTTTATTTATTATTACTAAAAACTAAAGAGAAATATTTATTTATTCATTTTTGTCAAAGCTTGACATTTTTTAGAAGAAATGTTTCATTGTTAGAGCAGTCACATTGCTCATAGTGAAATTTTAAATGAACGCAACCCAAAAGAATATTTTTGTATTAACAGGAGAAAGTCAATGAGGCAGATAAAGCTGAACCTCCATGCCCCCTCTTTAATTCCCGACGAAGTTCTGCACTCTGGCAAGTTGCCAGGTTGTTAGATGACGGTAAAGTTATCGGTGTGCCTACAGATACTGTATATGCCGTAGCAGGATCTTGCAAACACCCAGAATCTATTAAAAAGATTTACAATGTTAAGGTAAGAATTTTACACTAACATAAGTTACAAGTTATTTTTCTTAAGTACTCCTACTCTTCTATTTTTCTTATCGTATCTATTACAGATGCTCCTATTATACAAAAGAATATTGGGTCCTAGCTTATCCATGGTTTATGTATCGTCTTGCATTTTTATTAAAGTTTTAAATGTTGATAATAATTTAATAATTGGTTTTCCTGTTTCGTTCAAGCAACCTGAAATCCAAAGGAGAAGAATGAGAATTTATATGTTGTGTTATTCTTGCACACTGAAAAAGAAGAGCGTTTTTATCCCTATGTCTATCTGACTGTGGTATTAGAGCATCTATGTGTTGTATTTCCAAGTTAGAATTGGCTCATGTGTTATTCCTACTTATTTGTTTTATTTCAAATTTCTATCCTCTACTGTTTCTGGATAATGATTTAACTTATTTATTACTTTAAGTGCTGGAATGACTTTTCATAGTTTTATAACAGTAGTTTCTGTGTAAATTTAAGTAATCATTTGGTTTTCTTAGGGTCGTCCTGCAGAGAAACCCATATGTCTTTGCCTGTCCAAACTTGACCAGTTGGCAGAAGTCAATCCACCTTTCAGTGACCTTCTTTGGAACTTCATGAGACGCTGCTACCCAGGGGGAATAAGCTGTGTTGTACCAAAGGGAGACTGGCTAAGGGTAGATTGTTTGGAATGTGTCTCTTTCAGAAGCGTGAATGCAATAATATTTATGGATTATCTTTCCATAACAATAACAAGTAAATGAATAGAAGTTTTTTTGTTTGTGTCTAATCTGTATGTAACATAACTAGTAATATAGTAGTAACTGGGCTAGCAGTTTTGGTGTGAGAATCCAATCAGTACGTACTTATTTTTGAAATCCCAGAGACTTGGACTTGGTGACTCTGTTGACTATGTTGGGACCAAAGAGACTATTTGCATTCGTGTACCTGACAGCTCGGTATTGGCTTACCTGGTCAGTTTATCTGGACCAATAGCTTTATCCTCTGCAAATCCCAGCGGGGGAGATGACAGCACCCATCATGATATGGTCATTAACTCCCTTGGTAAGTTATTGTTAAGTAATTCATTCAAATTATGAGCTTAACTTAATGCTGTATTTGTCAAGCCTGGTGTAAAATTTAATGATTTTCAGACAATATGACACTGATTTTAAACTTTAAAGAAAGAGACCTTCAGGATATTTTAAAAAGTTCATTGGGTTATTTTCTAATAAATGATTTGGTAATGAGGTTTTTAAAAATTCTAACATTAGGTTTGCAGCATTATATTTACAGAAATTAATGGAAAATATTATTGAAAAATCCCTAACAGGAGACAAACTGGATGGTGTTGTATGTGATGGCAAGTCAAATGAACTTGTAGCTTCTACAGTGGTAAATTGTCTGAAAATTGATGAAGGTATGTATTCGATAATCCACAGACACACCTCATCTGACTTTAATTGATTTTTTTCAAATCTATATTTAAAAACTAATTATCGTAATTAATAGTAAATATGTATCTATTAAAAATAACTTGACAATCAATCAAATCAGTTTTATTCATCATAAGTTGTTTTATAAACATAGTTGGCTAATTCTCAATCATCTTAAAAAATAAAATTATTATATTTAATTACAGGAGTCATCACATATTTTCGAATTGGCTGCACTCCTCAAGAAATTGTTGATGGTCATTTTGAAGCTGCTAAAGCAGAGATTGCTTCCAAGCCTTCCAAGCTTGACATGCATGAAAAACTTTCATAAAACATTTTCTGTTGAAAATATTGGTTCATAGACATTCAATAGTCAAATCATTCCTACTTTAAACAATTACTTTTAATATTATTTTCAAGCAGTTTGAAGTAGGTCATGCAGACTGATTGGTCAATACCTGAATAACGTTTGTTTCGGAGGGTTAACTGAAATCCAACTTAAGAAAATTAATTCTAAAAATCAAATTCTGTTATATATTGTAATACCTCTTTCAAAATTAATCATAAATGACTATCACAATTTTTGTTCAAACAATCAAGAGGTATTGTAAGTATTTTTTAAACTCTGTTAATAAACAATTATTAAATGTTCCCTAAATATTTTTTAATGTCTTATCTGTGAGGATTTACCGTTCAATTTATAAAATATCTATTAAAATTTGATTTTATTCTGTATTCTAAAATATTATAATTTAATAGAGTATTGTAAATAAAAAATATGGGAAATGATACAAGACTGTAAGTTCTTAATTACATGATGCATGTTTGACTATAAAAATATCACTTGTATGCAATTAATGATATCTCAGGAAAAAATATACAGCCTTAAATTTTTACCTAACAAATGGAAATTCAATTTGAAAACCATGTTTGTGGTGTTGTGTGATGGTCTTATTCTGACCAACCATGTTTAAATTTCTGTTATTATGTACTATTGCCTTCATTGATTACCCAATTTTATTATTTTGATACAATCTGTTTGTTTCTCTCATTACAAAGAATCAACAAACTCAGCAGCTGGGTGAAAATGTCCTCCACAACAAGCAATATAAAGAAACTAGATTGTGCCGGGGCGCCCCCTTTTTTTAGGGCGCCTACGGCGCCAACCTTTTTCAAAAGCCCAACTAACTTGTCCTTTTTTGATAAATACGAAATATTAAACTTTCTGAAATGTACGCAAAGTATTTAATAATAGGGGTTGTATTTTGCGCACCAATGCACACCAAACAATGACGTCATCATATTGAATATTTTTACAGCGCTAATCACCACACGATTTTTCAACTAACTGCTGTAGACTGTCGTACATCGTTCCTCAGCGTTCCACATCCAGTGACTTGGACTATTATATTATTTATGTCCTCCACAGCAACCAATATAAAGAAATGTCCCCCACAACAACCAATATAAAGAAATGACATTCATTTCCCTTCTTTGTTACTTTATTAAAACTCCTTTAATTTAGTTGCTTAGCTCTAAAAATATTAATTTACACATTTATTTTGTTAAATTGGTGTGAAACAGATTACATTTTTTAATGCCTTTGAATTCACAAGTAAATTTTCCATAACCTATACATTTAATGGAGCCAGTGTTTTAAAGAATAAGATTGTGAATGGGTGACACACTGTTATTGTTTGTATTTTGAAAATAGTATTTTATGTTATTCTTTTTTTTATTTCATTTTATTTTCATTTTGCAATATTTTAAAATTGATAAATTTCTAGTGTCTTTTTTTCTTCTTTACGCTCTGAATCATAAATGAATCTCTGAAAATGTGCGCAGGCGCCCATTGCAAATAGATTGTTTATCTCTAACAAATTTGGTATTATTTAAATTATTTTGGTATGAAAATTCTTTTTTAAATCTCAAGTTCTAAAAACTTCCCTTGCTCTTTACTATTTAGAGGCTTTTAGTTATTTCTCTTTGATGAATGTATCAATCAGTGAAGTCACAGAAAAAAAATGTTAAGCCCCCTAAAATTTTTAATTAGTGTTCCTAGGAAAAAACTGGGCAATTATTGGGTAATTTTTTTTACCAAGTTTTAAAAAAAAAATGAAGTTAAATGGTATTAATTGAAATAATTTGTGTCCCAACAGGAGTAAAGATACCTTTAAATATTTCTAGTTATAGTCAATCTTCCCTGCCCATAAAATTTTTTAAAAAAATTTAACAAATTTTTAAACAACAATGCTATGTTGGATCTTTCTTTTTAAGACTCAAAACTCATTTACAGTTTTTCTTTTAATTTTAATTAATCTTTTCCACGCCAAGGGCCTTTTGTATTTATTATTACATTTGATTGTAATTATGTAATTAATACTTTTATATGTATTTTTAAACTGTTTTTTTTTCATGATATATTAATGAGCTGGTTTTGATATATTAATTAGCTGGTTTTGAATGACATTTCTTGCAGTGTTTCATACATCTAACAAAAATTTATGCTAAACAAATAAAACTGATCACAATTTATTATTATTTTATGTTGTTCTTATTCATTCTTAGGTGTTATAAATTACATTGGATTAAGGGCTTTAAATGTTCAACTATAATGGCTTTTCTATAATTATATGGTAGAGACAATTTTATTGCCATTTCACTGGCACAAACACTGCATAAATCTTTTGACATGTAGTAATCTTAGTTTTTATCATTAAGTTATTTTGTATATGTAGTTTTTTATACTTTGCTTATGATTTGACCATTCATAGCGTTTAGTGTTTTTAAAATTTCAAAATGGACCTCTTTCAGTAATAAACTTAATTCTGTTTTGATTTAAAAACTATTAAACTCTTAAAAACAATACGTGAGTAAAATTAATCTTTTAATCTTAAAATACATAGTAAAATCCATATATATATAAAACTAAATAATATGTTTCAGGTCTTTTTAAAGAAAAATGTACTGCAATTCTGTCACAAGTTATTCAGTCAGTTATTTTTTTTACAGGCATAATCACAGTCATTCAATGGATAATATTAATAACATTTTCATAAAAACAATTACAACTCACAACTAGAGACCTCTTAGCTGATTTAATTTGATAATGCTAGAAATAATAATAAATCAAAATTCGAAGAAATAAAATTTTATATTTTTCAAAAATTGATAAGATTTTTTTCTTCAAATTTTCTTAATGTTAAGAATATAATTCTGCCAATAGGATTATTTTTTTTTAATCAAGAAATTTTTCTCTTGTAAAAGCTAAAAATTAACCCTTAATGGAGACCTAAATTTTAGTGGTGGTTAGTCCTAACTATAACAGCCAAGCAAAACCCAATACAATAAAATTAAATATCAGTGTGACTAATGTTAAATGACACTTCAGAGAAAGTGAAATAATTCCCTAACATATGTACATGTCTATGAAAATTGAAGCATGTGAAGAAAACACCTTAAAAAATGCTATCTTTGTTTTGTATCAATTGTAAAACCTTTTACTTTGAGCTTAAATGTCAACATACTTAATTTTAATATTTACAGTTGAAATTGCTGAGCCATTATACAAAAAGTGTAATAATATAGAAAGTTTATGGCTATTATACACAATACCCCAATATTCATTAAAAAAAAAACAACAATAAGCATGAATACACAAGTATGCTTAGGCTATAGTACAGTTTTGATTATTTAAGCTTTAAAAAAAAAGGTTTTATCAAAATAGCAGCAAACAACACACACAAAAAAAGGGTGTGTGGGGAGAAGAGAGAGAGAAAACTAAGATAAGGGATTTAAAAATATAAATCTTCAATAATTAATGCACAGTGTTTTATTTGTAAATCTTTTGTTTGTACTATTTTGTCAGTTAAGACCTGATACGTTTTTGAAAATAAATATTAAAATAAGTTTCAACTGTCAAAAAAATTTAACTCTCTAAAATACATAATTTTAAGGACAAACAGAAAGTTAATTTGACCCTTTCTCAGCCCAATCCTAGGCAGCAACTTTCCTTTCCATTGACTAGGTCAGTGCAGAAATAAATAATACGCACTTCACTTAATTGTACTAGACATAATGTTAGAGATATAATTTATAGTGATAAATAAGTCTTTTCAGGAGTGCCTTAAATTGGTAATCAAAACTAAGCAGTGATTGTAAAATCATTAAATGAAATATTTGTATTAATAAAATTTATTTGAGTTGGCATGGCTGGAGAACACTATAAAAAAAATCCCATTCAATTACATCATCTACACTCAACATATCATAAAATGGAATTATGTTACTAGGCAACAATAAACAGGGGCTTCAGGGAATGAATAATTTTTGAGTATCAAAGCAAAAATTTATTGAACTAAATCTAGTCAAAAGATCACAAAAATAAACATAAGGAGAATATTATTGGGTAATGTTTATGAGCTTATTATGTGCTTATAATTTCTAAACCAAAATAAGTTGTCCTATTGGTTTTTTTTTCAGGATGCTATACTTTGCTTTTCACTTTGTGACATTAACTTGAATACATGGGAAGTGAATGCTTGTATATATTTTATTAAAATATGTACTGTCCACATTAGACACAGGACTTTCTTTTATTACAAAAATGTATGCACGCTGTAAATATACATGGATATATTATCTGATTACTTGTATACACAATGATAATATTATATCTTAAACATAATAACAACAAAATAAATTGTAGAATCACTTTACTTTCCATGGCCATGAATTATTTCTTATCCACATTAAAATGTCAGGGTTTTTGTGACTATTGCTCTAGTTTTGAGCAATTATACCTTCTAGTCAATGGGAACTAGCTCAACATTTTCAAGTCTTTCAATTCAATTGATAAGATAGTAATAGTATTATACTCATGTTATTATTTATATCTCACCTTTAGTAAACCATGTGATTATTTAGAAATATAAATAGAAAATTGTGAAATTGGTATCTTTAAAATGTTGAATGTTTGGGGGGGACAATCAAAATTTAACCATAAAGGCATAAGCTGTTGGCAATAATTACATTTTATCATTAAAGGAAATATAATAAACATTTTCTACCCACCACAATAAAGAATCTGGTTATAGTTATAGATATCGAAACTTTGTGTCTAGAAGTATCCGTAATTGTCAAATTTTAAACCTAACCACAATTCATAGCTATCAACAATGTCCTCTGAGATCAAAAAAATTGTAGCATTTGACTACATTTAAAAGATAAATAACCTGATTGTGTAGTAGGCATCTTGTTGACACAATTATTGCATGATTAAAGGCGGTCAACTCTGTTTGTGTAGTTAGATATCTCTATAAGATTGCCATCAGGATCTCTGACATAAATAGATCTAATGCTGCCCACTGCACCAGTTCGTTCTACTGGTCCTTCAACTATTGTTATATTGCAAGTCTGAAAATAAAATGAATAAAAATTTATTTAAAATGTGTGAAAAAATGATTTGTCATTCTTATGAATGCCAAGGTTCCTTTGTGTATACATACAGTCGGACCTCTCTCAGTCGAACTTAAAGGAACCCAAAAATAAATTTTAATTACAGAGTTTTCGAGTTAGGAAAAATGGCATAATAGGCGCAGATTAATAAAGGACAATGTTGATATCGAGGGGGTGGGGAGGTGTAGAGGAGGGGGGGACAGCCATACTGACTAAAATCTAGAAGGCTTGACATAAAAGAGAGGCAGTGATGTATCATTGGAAAGGAAGCCAACTAGCTTTGACATACTGACTCCAGCTCCTGAGAAGAGACACCTTCCCTCCCCCACTTTACTCCCTCCAAAGTGGGATGGGGGGAGTAAGATTTTTTTTGTTAAAAAGAGTCATAGCATGCCTTAAAAAATTCGATTAAGGGAGGTTCGAAGCCAAAAATCTTCGAGTTAAGGAGATCTAAAATACATTAGTCTTACGGAATTAGGCCTGGTCCAAACAATTAATTTGATATAGGGAAGTTTTCAACTTAGGGAAGTCGGACTAGCAAAGTCCGACTGTAAATACATAATGATACAGTTAAACCTCGCTATTCATAGAAATTCGATATAATGTAAATTGGATGTATTCATTTCAGACCCAAAGATACTTGTTTATTTAAACATTGTCTCCCTTAAGGTCATCATGCAACCGCTTGGCTTTTAAAAAAATGATTGTTTCAGAAATGCTGTTAACAGCAAGTTGTTTTTCATATATATCCAAAATAACAAAACATTTTTCACTTGTAAAATTATAGGTGACCAGTTCACAGAAGAACAGTCACTTATTATTCTACAATAGCCTCTTTCATCATGTCTTTATTTTTCATCATGGTTGACTTCGCGGTGCCATACTGAGTTGCAAGATCTGAGACATGGGTTCCACTTTCAAACTTCAAAACAAGTTCTTTTTTTAAATTCAGTTATCATTCTCATTACTTTCATTGAAGGCTTGGCTGACTCACTAATCATATTTTGAACCCATATCTGCACTATTTTTTTTTTAAATTATTTTTTTTAAACAATTAAAAAATCACAGGGCTTCACTAAGCTTCTGGTGATTATGCATAGGGTATGGAAGCTAGTTTGAGAATGAGCTGAAGCAAGCACTTGGCATTTCTAATAACATGGTGACACTGTACAAATCGCTGGTCAGCAAACAAATGATGAGTTGAATTTTACTTAAATAAGTGTGACAAGTAACAAGTTGTACAATTAGAGAATTGTCAAATGACTGGGCTGCACTGTATATATTCCATAATTTTTCATGCAAATATTTTCTGGGAGTTTTTCTAAGGTAAACCGAAATAATCCCACCAAGCTTTTTGTTAGGTAGATTAAAGTAACATTAAGATTTTATAATTCTTTTAAATTTCAAACTTTTAAACATGCAAAACGTTGATGTAAAGAACAAAATAAAGATTTAGATCCTATTTCTTAGAGAGGCGAAAATGAGTTTTAAAAATTGTATTAATAATTGAGTTAGTTATAAAGTTTACTTTATTCAACTACTCTGACAAAAATTACACTAAGATTATTCAAAGCATCCATCTACCAATGGGTTTTAATAAGTTGCTGGTGCGTAGAAACATTGTATTAATAATTACAACAAGGAGCTAAAGTTGGATAAGATGCAGCAATAGTTTAATAAATAATACAAGAAATTAAATCTGAACAATAAATAAAGTGCATCCCTTAGTTCAGTGACACATTTTCTTGAAAAAGAAATAAATAAATATGCCTTTCAGACAGTTTTGTCACAAACTATATAAAAAGTTCTTAAACTTGACTAATCTCTTAATTTATTCCAAAACAATAACTACTTTGCAACTAAATGGCATATATATATGTATCATAGAAATATAATTAATAGAAATTAATAAATCAAATTTTTCCAATTAAACAAATTTTTGTTAATCGGTACCAGCCCAAGTATAGACAGTGGCTTATTAGTTTTAATTTTATTGATCTGAAAAAGTACTCTCCCCAATTCTCTCTAGAAGTAACATTCAATTAAGAAAGCAGAAATAAATTTGGTTCCCATAAAGCATTAAATTCCAAGAACCATTGCCATTTTGCTTGGGGGGGGGGGGGGGGG
>MUZC01004547.1:218762-249543 GCA_002072015.1 Radix auricularia | reverse complement strand
TTGGGTTAGGTTTAGTGATAGTTTTTAGGGTTTTGGGTTAGGTTTAGTGATAGATTTTAGAGATTGTTTGAATGCACATATAGAATCGGAGGTTCAATGAAAGGCGCAGTGAATACTTGTAACTCTTCAATTTTATAAACATCATTTTATAAACAATGTTACTAAGAATAGCAATAACCGGAAGTGGACGAGCGCGTATGCAGTCGCAAATTGGGTCGTCTTGACGAGGCGATACTCACTACCACACAGGATTGAGAACAAAAAAGTCTGTAGTAGTCGATGTTTGTATCTACTGCCACAATTACATCTTTGTAACTTTATACTTTATTAATCAATTTGGTAGTAAAAAAAAATCAGTGTATCAGCCCTATAAGTCCCTAGAGATTGGGATCTTTAAACCTAAATAATAAGCTAGTGTATTTTTACTCTAGCTTAGTCATAAATAAAAAAGGAGAAAAGTTGACGGAGTTTGAACAGAGAAGAGAAAAGTAATTTAATTTTAATAGTCACAATTTGTGGCTCAGAACTCAGGCTCAGGGAATCATGATTTCAGACTTAATTTTATTCGGGTAAGAATCGGATTATGTTAAATTGTTATCAATATCAATTTATCATGCATCTTAATGTCCGGAACTATTATTTAGTTAGCCTATATTTCTTACTTAGGCCTTAGGCACTTACTTCACTTACTCTTACTTTTTAATTTTTACATTAACTTACACTTACACAACTTGAAGTTGATAAATAAAAAAAAGGCTAAAACCTATATCTCCGACCGGAGCGTCGCGTCTCTTCCGATTTTTTAGGGTTTGGGTTAGGTTTAGCTTTAGAATTTCGAAAAATTGATGATTTTTAGGGTTTGGGTTAGAGTTAGGTATAGCTTTAGAATTTCTGAAAATTGAAGATTTTAGGGTTTGGATGGCCGCCGATAAGGTCGGCCGGTCGGAGATATAGGTTTTAACCAAAAAAAATATTAATAAATAATTAAATATAAGGCTAATTATCGTTGTACGGATCCAAGATGGCGGCCAGAAAGTTGGTAGTGTCCAGGACTGTACGGTTGCGATGTTGTAATTACCTCCCTTTATTGTTGTATTTCCTCGGTTGTCTCTCTCACCAGGGGAGGGGTCTTAAGTCTAAAGGGAGGGGGAACGCCTTCTCTTAAAATTTGAACTAAATAATAAAATAACAATGGGGTGGGGTTGGTAGTTTGGGGAGGGTACTAGTACCCTCCCCAAATAAAAAAAAGAAACGGGGGAGGGGGAACGCCTTCCCTTATAATTATTAGATACGAACCATCAAATACGAAGCGGCGGACATAGGGAGTGATGCAATAATCTATAAGCGCGCCAATTTGAAGGCTCGCTCTTTTTCCAATTTGCCACCGTAGCACAAACATTGCATTGGAAATTTATTACTGATTTTCTAAATAGAAGAAGCTGATTTAAGTGTTTTACTAGTGATATTTTAGAAAGATATAATTCGATAATTATTTATAACGTGTTTTTTGTGTGATTTTCTGCCATTGCCCGGCTCATTTCATTTTCAGCATTTTCCCCTCAGTTGGGACTTTTGATCCGCCCGCCATCTTTGTGATTTGCATAGCAACCAAAGATGGTGGCCGGAAAAGACCTTATTTTGGCCTGAAGCGTACAACAATAATTTACCAAATATAATGTTATTATAATATTAACTTGATAAGTAAATCAATAATTTAATAAGAGCCAATAAACTATAAACTGACTAGTGACTCTACTGTTCTAATTTGATTATTTTGATGTTCTCAAATTTTATAACAAAGTTTACAAAGACAAGGATTTACTGAAACTGAGAGACTGTAAATATAATTATGGCAAAAATGAGGCTAACTAATTATCGTTAAACGGATTAAAGAAGGCGGCCGCAATGGGCGGTTGCGTCCCTCCCTAAAAAGAAAAAAAAAGGGGGGGGGGGAATGCCTTTCCTTATAATTATTAGATACGAATCATCAAATACGAAACGGTTGACATAGAGAGTGATGCAATAAGCCCGTGAATTTGAAGGCTCACTCTTTTTTGTTTTGCCACCGTAGCGCAAACATTGCGTTGGAAATTTCTTAGTGATTTGCTAAATGAAAGCTGAATTTAAGTGTCTATTTAGTGATAATTGGGAAGGATATAGCTCCATAAGTATTAATAGAATTGGTGATAAAAGTGTATTTTTTGTGATTGTCTCCCATTGCCCGGCCCATTTTAATTTCAGCATTTTCCCTCAGTTTGGGACTATCGATCTACCTGCCATCTTTGTCACTTGCATAGTGACAAAGATGGCGGCCGCTATTTTGGCCTGATCCTTACTCCTTACAACGATAATTTACCCAAAATGGAAAATATCTTCAATTTAAAAAAAGACTAATAAATTTTATATCTTAGTATTAGTATGGCATCTGTCCATCTACGAAAGACGATAGATTTATCTTTATTTTTTGCAGCTCTTGGTGTGGCTGATGAGACCAATCCTTGAGTGGCAGTCTCTTCTGCATTTTACACACACGAATGTAGTTGGGCAGTGTTGCCTGGCCTTTCACCTCGCTCTTTTTCCAACTGCTTCTTCCCTAGATCTTAATATTAACACATGGCATATCCAGGATCCACGTCAATTGAACTATATTTTTTAAAAATTAGCCTTCATTCTCCATGGCATTTATGCCATGTCAATTGCATTTTTTTAAAAATTAGCCTTCATGTCAATTGCATTTATGCCTTGGCAATTGCATTTTTTAAAAAATTAGCCTTCACCTAAGGCCTTCTTGTTCATGAATTCATGCATTTTAGTCAATAAAATTTATTATGAAGGAAATAGGACCTTGTAATTTGTTCTTCCCAATTGGAATTAATGACATTGGGTTGCCTGATCAAACCAGGAAAACCACAACTCTATCAAAACTTAAAACTCCTTTAAAAATGCAAGATTAAACATAAACCAAAGATAAACTTAGAACTCAGTAATCTTCTGTAAATAAGAAGCGTATGTAATAGATAAGATTGCTAGTTTCAGGCTGCTTTTTAAGCTTTCTTAATTTCCTTTTTTTTTTTTTAACTATCATCCACTTTTACAACATTATTAGCGTCATGTAACTCAATGTGTTGGACAAAATTTGTTTTGATATCTATCATGCATGTAAATCAAAATTGTTGTGATAGTTTTTATTTTTAGGATATTAATATATTTCTATTTTTTAAAAAAAGATTTTTTTTTACTATGTAAGTCATTTTATTGTTATTGTTGATTGTTTAACTTGTTTTTATGTACTAGCAAGAAAATTAAAATGTCCCTTTGAACCTTGTTTTGTAAGTTTGTTTCAGAGAAAAGGAAAGTTTCATTGAAATAAATTTAATAAAAACTTCATATATTTTCAGATTTCAGCTATGATGTAAATATTGCTAAATAAATAACTGTACAGATATTGTAAAAAATTGTTCCGATCCATTTTGACCTATTAACTAATAAGTATTACTTTATCCATAATCATCGGACATTGTCAATATAGTTGATGTTGAAATTCTTACGATAATGATCACTAAAGTGTACATCAAGCTAAAATGACACACATCTTTCAAGATTTCCTAGTTTTATTACTTCTTTAGCAGTTTCCCATTTGTGCATAAAAAATGATATTTTTGTGTCTAATAAGTATTTGTACTCAAGAAATTACTTTATAGTTTGTTGGCAACGCAGAGGAGTAGCTGACTTGATGAAATTATTCATAAACTTACTTAAAAGTTCCAACTACCATATTTTTTAACTGGAAAAGAACATATACAAGTTATATATTGGATATTAGGGATAAAATTTGTGAAAGTAACAATGAAGAATATTATCATTTAGAAAAAAAAAATTATTTCATCTTGATTGAAGTAATGCAGTCTTTTTTTTTCATTTTTGTAGCCTTGGTTTTATACACAGATAGATTTAAATATCACCATGGTTTTTAATATGGCCTGAAATCTACAAGAGGTTATTACTATTTATTTGTTCATACCTCAGCCATGTTGGGTTTTTAGAAAGCTATGATTTTATAAAAGATTTCTTCTGTGACCTGAATTTTAGGGGATAGCAGATATGGCACACACTGTCATTGCTTGTGTGATATAGTCCATAGTACTTGAAGTTTTATAAGCAGATCATACACAAGAATACCTTATTAATTATTATCTTTGAAGGCTGCCAGACTAAGGGAAGCAATTACTACATATCAGTTTACAAACAACTTTTAAAATTAATTATTGAAAACAATGTTTCTTGTCAATGTCTAACCTTAATTGGTAATAGTTACTTAAACTATAAAAGTTAAGCCTTCTCATTGAATTTTTTAGTATTTTCTGGCTACTTAATCTACTATATACACTAAAATTTTACACTGTGTTAGTAAAGAACAATTGTCTTTGCTTTTTAAAAACTATTTTAATGTTTTGTTTGTTTCAATCTTTCAGTACCCTCCTTGTGAATGCAGGAGCTGTACTGAATTTTAAACTGTGAGTATAACCTATGTATTCAGATTTTACTATATTTATGTTAGGGGGTGGCTGGATATTTGGATTTCCGCCACTATCCGGATAGGATCCAGATATTAATTGTGGTTTGATTTGCAAACTTAAAAATAAAATTTCTACTTGTCTCACATGTAATATCTTATTTGGTCTTATAATTTTTAAAATCTAGACTATTATGAATAATTCAATAATACAAAATAAGTTAAGTAAAAAAATTAAGTTATACATTAGATCAGTGATTGAAAACCTATGCCACGTGTGCCACAAACAGCATGCAGAGCCTCATCAGCGGCATGAAAGTAAAATATTACTTCCTTAATGAAACCAATGTGCTGGCACTTTGTGTTGGCACTTGTTATATATTATAAAAGTAGGTTTTAATTGAATTTATGGCACATGGTCCCAAAAAGGTTTGCCATCACTGCATTAGATTATTACTATATAATAACGTAAACAAATGAACAAGCCTTGATCATGAAATTCAAATCCATGCGAAATATAGTAAAACAATCAATTTTTTTTAAAAAGTATTAAGTAAAAAAGTTACAAAAATACTACGTCAAATAAAAAAATTAAGTTAACTAATAGCATATTAAATTTAAATTGTCTGAATAAAAGTATAGTTTTTATTATGGCTCTTGATCACGACTTTTTTGTACACTACACTACACAATCAGTACAACACTATTCTCCTGGTATACATTCTCAAGTTGGTTCATTAATTTTATTGCAAATATTAAGCTTTTATGTTGACAGTGTTACAGACTTATTGTAAATAGGAGGTATCACATATTTTAATAAATATTTTATAAATTATAGTATGTATTATATTTAGGGCTGTTATCGATTAATTTAAAATTAATCGTTAACTTTCGAAATATTACAGAATAATTAATCTATAATTTTGATTAAGGCTAAAAATAAGATGTATGACGACATTAAACTGCAAATTTCAAGGGAAGTAACAAAAACAAGCAATTCACATTTTTTAATTTAAATATAAGTAGTTCAATATAATGTCAATGAATTAAAATTTTGTTATTGATAATTTAGTAAAAACAATGTTTAATTGTTGATATCATTTTCCTTATAAAGCAGCTTATTTTAAAGTGATTTTTTTTAATGGAGAAGTTTGTATGTAAAAAAATCAAACTATTTTTAATAATTAATAATTGATTATTTATTGATAAATCAGTATCACCAAACGAGACGATTTGTTCAATTTCAATCGCTATTTTAACGATTAAAATAGTTTTAAGCGATACAAAATTTTCAGATTAATCGAGAAATTAATCAATAATTTCCACAGCCCTATTTATTTTTCATACATTTTTATTATATTTTAAATGTTCATAATAATTGTTTTTATATACTAAATAGAAAGTACACCCCATTAGCTCTTACACTTAAATGTAGAGATATCTGGACCCTGGATCCAGCAAATGTTAGGGCCAAACTATACGGATCCGACAAATAGTAATTATAAAAAACACATCCGGCAACCCCCTAATTGATGTAAACATTTAAAGTTTCATTACTAATTTTAAACATTTAACAAATTTTTTTTTAAATATACTAATGATTATGACTTTTAAATTAGGGGGAAAAGTTTATAAAGTGTAATTATATGGAATTGCTTTTATTTAATCCTTAAAAATTGTATGCTTTTCTTCTATAATGTACAATCAAGATAAAAATTAATTTAACTAAACATTGTATCATTTTAAGATTTTTTACACCAATTTAATCACCTTTGATCTGTCATTTCAGAAAGCGTTCAAGAGATGAAGAAGCATTTATGCCTAATACAGAAAGCACAACAGGTACATAGGTGTCAATCATTAGAAGCTCAGTGTGACTACATTAATACTTAGTTAAATTAATATTTAACAACAAGAAAAAAAAATTTTGGATGGCAACTAAACATTCTTCCTGAAATAATACATGGTTACGAAAAATGTTGAACCTAATCCCTTTGTTGTTAAATAAGCTTACTATTTTAAAAAATGGTGTATACATTCAAAAGCCCATATGCTATGACTTAAGGGATCTTCAAGTGAAGTCAGAGGGATGGATTTATAAATATAATAAGCTTTAATTCAAAAATGCGCTATCTTTATTTTATCCCCCCTTTAATAAAATATGATAAATTCCCACAACTGTTGAATGCAGTACCTATAACATATTTATCTTTATCTCTGATTCAGTTCCTGACTCTAAAACTCTCGATACTTGATACATCCTATTATATAATATTACAGATTTCTTTGCTTCCGAGGGGATTTCCTCTACATGACTTTAGTGAATACATTTTCCAGATCTTAGTAAAGAGTTTATGAGTGTCCACCTTATTCTAGAACTTCTGATTTAAGTAGTAATGTTTTGAAATAATATAAATGCCCTCTATAGATTTTTAAAACATAAATTCAATGTTTTAATTTCAAGTCTTTAGAAAGTTCCAAATAAGTTCTACTATGTCTTTTCCATAGATAAGAAAGTAAAATCTATTCACATAAATGTGTATCACAAAACACAATTTTAAGTAGATTATTGCTTCTAGGCAAAATTTAGAGACACACTTTTAATAAATCCTTTTCAAATTTCTTAAATTTTAAAGTGATAATATCCCAATCTTATTGAAAGGGGAATCAAATTTAATTTTAAACATTGCACTTCATATATCATATTTTTTAAATATTTTCAAAGGGACGGTTATTAACAAATGTTAAGTGTGTTCTTGAATCAACATAAATACTAAGTGTGTAAATATTTAATATTGTGTGCTCAATAGTAAACATAATATTAGCAAATGGGGTCAATTATTTTAAACTCATAAAGAGTTTATGAAATGTTTGTCTAGTAAGATAACTTTTAAATGTTAGATTATACTTAGCTACAATTTGACAATTATTGAAAGGGGATCAAATCATAAATTCAAGAATTATTTTAAATCTGGCCCTTTGTGGCGGTAAATTTTTATTCCGCAAAATTTTTTGACAGTGTTATAAGTTATAGATTTATTCAATGCTGATAATCACTGAAGAAGTTATTTTCAAATTTTAATACAAACCTTGTCAAAGGTTATTGGCTTTTATTACTTCAAACAAGTAAACTTAAATGATAATTTTAAAATCAAAGCTGCTACTCACTACTTTAAAAAAAAATTCAATTCCTAAATAGGTGTCAAATGAAATTTAAAGGATTTTAAAAAAAATTGCATATTCATATATGCTTAATAAATCTTTCTACTAATTTCCTTTTTTTTTGTACAGGAGATAAAATCAGAGAATTCTTGCTGAGTCTGAGACACCTTCGAATCTTTATCGCACTTTGGAATATCTTTATCATGTTTCTTATGTTGGTGTAAGTATATCATCTTTCTGGTAACATAAATTCAATAGGATGTTATTTGAAACAGATGTTTAAAATGTAACTTAATTTTCTGTGCTGGTATCATCATTATTTTTCATTGTGTGGTTATTGAATGATCATTTTATGGTCACAGTATTCTTAACTTTTCTGGTTAAATTACTTTTTAATCTATGCTTGAAGTTTGAACTGGATGATTTAAATATTAATTTAATTTTGATTTCTCTTCAGATTTTTCAGCCACTGATGCGATGTGTTTTTAAAACAAGCCAGAACTAAAGCCTTATACTTATCCTTTTCTTATGAAAACAATGACAAAGAAAATCATGGCCATCATTGTCAATTCTATAACTGGCAGGAGTAGGGCTGCCTTAATCTAATTGTGGTAATCTTGAAATACAGTGAAATTTATTGACATGATGTTTATGTATATAGTGGAGTTCATCTTTTGATTTGTAAATAAAATCTATGACTTGGGTTATAAAAGTTGGTAATATTAATGAATATTTAATTTCTGTAACAGTCGAATATTTACATCATGCAAATAATGAGTAGCTATTGTTTGCTGAATGTACGTGACATTATTAGAAGCCTTGTACCATCTCAAAATTATAATTTTAATGTCATTTGTAGATATTTCAAATAAATAGTGAACAAAATAAAAGTGTTGGAGATATTATAGAAGAGTCTAAACCTGTTATACTTTTTAAATTGTTTTAAAAATAAATTTACTTGCTCAATAACAACTCACAAAACAACAAAAATAAGTAAAATAGAAAATGTCAGAGAGCTTCACTGAACTATTAAGAATGGGCAGTAATTTACTATTATTTCAAATCTATTAAATAAGCTTTGACATGACTAGCTTTCTCTCCCCTTAACATTTACTTCTATTTTAGTGTATGGTACTGGTACATCTTGAATTTGACCTGTATTAAAACATACAGCAAATAGTTTATTTTTGCACTATACACTTTACAGTTTGCTTACATATGTAGATGTTAATAAATTAGGGTCCCTAAATACTTGAATACAATGTTTACAAAATGTGTTTCATACATTGTCATTAGGATGTCATTTGTACTATTTAAAAAGTTGAAATAATCAATATAAAATGTTATAGAACAGTTTGTTGAAAGCATCTATATGTCATTTCAATTTCCTGATGACCCATATGTTCTTATTTGTAATTCAGCTCATCATATTTTTGTTAAAAGCTGAAATTAAATGTTGGTCTTATAACATTTTCCTGGCTGTCCTTGTATTTGTAAACCCAGATAACATACAACATTTTCCTAGTTATCCTTGTGTTTGTAAACCTAGGTAACATACATTTTCCTAGCTGTCCTTGTAGTTGTATACCTAGGTAACATACAATATTTTCCTATCTGTTTTTGTATTTGTAAACCTAGGTAACTTATTACAGAAAACAAATTCAGTTAAAAAAATGGTGTTTTTTTTTTGCTTCCATTTATTTTTTAAAAAAAGATCTTTTTATCCAAGCTGAAGACAACATCAATTCTTTATTGTCATGTTTTAAAAAAGTATTTTGTTATGTATTTCTGTATATACCAGTGTTAAAATATTCATCCCTTTTTTAAAATTATTAATACCTTGAGAACAAATGAGTTTACCACTGAACGTTTCTGTGAGCTCTGTATATCTGTGGGGAAATTCGCTGCTTAGCTTCCATTGTGTATGACCTCACATGTCTTGACCTCGGCATCACATGTCTTGACCTCGGCATCACATGACTTGAAGACATGTTAAAATAAATTATTTAATGGACACACAGTTGAATGTCTTCTAGTTTTATTTGTCCTCATGTCCCGCCATGTTTTTTTAAAAAAATCACTAGATCATGAGTTGAACTCTGACCTCATCCATATCTTGTCAATTACTGTCATCATAAAAGTATCTAAAAGTAAATAGAGTCCTGACATGTTAGTGGTAGTGGGAGAGAGCCACTACAAGTTAGCTGAGATGAGTGCCAGTAGGATGAGTCTATATTGACCAAACTGCTGCCCTTCTGCCTCCCCCACCCCAATCCATGGGTCCTCTTATTTCAGTATTATATTTCAATGATAAAATTAAAGCTCAGAAACATTGCTTTGTTCTTTTGAAAAAATTAAAGAAAAAACATTAAACAAACTGCCATACTTTTTAATGGAACCTTATATTCCCAGAGTCTATTTAGGTCTTTGTCAGTTTTGTAGTTCATCTCGCCAATTCTCAGTTATGTAGGTCACCTCACCAAGTCTCAGTTCTGTAGGTCACCTCGCCAAGTCTTAGTTATGTAGGTCACCTCGCCAAGTCTCAGTTCTGTAGGTCATCTCGCCAAGTCTCAGTTCTGTAGGTCACCTCGCCAAGTCTTAGTTATCTAGGTCATATCGCCAAGTCTTAGTTATGTAGGTCAACTCGCCAAGTCTTAGTTATGTAGGTCACCTCACCAACTCTTAGCTATGTAGGTCAACTCGCCAAGTCTTAGTTATATAGGTCACCTCGCAAAGCCTCAGTTCTGTAGGTCAACTCGCCAAGTCTTAGTTATGTAGGTCACCTCGCCAAGTCTCAGTTATGTAGGTCAACTCGCCAAGTCTTAGTTATGTAGGTCACCTCACCAAGTCTTAGTTATGTAGGTCAACTCGCCAAGTCTTAGTTATATAGGTCACCTCGCAAAGTCTCAGTTATGTAGGTCACCTCGCCAAGTCTTAGTAAAATTAGTTATGTAGGTCACCTCACCAAGTCTTTGTTATGTAGGTCACCTCGCCTAGTCTTAGTTATGTAGGTCACCTCGTCTAGTCAGTTATGTAATTTGGAACTTTCTATCAGACGGCGCCATCAGCTATTTGATGACTAAAGGGAAAACTCCATCCATCAACCAACTATCCACACATTTAATGGAATCATCCACCAGTTTGAAGCACCCTATAAAAATCAAATGTTCCATGTCTATCACGCCTGGTCTGTGGCCAATGCTCCCAAATCCCATGAGATGATCATTTTCTCCCTGTGGAAAATAAAAACTTGTGTAGCGTCTGATCACAAGAGATTTGAGTGGGACGAGTAGTCGAATAATTTGGTCATAGAAAAAGGTAAATTAAGTTTTTATACACACAAACATTCTGTGCCCATATTATACTAAACAGTTCTCCTGTTTCACTTAAAATATAATGAATCGAATGCTGGTGAGTGCTCAGAAACCAAATAGGTAATAAATATTTTTAAGACGATTTTAGTATTAAAAGTACTATCAGTATACAGTAGTTTTACTAGCAATAGTCATGCTTTAATCATCATCCTTGGCACTGCAGCTCAGCCTTGATCAATGACGTTCTTGCGGATCATTGGCGCCTCACCTCATACCCGGCCTCCCACCCCCATATCCGACCTCTCGTCCCCATACCCGGCCTCCCATCCCCATATCCGGCCCCCATCCCCATATCCGGCCTCCCACCCCCATACCCCATCTCCCGCCCCATACCCGGCCTCTCACCTTCAGCAACTGGAGGTACTTGTCAAACTCATCCATCTGTATCATTCACAATTTGTCATTATTGTCATGCATTTGAGATGAAAGCCTAGGTAGTTAACGCCACAAAAGCTGGTGGAGGCCCTGGCTATCATAGCATTATCTCTCTGTGAGTACATGTAATATTCAAAGGATTGCATGATCGATCCGACATCCAATATACTGGTCTTGGTCAAACTACTATAAAAAATTTGTTTATGTACGTTTCCTTTCAGAGGATAGACCCAGGTCATCATTTTATGCCCCCATCACCCTCTTTATTTATACTTTCGTGAGTTCCAGACTAAAGCCATGATGGTGTCAACACATGATGGTGTCAACACCTTTCAAAACAGATTCGTCTTAGAGTAATTGAGACGCAACTCTAGTAATCCCATGACCTCAGCGATGCTGTTATTGTCACGCATGTCATACTGTACTTTTAATAATTCAGTGCGATGGTTCATACCAGTTACCAGCCTCGAAATTCGTGGCTGAGTTTTTGTTATCGGCAACCTCGTGTCATTTTCAACTTTAAATTAATGTTTGTTTGTTTATTTTTTTTTTTAAATATTTTTTTTCCTGTTAATTTATAGATAAGTTAAAAATAAATCGAGTCTCGCTCTGTTAATCACTGTTATGCAGATACAAACGGTACTAAAACTCGAAAAGCAAGCATCGTCATCATGGGTGTGAATGGTTCATACATCAAGTAAATTTGTTCGGTGGTTGTCTAGATTTTGTTTATTGACTACTTTATTGTCAGAAATGATCGGTTACGTTTCATATTAATTACCCTAAAACTACAGAGGCATCTCAATAATTTTCTCAAAATCTCCAACACACGTTTCAAACAAACGTGTACTTCGATTAAAATTAAACGTGTTCAAAGTGTTTTAAAAATATATATCTTTAATTAGGGCCCGTCCTTAATTAATGTGCGTCGTCACGCTCAAGAGGGTTGGAGGGGTGTAAGAAAGTGTGACAGGGTGGAGGGGGTCCGGTCATGTGTTACGTCACGTGGTTTTCTATTAAATTTTAATTGTTTTGTTATTAAAAACAAAACAATTTTGTTCGAAAGTGTGACGTACTTGGGGGAGGGGGGGTCGGAGATTTGTGACAGGGGGAAAACTGTCAATTGACGTACTTGGGGGAGGGGGGTCGGAGATATGTGACAGGGGGGAAACTGTCAATTGACGTACTGGGGGAAGGGGGGTCGGAGATTTGTGACAGGGGGTAACTGTCAATTGACGTACTTTATTCAAACTTCAACTTCAAGCCACTATTAAAAATATAAATTGCTATTTAACTAGCATTCGTTTGTTGTTGTTTTTTTCTGTATAAGTTTGCGACCCCACAGTAAAATCATCACGAGCCTCTGCTGTCCCGACCCTCATGCTTAGAGCCCGCGGTCAACACTGAAACCCTATCGGACTAACGCATTTCAAAAACACCTTCCTAATTATCAGATTAATTGAGATACCTTGGGAATCCCAGCCCCCACACACAATGTTTTTGGCAAGCACCAGTTCGACATCAGCTAATCACCAGCTCACAAGGACCCAGCACAAAGCAGGTTTTTTCAAGTCTTGGTGCCGCACGGTGTGGCACCAGATCACCAACGTCTCCGAGTTTGATGGGGAGGTTAATGAAATATTCAGTCGCGTTGTTCCGTTCGTCGAGCCCGCTGACGGCACCCAGTAGATTAGGTCGCTCAAGAGTCTAATGCCACAGTGACGACATCCTATGCTACGCCATCAATGCTTAGCCCTGGCCTGATGGACTTTGATCCCCAGGGGCGTCTCCCCCGAGACAACCTGGGGTTCGTCCTTTCGCGTTACACCATGAAAGGACTTAATTAACTATTAATTAGACTTGCGAGATCAGTAATATAATTAAGGCAAAATGGCTCACCAAGGGCCCAGATCTGAAATTGTCATCAAGATACTGTACCTCACCGTATATGTGGCCGGCCTTAGCTATTTCCACGCAATAGGACTCTTCAGTCTTTGATATGAACAGCGGGAATTTAGCAATGCGCTAACTGTTGAATGCAATATCTGGCAAAGATAGAAGGGGGAAGCTGAGGAGTAGTCTTAAGAGCACAAAGTGACAAACATTTTAAGGACAAAGTTCAAATAGTAGAATAGACTGAGTAGACTGTAAAGACACGGAAAATTAGATCCGTGCTCTCAGTTTTATTGTGGCAAATAGGCTGAGTTCTGGAACTTATTCTCGACCACTCAGAAAGTTTATTTTATTGCATATTTGCGTCATGTCCTGTTACCAAAAGATGCTTCAATGTATCTCATTGGTCACACCGTTTTGTTGTTTCCCTGGGAAAGGGTTGAAATAATAGTAGAGCCTCGAGCTTTAAAGAATTCACAGGTGGTTCCGACATGATTGTGATAACTTAAAACAATAAAACCTAGATGAAGTTCTGCTATTTTATGAGGCGTTACTTAAAATTATTGTGCCTTTTGTGATTAACCCATTGGATTCTTATTGCGTCTACGATTTTTTGCAGACATGAGACAGACGCATCGACCTGTACCGTTTCTATGTGACGTGATATTTCTCCCATGATGCACCCAGCCTCCTATCACCTACAGACTGAGTTCA
This sequence comes from Radix auricularia, assembly GCA_002072015.1. Classification (NCBI taxonomy): domain Eukaryota; kingdom Metazoa; phylum Mollusca; class Gastropoda; family Lymnaeidae; genus Radix; species Radix auricularia. The sequence continues at coordinate 235,512 of MUZC01004547.1, read as the reverse complement.
GCCCGGTCCTCACGTAATTGCCTCTCATTAATTAATGACCCCGAGAACATCAATGCCCACTTCACTACGCACATCAAACATAACAAAGAATTATTTTTTTTTTGTGGTAAAGTTAAGATCCTGGGGTCAATTACTTTAAAGGTTTAGCCATAAATAAGTCAAAGATTTCATTAATTGATCGCCTCAAAAACTGGCGGGCTTCCAAGGAAGGGGGGGGGTAAAATGGAAAATTTTAGTCACAGAACTACCAAACATCTTAATGATCTATGTAAAGAATATAATTCCGTTGATAATTTTTGTATGCAAAACTTTCAATGACGGAAAGTTTATGCGGTGATTTATGTAGCGAAAGTGAATTCACCGCCCTAAACATCTGCTACAGTCTTGGAAGATGTCAGCCACGCCGGTTTAGGTGTCGTAAAACATGTTTCCTGCCTGAAACAAGTTGTTTTGTGACGTATACTTGTGTCTATGGAGATACACAGAACTATTAAATCTGGACTCGCAGAAGGGACACGCTAAGCTATCTGCTAAATGAAACAGATTGATCTCATAATTTTTTTGCGATACAAGTGTGCAAGTTTGAGTTGGTGGAAATTTGACAACTCCACACTTGAATGCCACACCAACATCACAGCAATGTTCATTGACAGCCACACCAATATCACAGCAATGTTCATTGACAGCCACACCAATATCACAGCAATGTTCATTGACAGCCACACCAACATCACAGCAATGTTCATTGACAGCCACACCAACATCATAGCAATGTTCATTGACAGTCACACCAACATCACAGCAATGTTCATTGACAGTCACACCAACATCACAGCAATGTTCATTGACAGTCACACCAACATCACAGCAATGTTCATTGACAGCCACACCAACATCTCAGCAATGTTCATTGACAGCAACACCAACATCACAGCAATGTTCATTGAAAGCCACACTCACATCACAGCAATGTTCATTGACAGCAACACCAACATCACAGCAATGTTCATTGACAGCCACACTCACATCACAGCAATGTTCATTGACAGCAACACCAACATCACAGCAATGTTCATTGACCAGTGACAACTTATATTGATTTCGAGCCGCTGCTTCAGATTCGATTGACACAACCCAATGAATTAAAAACTACACCTAGGTGTGTGTGTGTGTGTGTGTATCCCGCCTCGATCCCCCCTCCCGCATCCCCATCACCCACCATCCATGGTAAAAGTCGGACATAATGCAAGGGACTTAATCACTAATTAATTGAGCGGGTTTCCCAATAAATGTCTCAATAATCCTATGTGTTAGTAGGTAATGCCCCCATTTCATAACGACGTACGTCAGTAACAAGGTCACCGAGCACTGAATGCACCCAGTGGGAGGCATGAGAACAGGCCTGGAGGAACATACAAGTGGAGACACAAATACAGTCACTTTATTCTACAAACACTTTCTATTTCAAAGAGATTGGGCATTAATGAAAATGTATATAACTGTAACAGAAACTCAGAATTTTGGATTGAAATAAATTGACTTAATATGGAATGATAAATTGGGTTGACTTTTGACCTTTCAACCTGTTAAATTAGCCAGCAAGTGACGTGTTCTGATGTAAGGCTAAAATAATAGCAGGAATCGATCATAGCCCGTCACGTGAGCTATCAAAAAAACATTTATCGTAATGGGCTGGACCCTACCGCACATGCGTGATTGTGTTGGTGTGTGTGTGGGGGGGGGGGATTGCCCTGGTCTGCGTTTGTGATTGTCCTTGTAAGTATATCTGGGATTTTCCTGGTGTGTGTCACAGATTATCTGGAATTAGATCCATCTGATATGTTTTGTCATGATGTGTGTGTTTGTATGTGATTGTCACGATTTAGCTTTTCGTCTCTTATAGTGATGGCGAACCGATGGCACGCGTGCCACATTCGACACACAGAGCTTTACAGCAGGCACGCTTCCTTAATTAAACCAGATAAGCCAAATCCCCATTTATGTGTTTCCATGGAGTGTTGGCATTTTGCTATAAATAAGTGGATTTGGATGAATTTGATATTAATCCTGATCCATCAGAAAAGGAAGGAATATGAATAAGTGAAAAAGCTTGAAGCGAGTTCTATAAAGGTTAACCATTAAATAAAAAAGTACACATAATCTTTACTCCGAAGATTATATAAATAAAATAAGGCGTTCCCCTCAAATATATAAAACAATGTGTCAAGTCTTACAGTTTTTTGTTCCTTGTAGGTTACCATTGTGTCCCATAACCTCGTAGTCGTAGGGTTGTAGCTCCTAAGGACTCCCACATCCATTATAATTTTCTCTGGGCTCGGTGGATCTGGCGGCGCCCATCTCCTCTCCAGGTCAGCAAGTTATTCGTCAACATTTTTATTGCGGCTTCAACGGGGGCTTGATCCCACGCCCCTCAGCTTGTGAGGCAAGCGCACTATAAACTTTGCTATCCAGCCGCCAATCACAATAATTTATCATAAAATTTTAACTAGACAATTAACGCTAACGTTAACATGTATTAAATGTAACTAACCTAACGTTTGTGTCCAGTGTCCGACATGACAGCATTCCAAATTATCTAAACTTCCCAATGGCTCTTGCCCAAATCAACCTACTCTCCAAGTTAAACTTAAAAAGCTTAGAAATTAACTTGCATCCCTCTCCTCTAGTGAAGCTACCAATGATGTTCCAAACCTCAAGAGATTGATTTTTTTCCAGAATTTCTCATGAGAAATTATTCGGAAAGCTTTTTTTCCCTCTTCTTTTTTCTCCTACGATGTACATTTATATATTTACTTTAAAAAAAATTAAACTTGTACAAAACTTCACGTGAACTTTTTTTTTTGCAAAGAAATCGCTTTATTCCATATGTGGTTTTAAAATATATTTTGTTGAACGTAACTATGTGTTTATGTTTACATTTATACTTCCCTATAAAAATAGTTAAACAAAATTGTTTGAATTTATTTAGACTACGATTGCCTTCCCTTCCAATCGACATTAACTGTGGCGACTCTTAGAACTACGAACTGTCATTGAGATGGCATGTTGTCCACGAGTTTGTAATCCTCAAACAACATTCTTGGGGTAATCATACACACGGTGAAAGCTAACTTGTAATAAATAGTGAATCAATGTTGGATTTTTAAACTTTTAAATTCCCTCATTATCTTATTAGTCACAAAAAACACACACAATTCTCTTCTTTTATGTGGGATGAGCATTCAGTATTTCCCTGACTAGACACTTTCAGTTACATAAAATATGCTAAAAATCTGGTAAAATGTAGGCCTATCTCTTCAAATTTTCATTGTCAGTTGGGAAAGTCCGCAAAACTAATATCTGCGAAGTCCTGTTCTTGACAAGTAATCCTATATATCTAATAAAAGACAATTTTTGTCCTGACATCGATAGCGATTTGTCCCTCAAACTCCTACAAACTCCCCACAGCCAATCAGAAAAATTAAATCTGATTTACATATTGAACAAGTTTACGCAGACGTTCAAAGCGAGTTACATTTTGTGCAGTATATTTTCCAAAGACTTTATTTTGAACGGTATGCGTCGAATTTATAGTCAAAAACTTTGTTTTGACAGTATTTTTGACATGGCCGGTCGAGACGGCTGTTGGACGGGAGGTACAACATGCCACTGAAACGACGGCAGAACGTCATTGGGCGGCTTTGTTGCTCGTAGTGTCATAATCCAATGCGTTGTGAGAGAATTGTTAAGAAATGTTGACCGAGTTGCTTAGTACTATAGACAAAAGCGCGTACACTCCTTAAAAACAACGATTTTCCTACCTCCATTGACTGCCGTCTAAATAAAAAGAGGGTCAAACTTTTGTGGTAGAGGAGTGGGGGAGGAGTTCATTCCCTTTAGGGGACAGCTGGCTCTTACGTTTCAGACACGCAACTGGTATCTCTGAACGACACTGGAAATAAAACAGCCCCCCTCGTCTTACCCCCCAGGTCTGATTCTCCATCTTCTGAGACGAGTCTACCCTGGAATTACTGACGTGAAAGCCCGAGTTAACGCTATCATCTGGTGTGCAGGGTTCGCCCTTGGACTCAGCTAACCATATCCAAGTCACCAATTGTACGGAGACAAGATCACAATTTACCCATGATGCCGTGTCGTGTGAAGACAACATCTCGTAGTAACGAATATCAAATTTCCATGGCCAGGAGGACAACAAGAAACGTTGTAATCTGGTAATAATACAAAATATTTCGTTGCGGCTTTAGCGTAAGTCGTATTCAAATCTTTCTGAATCGGCGCTGGCTAAATGGGCGCTGGCTAAATGTATTTTGTTAAAAAAAGAAAAAGAAAGATACACAGGAAATCAATGTGGATACTATTTTAGATAACTAGAGAATTGTCAATACAATGTACTCTGGATGTAGATTTGTCACTCGTGCTGACTCAAATCCCGATTCCAGTACTCATCCTCGTGTGATACAAGCCCTGATTCCAGTACTCATCTTCGTGCTGACTCAAGTCCTGATTCCAGTACTCATCTTCGTGCTGACACAAGACTTGATTCATTCCAGTACTCATCTTCGTGCTGACTCAAGTCCTGATTCCAGTACTCATCTTCGTGCTGACACAAGTCCTGATTCCAGTACTCATCCTCGTGTGATACAAGTCCTGATTCCAGTACTCATCTTCGTGCTGACTCAAGACTTGATTCATTCCAGTACTCATCTTCGTGCTGACTCAAGTCCTGATTCCAGTACTCATCCTCGTATGACTCATGTGCTAACACCAGTACTTATACCTTGTGTTGAATCCTGTATGATGACTCCAGTATTACCACCAGATGAAACTGAAATTTGATACGAAAGCTATCTACTTCATATGCGCATCATAATCCTGTAATGACGTCCCTATGATGGGAAATGCTGTTTTGTATCTCCCTATTACCAGCCACTGAATGACCTCATTCTCTGACCATTGTTATCAACTCTACCGCTACAGGTTTCATCCATCAGATTTCTACAACAGGTCCTTTAATTGTCTAATTTACTGGATATGGGGAAAGGGAACCCCGTGTGACGTCACGAGATGTATCTAAAATTATCTCCACCAAATAAACTCTCGCTCATATTTGGAACCTTTTTTTTTTTCTAGGTATACATAGTAAAACTGGTACATGCCAAGATTGCCTTTGATTCTTTTTCACCCTCACAGTGCACGGTCGATTAGGTATCTGAACATCTAAAACATGTCGTCGGCCTGTAATATATTTCAATGAGAAATTTAACAACCCGTAAAAACCAAGTTTTTTTTTACTATAAACTATAAACGCTAATATATGAGACTAAAATATAAAATAATTGATTATATTGAATATAATATGCACCGCGCGGCAGATTATCATGAACATTACAGATCGGGAAAATATCCTAAAAGTATGTTCACTATAGTACGCCACGCGCGACAGATTAGCCTAAACATTACATGGTACATAGAGATATTTTGAGATAAACTAAAAATTCATTAATTTCATTACAGTACATTCGATCGATCTGTAATTTCGATATAATGCATTGTTAGGTGACAAGAGTCTATGTGCAAAATTTCAGCTCAACACATTTCCGGAAAGTGGGTCATTTTTTATTGTTATTTTTCCGCTGGTGGGACCATCAGAGACAAGACCGTGAAGTTAATATAAGGGATTTTAAAATGATATTTTTGTTTCATATTTGCCATTATTTTATTTTTGAAACAAACATTTTATGAAAAATAGAGTTTTCCCCACATTCCATTCCCTAGAGAGTGTCACAACATTAAAATCCCCCCCCCCCTAAAAGAACAACCAACAGAACCGCTAGAAATTTATTGCTATTTCTACAACGTGCGATAAATTTTTAGGATATGGAAAGGCGCTTGAGAGACTTGTGGTGTTAGGGACAACCAGGGCCCCTCCTGAAAATAATAGATTTTAAAAAAAGTATTTCATATTTCATGTCCATTTGTGGGGCTATTAAGTTACGATGTGCTGGCTGGCTGAGTCCTCTACACGTCTACACAATTCCCCAGCAAGTGTCCGGACGGAAACATGAAAACAAAAGGGGGTTGGGGGGGGTGTAAGTGACAACGTAAGGTGAGAGGAGAGTCCTGCTCACTGGTAGAGAAAGATGGTAGATCGGGGAGTGGGGGTGGAGGTGGTAGGCCCCTGTATAGTTTTTTTTTTCTTTGTACAGCCCAGTTTAGGGTCAGCGAAATTGCGAAAATCCAGAAAAAAAACATGTTTACACCGACCTGAGTTGAAAAACAATTTTAAATAATTAATTTACTCGATTGTTTTTGCAGTGGGCACAGTAAACAGAAAATGATTTGAGAATACTTGCGAAAAAATTAGGGCTTTGTAATGATTTTGTATTTAAAAAATTGTTTGATTAATCAGGAAAATATTTATTCGATTAATTAATTAATTTCTATTAATAAATGTGTGTAACGCACATATATATATCCCATTAAGTCGCAATTCATTATTTCGGGAAATCGGTTAAGTCGCGGAAATTCCATGGCTCCTAAATATCGGGGTGTAACACAACAAATTCTTTCTGCCATGCAAGAAATAAAGAGAAAAACCTTTTTGTTTACGTATGCATATCTAAAAAAAACAAAAACAATAATACGAGGGAAAAGTATGTAAGTAACTATAATCAACCCGTAAAAACAAAGTTTTTGACTATAAATCTCTAAAATATATAAGACTGGACTTAACGTTTTTATAATGTTTAAATATTTGTAGACTGAACGAGACTGAACTCCCCTTGCTGTGCAACGGGAGGGGGGGGGTGGGGGGAATGGTGATCGATGTCAGGACTGAACTCCAGTGTCCAGTGTCAGGTGGAGGTTATTAATAGCAGACGACCAAACATGTTATATGGAGATAAACTTTAAAAAATGCATTAATTTAATAACGGTAAATTTGATCGATCTGAAATTTTGATTGTTAGGCGACACAAGACTAGGCCTATGTGCAGCACGATGGCATAACGGGAAGTGAGTCATTTTGACTTTTGTTTTTCAGTTTGATGGTGAGCCCACCACAAGACAGGGAAGTTAATATAAGGGATTTAATAAAAAAAAATAAGTATGAATAATTTGGAGGTAAAAAAAAACTAGATATATTTTCTTAAATTTTAATCGTTCAAAAAATTATTCGATTAAAAACTTAACAATTAATCGATAAATTAATAGTTAATTTACGCAGCCCTAGTTAAAATAAATGAATTGATTCATCTATCTCAGCAAAAATATATGTGTGAATCGTTGTAAGCTGGAGGTTTTAGAGAAAGTTCTCACATATAAATTATAGCCTTTCATTATGTAAGTTGCCTAGCCGCCACTTACCAGAATAAGATTTTGCCATTCTGGACCAAACGGGCGAACGGCAAGATGAAGTTTTATCTTGATTTTAATACTACGCTTTCACTCATCTCAGACTCATCTGTATTGATTACACAATAAATCTTCAAATTTTATCAATGGCATTGATTTCATTCACTTTGCCAGCCAGGATAGAGTATACCTAGTATACTCTGGATTGTTCTCGGAATATTTGTTGTTTAAAGTTTATTTAATATTCGTTGTGTATTCACGTCAAAATGCAAATCTAAGTTTGTATTTAAAGCTGTCAAATAACTTCGTGATCACCCAATGCGATTAGACCCGGTTAATAAAAATCATTTCATTATATTTTTCTTTATTTATGGTTTTGATTTTTCTAAAGTTTTAAAAAAGAAAATTTTTTAAAAAAACATTAAAAAAATTAATAAATAATATATCTATAACATTTTAGAAGTTGTTGGAATCCAAAAACTTGTTTTAAAGGAGATAAAATCAGGTTAAAAAGATAAGTTTTTAACACAAGTTTTTAAACAACTTTTTAAAACAAAAGAAACTTTGAAAGAGGCAGCTCAATGAATGACCTTTCTTCGTGAGGCTCGCGTAGCTAGGTCTCAACATTAGGTCCACGATGTGGTAATGACCCCGAACCTCTACTGTAGAATACAGGAAATTAAACAAACCGTATAAGAAAGTTTTTGACTATCAATCTCTCTCTCTATAATTCTCTACATGATACAACCATGCAGGACAAGAAGCTGTCTGACCTCTGACCCCCACCGACCAATCAGATTGCAAGAAAAGGTAGTAAACTTCAACATTTCGTTGAATTGAAGTCAATCACTATATTCTTTAGGAAAAATAAAATAACATGTAATTTATAGGGTAATGGCTATAACATTCGCCTAACACGCGGAGGTTGCAGGTTCAATCCCCAGCTAAGACATTACGTTTTTAATTTTTTTTTATGTTTGTGCCCGTTCAAAGCCCACGATCTTTTAGATCACCATAACAAGCACAAGACGAGTGGAAATTAGCTTGACGAATGACCTTTGTCAGGTTATGCAAATTAGTTTATGGTTGCCAAGCTAGGGTGGTGCAGGGTTGTGATGTAGTTTGTGTCTCTTCCCCCCCCCCCCCACACACACACTTTCTTTGCACTATCTATGAGCACATCTGCGACGTATGATACGCCGCGGGCATCTAGTCTAATATATATGAGACATTACTGAAAGTATTGATTATATTAAATATAATGCGCACCGTGCGATAGACTACCATAAACATTTACAGATTGGGAATATATTATAAAAGTATTTTCAATATAATAGGCACTGTACCGCGTGACAGGAAAATATTAAAATGGTTGTTTAATATATTACGCACCGCGCGACAGTCTAGCACAAAAATTTACTTGTAACATAGAAATAAACTAAAATTTCATTAAATTATTCGATCGACATGAAATTTTGATTCAACGCATTGTTAGGTGACAAAAGTCTATGAGCAAAATTCAGCTCGATAGCATCACGGAAAATGGGCCATTTTTAACTTTAGTTTTTCGATGACGGTGAAGTTAATATAATGGATTTTTAAAAAAAAATAGCTTATCAAATTTTGTTAGTGCCCATCATTACAGCACATCTAAAAGATTCCCCACAATGCAGCCCGTAACGCCATCAGTGTCCCGTGAGTGAAGACCCTAGCACACAGCCCCGACCTAGTCCCTTGACATTGATCTTCAAATATCATTTCACTTGTGCTAGCATCGACAAGTGGATGAAATTAACGACAGCTCTCATGCTTTATTTTATGTTCGCTTTCTTTTTTTAATTAAAATTATTTCACAGCTTTGTTTACCGCTTCATTTCATAGGAAATAATTGTAATCTTGTCTATTAATAACACAAGCAACATTCGGTTTAACGTGCGCAACTAGAGCGACATCGTGTGATGAATACGATTGTCTCAGGGGTAAGTGTGATAGCATTGCTTAAAATTTGACTTGGGTGTTATTGATACGTATGCAAGATTTATTCGAAATAAAAGCCACAGCGGATATTAACAACAATGTCTAGTAATATCCTGACATTACTAATTTTGTAGTTGTGTTTCGTGTGTTTTAAGGTAAAAATGCGTGTGTTAAGGAGGTGGCGTTGGGTGTCTGAACGAAAGGCTTACTGTGAATTTTTTGAACACGGTTTTGGTGATAAGACAATAAGATGAAAATAATAACAAGAGAACAATAACAAAACAACAGTACCACAAAGACAAGACAATAACATAACAAGACAACAATAACCAAACAAGACAACAATAACACAATAAGACAACAAAATGTTACTATGTTACTTTAATGTTACTCTTAAATTTGTTTGCGTATGAGTAGCATTGAGTTCAAAATATGCATTTGTGATTCTATTCTACCAAAAAATGGTCATGGGTGAACTTTTTAGTTCATTAGGAAAGCGTTGAATAGACATTTATTATTTTATTTTTTAATAATAATTTTTTAAAAATAAAAATTATAATAATAATTATTATTATTATTTTGTATAGATTGAAAATGTTAAATAAAAAGCCATTGAGCAATGTCATTATATACAAAATAATGTATAGTTGTGTGAAGGTAGCTTTAATTTTGTGTAACACTTCTATCTGCGAGATTAGCTGTTGAATAGATACAAACACTGTACAGTTGATCCCCAAGTATTTTACTCGGCCCTCAGCAAGTTCGCGATGTCTTTAACGACAACAACATATTTTTGCTGTTCATCGGCGTTTACTTGCATAAATCATAGTTACTATGATCAGTGGCGTAGACAGGGTCCCGTGAATGATTTTTCTGTGGTCCCAAACAATCGAATTCTCTACCATTCTCTATCCGTAACATGCTTAGCATTCAGGTCCTAACATTGCACTCATGACCCACATCTTCAAACTCTTCTTTCCTGACTGGCTAAATCTTAACTCTCCGTCACCGATAAATTTTTCTCGTGTATGCCGTTCATTGTTACATAATATATATATACATATATGTATAAACTACGGCTGTGGAAATTAGCGATTAATTATTTTATTAATCGTTAATAAAAATTTTGGGCTTAAAATTATTTAGATCGATTAAAATTCGATTAAAATTTAAGAGAATATTTCTAGAAAATGTTATTCCAAATTATTAATATTTTTGTTTTACTTAATTTTTTTCCCACGCGTTATTATTATTTGCATACGTAAACAAAAATGTTTTTCTTTCTTATTTCTTGCATAGCACAACGGAGTGTTACGTCACAAAATTGGGAGCCATGGAATTACAGCGACTTAACCGATTTCGTGAAATAATGAATCGCAACATAACGAGATCTATTTATGCGTTATAAAAATATAATTAAACGAAATTAATAGATTATTTTTTTTTAAATCAGTACCAGCCCTAGTATATATGTTTTATTTCATTAACTCTTGTGTAGCGCACTTGTATTTTCATCTAATACTGATTTATCGATAGTTTTAAATCTTATCTTATCTTATCTTATCTGTTACAGGCGCTTCTTCTATACAAAAGATTATTGCGTCCTAAGCTTAACAATGGTTTGTTTTTAGTCCTGCATTCTTAATAGAGTTTTAAATGTTGATAAAGTGTTGGTTTTCCTAGTTTCTTCAGACAACCCATCCACGCCTGAATCTCGGACGTGAATAACGAAAATGTGTATGTGTTTGTTCTTGCATACGGAATATGAAATATTTTTTTTATCCTTATGTCTATCCGAGGTTTGTTTTATGTTATCTTTTATGTTGTATTTCTAAAATAGAATTAATCGCTTTATGTATAATTTAGGGCTGCGGAAATTAATGATTAATTTCTCGATTAATCTCTAATTTTTTTTATCAATTTAAACTATTTTAATAGATAAAATAAGGATTAAAATTAAAGAAAATATTTTAAACCATTTTTTCGATTTATCAATAAATAATTAATTAGTAATAATTAATAATAGTTTCGTTACGTACAAACTTCTCCGTTTAAAAAAAAGATTTTTAAAGCGTAAACTTTAAAATAAGCGTTTTTATAAGGAAAATGATATTTAAAAAATAAACATTTGTTTTTACTTAATTTACAATAACAAAATTGTAAGTCATTGAAATTAAATTAAACTACTTATATTTAAATATATCTCCTAAAAAAAATTTTTTTTTACATTAAAAACCTAAGTTATGAGCATTTTATGAAATTTTCTGTTTAATGACGTCATAAATGTTATTTTCAGCTTTAATCAAAGTTATCGATTAATTTTTCGGTAATTTTTAAAAACATAACGATTAAATTTAAATTAATCGATAACAGCCCTAGTATAATTACTATTTTACTCTTGGAACTTCTATATGGTGTTATTCTTAATAGTTTTGAATATTAGTCTAGTATTGATTCTTGCAAATCTTTTTTTAATTTTGTTATAGTTTATCAATGTTTTCTTTGGTGGATGGGTCTCATTCAGAAGTTGTATATTCTAGTACAGGTATCACATTGGCAGTGCTTCTCAAATAGTGATTGTGTCCCATACAGAAGATGTATATTCTAGTACAGGTCTCACTATGGCAGTGCTTCTCAAATAGTGGATATGTAAAGGGAGGCTCGTTTGACCTCGGCAAAAAAAAACGGTCATTTTGTATGTCCAGATCGGATTATCCGACTTTAAATCTTTTCTGCTGCACATAGTAACGCTTTTCTTTGTTGTAAATTGATCCACATTTTAAAAAAAAAATCTCTTATACGTTAATAAGGGTACAGTGTTGTGCAAAGGTGTACTTAAAACTATTTTATAGACAAATGATACTGTTTACAATCACGCGGGGGGGGGGCGCAAAATGTTTTCTCTTCCGGGGGGGGATGACAGAAAATAATTGAGAAGCTTAGTGACTAAGGTGAGGTAGCATTTTAGTTTTATATCTCTATAACATTTGTAAAAGTTTCTTTTGATAAAGCCTAAGGTTTTTTTTAATAACTTCATTACATTTGGGATTCCGTGATTGTTTCTCATTCATTATGACTCTTTAAGTACATAGAGCGCGCTGAGCCCAGCACCAGGCTTGGGTATCGCGATATTTAAATTCGTCTTTCATTCAAACTCAACAGTGCCACGTGAAATGGAATCACAAATTTGAAGCTCCTACACATAAACAAGAAATAAAAACTCAAATGAATACTTAAACGCATTTTCCAAAAAAGATTTTCCGATTTTTTTTATGCGAGGGAAATCATTAGTCTATAGATTACATTAAAAGTCATTTCAAATCAGTGTTTCAGAGACGGTAACAAAATATGACGTCATATCCCCTAACGCTGCTTCACACCAAGTGTGTGTCAAATAATGCGCAACAGTTTCACATTAACTATCGTTCTAGATTAAATTAAAAGTAATTTGAAATCAATAATTTTTAAACTAACAGTGGCGTCACTAGAAGGGTGCGGAGGGGGCGGGCCGCCTCGGGTGACACCATCAGGGAGTTGACATCATTAAAAAATTACGAAATACAGTTGGACCTCGCTAATTCCACTTACGGAGTTTTTGAACAAGGGAAATGGCGTAATAGGCGAAGAGTACTCAAGTCATTGGGGGTGACACCATGAGCTACCGCCCCGGGTGACACCATGAGCTACCGCCCCGGGTGACACCATGAGTTACCGCCACGGGTGACACCGACCCTAGTGACGCCTTGCGAAACTAAACAAAACAATTGCTTTCAAAAATTGATGCTAAAATTACAGGAGTCGAACGAAAACATATATTTCAAAAATTCCTCCTTCAACATTGTTTCTAAATATTATTACCTGTCGTTTTGCGTTTATTTCAAACCCGATAAATGTTATGGTTGGCGAAAAAGGGACAAAATACTGATTTTAAAAAAAAGTTTGTTTTTCAGGAAATTCAGTAAATATTTTCGGTATATTTTTGGCCCTTGCACATCCTTGAGACCTCCTTTACATATTTGCAGAGACCCGAACCCTCTATTTGGTATGGTTCAGGAGGAGTTTCAGGATCAAGCTCTACAGACAATTCAAATAAATAAACGCAATTTGTCTCCATTGGAAATTGCGTTAAAAATCTGCCTATTGTGGACAGTTTTCCATGCCCCTCTTTGTACGCTACTGTCTACGATGGTAAATGAAGTATGAGTTTCTTTATGTTTTAGTTTTTAAGTTAACGTAAGTTACCGTAAGCTCCTCGATGAATCTGTATTTTTCAATTCAAATATAAGATGCAGGTATTTATTTTATAGGGCACAGTTAGTGTCCTATTATACTTGACACAGTTAGTGTCCTATTAGTGGTGACACAGTTAGTGTCCTATTATACTTGACACAGTTGGTGTCCTATTATACTTGACACAGTTGGTGTCCTATTATACTTGACACAGTTAGTGTCCTATTAGTAGTGACACAGTTAGTGTCCTATTATACTTGACACAGTTGGTGTCCTATTATACTTGACACAGTTGGTGTCCTATTAGTGGTGACACAGTTGGTGTCCTATTATACTTGACACAGTTGGTGTCATATTATACTTGACACAGTTGGTGTCCTATTATACTTGACACAGTTAGTGTCCTATTAGTGGTGACACAGTTAGTGTCCTATTATACTTGACACAGTTGGTGTCCTATTAGTGGTGACACAGTTGGTGTCCTATTATACTTGACACCTTTGGTGTCCTATTATACTTGACACAGTTGGTGTCCTATTATACTTGACACAGTTGGTGTCCTATTATACTTGACACAGTTAGTGTCCTATTAGTGGTGACACAGTTAGTGTTCTATTATACTTGACACAGTTGGTGTCCTATTATACTTGACACAGTTGGTGTCCTATTATACTTGACACAGTTGGTGTCCTATTATACTTGACACAGTTAGTGTCCTATTAGTGGTGACACAGTTAGTGTCCTATTATACTTGACACAGTTTGTGTCCTGTTATACTTGACACAGTTGGTGTCATATTAGTGGTGACACAATTGGTGTCTTATTATACTTGACACAGTTGGTGTCCTATTATACTTGACACAGTTGGTGTCCTATTATACTTGACACAGTTAGTGTCCTATTATACTTGACACAGTTGGTGTCCTATTATACTTGACACAGTTGGTGTCCTATTATACTGTCCTATTATACTTGACACAGTTGGTGTCCTATTATACTTGACACAGTTGGTGTCCTATTATACTTGACACAGTTGGTGTCCTATCATACTTGACACAGTTGGTGTCCTATTAGTGGTGACACAGTTAGTGTCCTATTAGTGGTGACACAGTTGGTGTCCTATTAGTGGTGACACAGTTAGTGTCCTATTAGTGGTGACACAGTTGGTGTCCTATTAATGTTGATGTACTAGCTAATTAAAGCAGTTTAAATTCGCTGTTGATTAACATGTCGATGTAAAATGCTTTGTGCATGCCGTTCTGTACACTGTATCTTTACTATGTGTCTGTACACTGTATCTTTACAATGTATCTGTACACTGTATCTTTACAATGTATCTGTACACTGTATCTTTACAATGTATCTGTACACTTTAATGGTACTCTGTATCTGTGCTCTGTATATATATAATGTATCTATACTTTATAGCTGTACATTGTATCGGCACCTTGTGGCTGTTCCCCGTAGCTGTACCCTGTAGCTGTACTATGTAGTTGTACCCTGTAGCTGTACCCGGTAGTTGTACCCCGTAGCTGTACCCTGTAGCTGCACTATGTTGTTGTACCCTGTAGCTGTACCCATTAGTTGTACCCTGTAGCTGTACCCTGTATCTGTTCTCCGTAGCTGTACCCTGTAGCTTTACCCCGTAGTTGTACCCTGTAGCTGTACCCCGTAGTTGTACCCTGTAGCTGTACCCTGTGGCTGTTTTTGTCTGTCTATGACTGTACTTTTGTCAATCTGTGACTGTGCTTTTGTCTGTCTGTGACTGACTTTTTGTCTGTCTGTGACTGTGTTGTTGTTTTTTTTACAGTCGATACTTTCAGCATTTCTCCTTCACTCAGGGTGTGAAAAATGATCTTCGTTTTTTTTTCCTTTAAATTATCGATTTCCTTTTGCTGGGGAATCACGAGAGATTTCCATTTCAACAAAATCGATTTTTAACTGCACCAAATCAAGCAAGGGACAATGCCAATAAAGTACAATATCGATAGACGGATGTTCCTTCAATCGAACCTGATCCAATGATTTCATGGCATCAATTTTTCACGGTGAAGAATAAAGCTGAGAGAAGGGTTTCAACAGCTGGATGCGGTCTTAAAAATTGTTTCATCTGCCATAGCTTCCTGTGATGGGGAGTTGGCGTTGGGGCTAAACCACAGATTTAAATCTTCTGTCTGATACACGCGGCAGGGGAAAGGGATCTGAGCGTTGAATAAATCTCAAGGCTTTATTTTTAAATCCATATATAACATAAGCCTTTCATTTCAACGTTTATATTCAGCGCAAGCCCGTACTTCAAACTTTATAATCAACATAAATGCGTTTAAATCGCCATTAGATGTTAGCACAAGAATCACCATTGTGATAAAACCCAGGTTCCAGCTGTGAAAATGACGTGTTGAACATTTCAAGTATAATCTCGAGGACAGTGGATAGCTTAGAGCGGCTAAGACACTTTAAATATAGCTAACAATACATACAGCAACACACAGTGACTGGGGCCGTCCATAAATGATGTAACGCAATTTGAGCCGATTTTTCACCCCCTCACCGTCTCGTCACGCGTTGTTACAAAAAGTTAGACCCCCCCCAGCCCCCTAATATTACATTAAAAAGTTTTGACCACCCCTCCCCACCCCAAAAAAAAATAAAAAAATTCTATTTGAAAATAAGTAGGCTTCAAACACTTTTTTTGTCATTTAAGTATTTATTTGGTGTAGGTCTGAATATCAATAACGTAACACGCTGAAGCTATGTAAAACGTCATTAAATAAATTGTAAGCCAGTGCTTCTCAAACTTTTTCGTATTTGACGACGGCAGGAAATTTTCCATTTCACCAGGTACCGGTGCATTCTTTTCCCGTTCGACGTGATCTTCCTTGTACTATCGTGATAGCAAAATGAGTCCCTACATGGCCTAAGCCTTAATAGGGCTTCAATAAAGTACGTCACGCTATTTTTGACCATTTTAACTCCCCCCTGCCCCTGTCACAAACTGTAATAAATCTCTCACACCCCTCCCCCCCAAAGTACGTCACACTTTCATACAAAAATATATTTTTTTTATTAACAAAATAATTAAAATTTAACATAAAACACCGTGACGTCACACATGGCTGGACACCCCCGCCCCGTCACAAACTGTCACACTTTCTTACACCCCGCCCCC
>MUZC01004547.1:204038-218713 GCA_002072015.1 Radix auricularia | reverse complement strand
CCCCCCCCCCTCTGGAGCGTGACGTAGTTTATGGACGGCCCCTAAGCCCTATGAATTCGGCTTTTTTTTAATATAAAATATTAATTTTTAAAAATTTGTTTAGTTGCCAAGACATAGCAAGGCAGCTAACGAACAATGCAGCGGTAATGAACCCTTTGATTTGATTAACCTTCAAGCTCGCGAGAGTGACTATTAATATTACAAGGATAATTTCATTGTTGATAGAATATAAAGATAGATACAGGATGATTCCTCAAATTGTTTTTGATCTTATGACAGTTTTCCTGCTAAGTTTACGCACGTCAAGGCATCTGATCTGAATTACCACATTGATTAGAAATCTCATGTTTTCTTTTTAAAAAAATATTAGGTATGCGCTGAAAGAGGAAAAATGGTGACAGTGGCGGATTTAGCTATAGGGCAGGGGGACGGCTTGCCCCCCGCACCCCTGCTTGTCTAAAATGGCGCCCCCTTAAGACGCCCTCGATGAACACTAAAAAGGTGTCACTAGAGTAGAAAATAGATGGCTAAACATGAAACTTCTAATAAACACCAAACTGCAATACGACAATATTGCCTTGCTAAATATCGTATTTCAAAACTGTAATATCTTGTTTGATCAGTCAGGAGCGTCGCCTAGTGGAAAAGAATAGATAAGTGTTGAAATAAATGATAGACGTAACGTTTTTCTTAGCAAAACAAAGTTTGCCATTCTGAGGACACAGAAAAATCTTGTTTTCGTAATGGTAGTTGTAGAAGTACTGGGCATTTTCGTGAAATGTTATTTTTATTAGTCAAATGTGATTCCACTTTGGGCAGTCATCTAAAGTGTCAAAAGAAAAATGAAATTTATTTGAGTCATGATGGGCAAATTGATATAATTCTTCCAACTGAATTATTGGCAGCAATGGATAATAAAATTAAATCTTCACATTTGTTTTCTCCAAAATTTCATCAATCATTGATATATCTAAAATTGATAATATGTCACTTTACATTCAGTTTTAAAATCAGGAAATGTCGTCGAAAGATTTATAGGCTTTCATACTTTGGTAAACCGCAATACTGCATTAGCATTTGCTGAGAAGATTTTAACGGAATTAAAATTTACAAAAGTGAAACATTGACATCACATTCTGTGGAGGAAAGGCATACATTGGCGCATCTGTAATGTCTGGAATTAAGAGTGGCCTTCAAGCTTACACCCATTGTCATCAATGTTCACTGTTGTGCCCATGTTTTGAATTTTGTCACTATTGAAGCAATGTCTGTTAACAGTGATGTGCTGTTGTTTTTCGGCTCAGTTGAAAGGTTGTATTCATTCTTTACGTCTAGTTTACCACGTCTGCATACATCATAAATCTCAAATATGAATCAACAGTAGCTACTCTGAAATGACTTTTTGATACAAGAGGGCAAGCCGTAAGCATGCAGTTGATGCAGCTGTTGGATCATTCTCTGCTGTACTAGCCACTCTAGAAGATATAAATTCAGTGGACTCAACAGAATATAAAGGAATTGTCAGAGCAGAAGCCATGGGACTGTTTTAATAACAATATATTTTTTAGTTGTTTTTTTCTGATGCTATTTGTACAAATGTTGGGTATTATCTTCGTATTATCAAACTACTTGCAGCGCAAGGACATTGACATTGCAACAGAAAACGATTGAACGATGAATGAAGAATAAAGATTGTCAATATGAGAAGCGATGAAGCTTTTTAAAATTCTGAAAGTAGATGTCTAATAATTTATTAAAGAAAATTGTTCCAAACTAGATTTTTTAAAAAAAGGTTAAAGAACTCGAATAACCACGCATTGTAAAAAAGAAAAGTATGGCAGGCGTACTTAGCAGAGATGAAAGGGCTGATGACCCAACTACAAGCTTTAAATCTGAAACGTACTTCATTATCTTGGATACACTTGTAACACACATAGATGATTGATTTAATGGATTTCAGGGCACAGTTAGTTATTTCTATTGTATTGATACATCACAAATGTCGGAAGAAAATAAATATTCTTTTTGAAGTTAATGCAAAATTTACAAACTCGACATTAACATTGCAGAAGCAATCGTTGAATATTATACCTTCAAAGATTTGTATGGATCAATAAGCCTATCACTATCTAGTGAGCTACGACTTAAAGAGGTTCTGCCATTCTTGACCGTAAAACAAATGGCATCAGGTCTCTTTAATTTGTCAATACTCTACAAGATTTACTTGAATATTCGTGGTAGCATTGATTGGAAATATTTTAAAAAAATATTTGCGCTCAACAATGATAAACAAACGTATGTGTGGATTGGCATAAATTTCAAATGAACATGATCTAGCTGAGAACGTTGACTTTGAATCAACTATAAATCGTTTTGCTGCAACGAAATCACTTAGAAAGAAATTTAAATAGGGATCATGGCTCTATATAAATTCGCATAAACAATTTTCTTTCTTAGATCAATAAGTATGATTTTAAAATAAATTTACATTACTATTTTGAAAACATATCTGTTTATATTGTTGCTTCTGTCTGACTTGTTCGATGAATTGGAAAATTTACTAAATTAGTAGGCTAATAATTAGTATTTACTAGGGCTGCGGAAATTAACGATTAATTTCTCAATCAATCGTTCAAAAAGTTTAACGATTAAATTTAATTATTTTAGAGGATTAATCGAACCATCACTTACAAATTATTGGAAGTCAAAAAGTAAAAAAAAAAAAATAATAATAATAAAATGCGGCTGATAGATAATACATTTCCTAAAGATTACACGAACATTTTGTTTTTTAACTATTGACTGACTGGACTGTTAAAAATGATTCTAAACTTCGCCTACTTATCAATCAAATTGAAAATTGTATTAAGCTAATGGCAGTTATGGAGTTTGACTCAAAGACAGAAAATGACGACAGCTCTTCTGATGAATTACTACGTTACAAAATGGAGATGAAAGTTCCTGAATCCATCAACACTCTATAAAGGTGGAAACTTAATGAACACCGATATCCAATAATGTCATTTTTGTCAAGGCCGCTTTGTGAATACCAGTTACCTCAGTTCTATGAGAATGATTGTTCAGCTCGGCTGGTTATATTGTCAGTTAGTCATGATCATCACTTGAACCAATTAATGTCAACACACTTGTCTTTTTGCGTAGCTGGTTAAAAGATGACATATAAAGGAGACATTCCACTGTTATTTAGATACTCAACAAGAACGTTTAATAAGTGTTACTTATTACATCATAAATTAAAAATGTTTGGCTTTAATCGAAATTAACGATTAATTAATCGCTAACTTTTCAAAAGTTAACGATGTAATTTATATTAATCGTAGCCCTAGTATTTACGCAATGCTCGGTTATTAATAAAATTTTGTGGTGCCCCCTGAAATTCTCCCCCCCCCCCCCGCAGATAAAGCTAAATCAGCCACTGGGTTGGGGGTAACCGTAAAGAATCCGTTACAATCGACAAAAGTTTATGTTTAAATGGAAATTAAGATTTCCTAGCAATATTGTGAGATTTAGAAAATATAAGTATCATTATAATTCATTGTCAATTACATTTTTAAATTTTTAATTCATTTAAAACCAAATCGTTGTTTTAAAAAATAAATTTTTACTTAATATAAAATGATTTTCAAAATGAAAATAGGAATTGTTTTCCCGTCCAAATTGTGGCAACATTGTTTTCTAAATACATTCTGTACATTAGAGGTGAGCTGAAGGTCAACATTTATTGGTACTCTCTAGTCAGTGACTGATAATAAACAGCCAGTCAACAAACATTCCATTATCAATATTCTCCATTTCATTCTTTCTTTCCTTTGTCTGCGGTTTGGAAACATTGCTTCTCATACTCATACGCACTTTCACTTTGTCTAACTGCACCCATGCAAAATCGGCTTCTATTTTAGGTCTCCGAAGAAAACCGTCGACATTAGTTCCACAGCCGAGGATTTCCTCGGCCACTCTAACGAGATTGCTGGACCATCCCAAGAAAAGACGATATTTTTTGTTTCAGTGACGTATTCTAGTCCAGATTGGAAACGATGATTGATTATTACGTTTCCGATTGGCTCGTGAGATGTGAAATGAATTTCCTGATGTAAGAATTTCTGTAATCAAAGTCAAAATGATAAATCTTGAGATTGGTGAAAATTACTTTTTTTTATTGTCAGGAAATAAATGCATTATATTAAAGCCATGTAAATAAAATTGTAAAACATTTTTTTCAAGATTTAGGATTTTTTTTTCTTTAAATGTCACTTTTTGTATTTACAATCATTCAGTATTTGTTAGATTTTTTTAAACACACACAAAGTAAACATGGTAATTGCTTCTAAATTAAGGTGTGTGTGTGGGTGGGGCGGGGGAATCTTTTATTGCCATTCATGATGGGGCCATCTTTGTTATGTAATAAAACTTTCCATTTTGTTTAAGATTCTGCTATTTTGACTTCTCTATTTGTTGATTCAAACTTTGACCTTGAACTTATTCTGTCTGTTCCCTACGTGTCGTCTGCTTTTCTGATGTAGACATTCTGGTATGAACTTCTCAACTCCTCTTATCACTGTTGAAGGGTTTTTGTTGTTTTTTTTTCAAGTTTTTTTCACTTTCCGTTAAAGTTCCTGCAGTTTCTCAAATTTTTTAGTATGACTGACTGGCAAGAATTTTTCAATTTCACCAGAAACCAGTGCACTATTATCCCTGTTGTGATGTGATAGCGAAATATATTTTATCTCATTTGTTTCATTTTATGGGCTTATTGCTGAAAAATTAACATATTCTATAGGGTTAGCGTTAATGGTTACAATCGGAGCTGACCGGTGGCAGATGGCTCACGGACCGGCAGCAGTTTGATGACCAACACTTTGAGTAGAATGCTTTAGATCAGGGGTCTCCAAACTTTTTGCCTGGAGGGCCGCATTAACTGTCAAAAAGCAGTTTGGGGGCCGACTACAGCAAGTTTGTAGTAAACTACAGGTAAAAATAGTATGTTTTTTTAGATTAATGGGAGCCGGATGAAAGGGTCGCATTTGTCCCGCGGGCCATAGTTTGGAGACCCCTGCTCTAGATCAGTGATGGTGGACCTTGTTGGTTTTAAATTAGTCTGCATATTTTTACTCTTGAAATCAATTACTAATGTTTAGTCTATAACTGTTTTAGGAATTTGTTGTTGTTGTCGTTGGTGTTTGTTTGTTTGTTTGTTTGTTTGTTTGTTTGTTTTTGTTTTGTTTTTTTGTTGTTTTTTTTTTTTTGTTTTTTTTTGAGGCGAATGAATTTATTCAACAGTTCCCGAACGTTTTATTGGCTTCAAAGACATGTGTGGCAAACAGGCTACCGAGAAGCAGGAACATTATTTAGGAACAGTTTCTTCACGGGTGGTAAAAAGTGTGTGGGGGGGGGGGGCTGGAAATGGGGGTAAGAGATTTCTTTTAAATGAGCCTTCAGAATTTGTAAGTGAACTAAAGTAAATAATCAACGAGGACACCGTAGCGTCAAATGTGACGTCACTTCCGCAGTAAACTCTAAACGTGCCATGGTCTTTGATCTACTTGTAAATAAATAATGATCTTGTTATCAATACGTCATGAAAAGGCAGCAGTTGCTTGGGGATAGTTTCCGTGTATACCACAGTAAAAGTCTGTCTTACCGGCATCCTTCCGTCTCGCGAGACGATGGTGCATCACCGTTGGGTTGGGTTGAATTTTCTCGAGTGGCTGTGCAGTCCTATCCTTGAGTGACAGTCTTTGCCACAGTTTTTACACACGAGTTCTGTGCTTCCAAATGTTTTGGCCTTTCTCCTAGCTCTTCTGTCTGCAGCCTCCTCCATTCTTCGCTCCTCGGCTACTATGACGCCCTCTTTGACAACTGTGCGCCACGTAGATC
Organism: Radix auricularia; assembly: GCA_002072015.1. NCBI lineage: Eukaryota > Metazoa > Mollusca > Gastropoda > Lymnaeidae > Radix > Radix auricularia. The sequence continues at coordinate 212,818 of MUZC01004547.1, read as the reverse complement.
GGTCTTCTGCCTTACACTCCCAGTCACTTGTATGTATTTTGGCTGCTTTCATGTCCCTTTGACAGACATCTTTAAATCGCAAGCGTGGGCGACCTGTTTTCCTCTTTCCTGAAGCAAGTTCACCATATAGGAGGTCCTTCGGGATGCGGCCGGGGCTCATTCTTTTGACATGTCCTAGCCACCTCAGGCGTCTTTCACTAAGAATTGAGAACATGCTTTGGGTATTGGCACGCGTTAGTACCTCACTATTAGGCACTTTTTCTTGCCATTTAATACCAAGGATGCGGCGCAAGCATCTCAAATGGAAGCTGTTAAGCTTACGCTCTTGTGATGTATAAGTGGTCCATGTCTCGCTCCCATATAGTAGTGTACTGATGACACAGGCTCGATAGACGCACAGTTTGGTTTTCTCCGTTAGCTTGGTGTTTTGCCAGACCCGCTTATTTAGTTTAGCCATTGTTGCGGCTGCCTTGCCAATTCTGCTGTTTATTTCTTCTTCAATGGACAGTGTATTGGAGACCTTGGATCCCAAGTAGGTGAAGCTGTCCACAACCTCCAAGTTTTCATTATCGATATTTATGGTAGGAGGAGGTCGAGTGTCTTGGGCCATGATGTTTGTCTTTTTCAAGCTGATTTGCAGACCAAATTCTTTGCAGGCATTGGAGAAGCTTGACACGAGTTGTTGCAAACCAGATTCTGTATGTGCTGTTAGTGCCGCATCATCCGCAAATAGTAGCTCTCGAATTAGGACATCCGTCGTTTTGGTCTTGGCTCGGAGGCGGGCAGTGTTGAAAAGTCCTCCATCAGCTCTGGTATGTAACCAGATTCCCTCACTGCTATCCTTGAATGCGTATCGAAGAAGTACAGAGAAGAATATTGCGAAGAGTGTTGGTGCGAGTACACAACCTTGTTTAACTCCGCTGCTGACAGGGAAGGCCTCTGACTTAGCTCCATCGAACTGTACTGTGCCAAGCATATTTTCATGGAACTGTCTGATGATGGCAAGTAGGTGAGGGGGACATCCAATTTTTGCCAGTATTTGGAATAGCCCGTTGCGACTGACTAAGTCGAAGGCTTTTGTAAGGTCCACAAATGCAATGTATAGTGGCATCTGCTGCTCTCTGCATTTTTCCTGGAGCTGTCGTATGGAGAACACCATGTCTATGGTAGACCGACCGGACCGGAAACCACACTGAGATTCTGGATAGACGCGGGATGCTAGGCTCTGTAAACGTGTTAGTATAACGCGGGCAAAGGTCTTTCCTACAATACTAAGGAGTGAAATGCCGCGATAATTATTGCAATCACTCCTATCACCTTTGTTTTTATATAGTGTCACTATATTTGCATCCTTTAGGTCTTGGGGGATGTAGCCCTGTTCCCAGCAGAGGGACAGAATCTCGTGCAATGGTTGGAGTAAAGCTGTCTTGCCACTCTTTAGAACCTCTGGTGGTATTCCATCATTCCCAGGCGCTTTTCCACAAGCTAGGCTGTCAATTGCTTTGCTCAGCTCTTCCTGTGTGGGCACGACATCAAGTTCTTCCATGAGTGGCATATCTGGGATGTCATCTAGAGCGGTGCTGGAGACTGTGGTAACTGTTGAATACAATTCCAGATAATGCTCAACCCACCGTTTTAGCTGTGCTGCCTGGTCTTGAATAATTTCTCCACTTTTGGACTTTAGGGGAGCAACTTTTGACGTCAAGGGGCCAGTTGCCTTTTTGATGTTTTCGTACATGACTTTTGCATTGCCCATGTCTGCAGCTGATTGTATACTGGAACAGAGCTTAAGCCAGTAGGTATTGACACATTTACGTGCAACCTTTTGGGCAAGTGACTTAGCTGTTTTTAAGGCATGCAAATTGTCGGGTGTAGGCTTTTCCTTGTAAGCCATAAGAGCTTTCCTTTTTGCTTCAGTGACAGGTTTCATCTCGTCCCAATGTTCATCAAACCAGTCAGTGTTTTTGTGAGATTTTTTGCCAAAGGCTTGTATTGCGGATGTATAGATTGTGTCTCTCAGATGCGTCCATTTGGAGTCAATGGTGACGCATGGGGACATCTTTGAGAGACTTTCCTTCACCTTGTCTTTGAACAGCTGCATTATCGCAGGGTCTTTCATGCAGGAGGTATTGATGCATGGACTTCCCTTTTTCTTTGTGTGGCACGAGTTTTTCCTCATTATTCGTACTTTGCTGGCGACAAGGGAATGATCCGTGTCACAGTCGGCACTGTGATAGCTGCGAGTGAGTAGGACGCTAGCTAGTTGTGCACGCCTGGTGATAATGAGGTCCAGCTGGTGCCATTGGTGGGATCGAGGGTGTCTCCAAGATAAAGTCTGTCTTATACCACAGTAAAAGAATGTCTTGTACCACAGTAAAAGTCTGTCTTGTACCACAGTAAAAGTCTGTCTTGTACCACAGTAAAAGTCTGTCTTGAAAAGTCTGTCTTGTACCACAGTAAAAGTCTGTCTTGTACCACAGTAAAAGTCTGTCTTGTACCACAGTAAAAGTCTGTCTTGTACCGCTGTAAAAGTCTTTCTTGTAACGCAATAAAAATATGTCTTGTACCGCTGTTAAAGTCTGTCTTGTAGCGCAATAAAAGTCTGCCTCAATCTCAATGAAGCTAATACCCCACCCCCCCCACCCCCCAAAAAAAAAAGCGTTTTAAAAAGTGTGTTGTCTTTTCGATATAAAGACAAAAGCAAAAAATTCAACTTAGAAATACAACACAGTAGTAACCTAACACAAATCTCAGATAGGCATGGCTAACTTAAAAAAACAACAAAAAAACGCGTTCACTGCTCCTTAAGCAAATGACCATTCTTTCCGTCGGGAACTGGACATGGAACGGGTTATTACCTGAACAAACTAGAAAACGAATACATTATCAATATTCAAGATTCAAATTAAAAGACAAGACATTAAAATAACCATGGACTAACATAGGACGTAAAAACCTTCTGTATAGATGGAATGTCTGTGATGTGTGTAAGACAAGACAATCTCTTTATTTTGGAAGAGAAATCCAAGTTTCAGTAAAACTAATGAAGTAGGTAAACACATGAAGAGTCTAGAACTATTTCTATTCAATTGGAGAATAACCTTCAAATTAAACGTTATCAATCGATCGTAGCACAGATAATAACTGTTACTTTTTTTTTTCTTCTTGAAATTCTTTATACAGTTAATCAGAGTTCTTTTTAAAGCCATGACACCTTCAATAGGGCCCCCATGTTCCCGCAGTGTTGTCACATGTCTACCGTTAAAACAAACCATTGCGTAATATCATAGCTGTCGTGAACGTATTTAATGTAACAACCACGTGACCGCCCTGACGACTACTCTTGGCACATTCCGACATTAATTAAACCTGACACACGCACAGACTTGATATCGCGTTATGCCCTCAATGACACCCTAACTGTAGCTGCACAATTTGATGACGTCATCGCCGTCATGTGCACGAACCCACCCACCACCGGAACGCGCGCGTACCCTCGGCACATGCACACGAGCGCGATTACCACACACCCGACGACATCCCACCAAACCTTTATCTTCCAGCCACCCTTAGACCTCTGTCGCCCCCACGCCGCTCCCGGTCCGAGTATACTTGGTTGTTGTAACAATACAATAGATATGTTAGCTTCCCGCATGCTGCTTTTCCAGACGTAATCGCATTTTGGGCCTTTTTTTCCTGGTCTACCCCGAGTACTCACTGTGTGTGGTTCGTGGAAAAAATGGTGTGTGGGGTGGGGGTGGAGAGAGAGATCAGGTTGGGAGACTCATGGATCCAAACCGTCCCTTTCTATTACGTCACTTGTCCCGTCTATCACACAACAGTGGTGTTTTTTCCCTCCCCGCCCGGCGCCCGACAGCAGTGATACGGTAGGCCATTGATCTTTGTGTCAGCCAATTCCTCTGTATCGATGGACCGCCATCCCCGCGGGCCCACCACCCCGCGGGCCCACCTCGCCGTACACCCCCNTACCCCCCCCCCCCCCCGGTCCTATTTCAACTGCTCAGGTGAAGAGTGCCGACACCACCAACGCTCACACGACTCACTCGCCCGCCCGCCCGCCCGCACGTGTCGCTGGACCTGGTGATACAACGCTCCCTCGCCACAGCTGCCTCGCGCCAGCGGCGTGTCTGTGCGTTTAGTGCATCTGCGGGAAATTAACTGAAACATCAGACAAGAAAACAAACCCACACACAAACAAACCGAAACAATTCTTTTTGGATTTTGCAGTTGTGAATTTTTTTGAGTTTATGTTTTAGTGGTCCGTAATCGCTCTCAGCCGCAATCTGAAGGGACCTTTCCGTCGTGAAGGCGGCAGATACGTTGGAAGCAAGGAGCGCAGTGCCGATGGAAATGTCAGCACCTCTTTAGCCGATGTTTTCTGCTTGTTTACGAATAGCTCGCCGGATGTAGGATTCGTATCAACCTCCACGGACTGGATGTGTAGCCTCAATGAAAATATTTACCCCGCGGAGTCGGTGTGTCGTTACTCTTTTCCAGGAGTCACTGTCGCGTCGTTGAGGAGTCATCATGTGAACGGAGGAATATCGGCTAAGGTTTGTAGCTTACAGTGTGTGCTATTTTAATGTTGATTTTTTTTTTAAAAATAGCCCGTTCCCTCTCAACCACCTCGCTTTAATGAGTGTGGACTGGACGAGTGGGGGCGAGGGTGGAATCAATACCCAAACATGACATGCATGCGTTATTGTGCCATCCGCTCCGCACTCTAGTGCTGGAGCTCGATCATCGCTCTAATAACAATATCAATGATGAGAATGGGCATGAAATTACTTTATTGCCCATATAGTGCCGCACAAAAAAGGGAGAGTAAATTTGACACAAGGGTTTTTTGCGTCACGGTTTAGCAAATTTGGACAGGAAGCAGCCCCTGTACATATTAGATCCTAGTTCTGGCTTTATATTTAATATCACATCTTTGTTGTTCTGTTTCCTCATTTATGGCAAGGATTGCAGATTTAATTTGTAGCAAACCTTTCAGTAATAAATACTTTTCAGAAATAATAACAGTTACATGTCTTTTATGGCACATTGCTCACTCTATGTATATCATTGCTCACTCTGAAGGTCATTGCTCACTCTATGTATATCATTGCTCCCTCTGAATGTCATTGTTCACTCTATGTATATCATTGCTCACTCTATGTATGTCATTGCTCTCGCTGAATGTCATTGCTCTCGCTGAATGTCATTGCTCCCCCTGAATGTCATTGCTCACGCTATGTATATCATTTCTCACACTTTGCGCGGGTATGTGTATGCCTAAACAACACCGGTTTTTATTGATAAACAAATCACTTTACGAATTCTCCTTCCCCCCCCCCGATATTCTTACCTCAGGGATTACGAAATGATTTGTAGAAACAGTATTTTTTCAAGTGTTGGTTTGTTTCTTTATTGGATAGTTAGTTCATGAATAGTCTGAACTGTACTTGTGCGGTTATTTTCGGGCATTTGCAGTAGTCAGTGAGAAATAAGCAGTGGGAAGAAGGCTGTGGGCAGTAGGCAGAAGGTAGAGGACAGTAGGCAATGGGCAATATGCAGCGGGAAATAGGAATTAGGCAGTGGGCAGTAGGCAGTGGGAAGTAGGCTATGGGCAATGGGACGTAGACAGTAAGAATTTTGGCAGTAGGCAGTAGGAAGTAGGCAGTGAGCAGAGGGTAAGGGACAGTAGGCAATGGGCAATATGCATCGGGAAATGGGCAGTAGGCAGTGGGAAGTATACAATTGGCAGTAGGAATTAGACCGTAAGAATTGGGCAGTAGGCAGTGTGAAGTAGGAAATACGCAGTAAGAAATGGACAGTGAGCTGTTCCCTGACAGAAAGACAAAAACGTGACATTCAATGGACTCTACCAGGAGTCCTAAATCTACACGTGCAGCTGATAAAATGTACATCGTTAAATTGTGGAGGGTACATTATCAGTGGACCCAGGCATCAGGTGGAAAGTGTCTGGGTAACGTTAGCCCCTCCCCCTCACCTGGTATTGACACCAGCAAGATATACCTTCAATGTCAGGGAATGGGGAGGGGGGGAAACAACCCTTCACATTCTGAAAACGTGAATCCAAAAATAACTCTAAGCCAACGCTCTTTTTGATCATATTACATAAATCTTAATATTTATTCAACAATTTGATATTACCTGGCTCAGGTATATTTCCAGGTGTTCCTGTGTTTAAAAGATCAATTTCTCCTAACCTTTCAACTTTTTGAAGTCATAGATGAGAAAGTTATGAGAATAAACATCTTCTTAGACGTTAATATTGAATTTGTGTTATCCAGTGAAATGTTTTAATATTTGTGGGTTGTTTTTTTTCTTATCAACAGACCATTAAATTTTTTTTTTAAATCTTCCAATAATCATTACTTGACAAGCAGTGCAGTTTTTCTAATGACGAAACGCGGTTTAGAGTTCAGTTTTAGACAGGGTAAATATTATCTATTCACCTACAGCCACTCATACACGAACTGTCTTCATTGGTCAAGGTGTTTTGTGAGTGAGGTCTACCATCTCGCCCCCCCCCCCCAAAAAAAAAAACAACAACCCACCCCACTGGTCAGCTTTACCTGCTGATTACAAGATGTATATGGAGACTGTAGTTACCTAAGTGAACCTTGCTGACGACATTTGCTTGCATTACCATGTCTGGTGATCAATACCCTGTCGTCCTCAACCTACTCACTCCCGCATCTGCAGGCGTACAGCGGTATAGGGATTCTCAAACGTGTTCAATTCCTTCCTATTTAGACAAGAGAAAATCGAGATCCAGGGGATATTAATAACCCAATCGACCATAACAATACTATTAGTACCCCATCTCAAAATACGGTAACAACTCTATTAGTACTCAGTACTCCATCTCAAACTAACGGTAACAACCCTATTAGTACTCCATCTCAAACTAACGGTAACAACCCTATTAGTAAGGTTGTTAAGACCGCTCGTTTTTGAGAACCGGCTAACCGTTCAAAAAAAGACCGGTTAATCGGTTAACCGCTCGTCCTTATATCACTTATGTTTTGAGAACTAACAAGAGAATGTTGTCGCCTGGCGTCGTCTGATTGCATCAAAGCCCGCTTCCCACGCTTGCGTTCAGCTCTTTCCGCATTGCCCTCAATTCAAGGCATTTAAAATTAAATTCCAAAGAATTAATTAAACATTGATGGTTAATAGTCTTTTTTTAAAAATATTTTATTTTGAGGACTCGTAGTTCACCATTCTAAATAAGAGGACCGGTTCAATCGTTATTTTTCATTAGTTTCAAAAACCAACGCCTCGCCCCGTCTGTTGTGACGTCATGTTTACCTCTCTTGTGTGTGATGCCGGTCAACTCGCGTATTAAAATTAATAATTATTATAAAATTAAATATCTTACGGATTAAACAATGATGATAAAATGGAATTTATTTTAAAAAACAAATTATTTTTCAATCGTCACTTGCCAGAATAATTGAATTTTGCGGCGCACACGTTCCCCCTCCCCGTTTTTTCTGTTCAAATAGGGTTTGAGCTACACTAGCCGTACTATTAATGTGGTAATCTTACGCCAAATGCCTTTGACTAGCAGGAAAACTGTCACTAAAACTAAAAGACCGACCGTCTTTCAAATAGGTCTCGTAATATAGGTACATGTACTTCACTAAGCGGCGCGCGCCGATAAGTTTTTTGAATGCCTGAAACAGTCTATAAACCATCATCATCATTTGTCCTTTCGGTTCCTTGTGAAACATATAGCCTCTGTCAAAGCTCGCCACTGTGCACGGTCCCTTGCCAGTCGCTTCAATTCTTTCCAGCTCTTTCAGCCTCATCTAACATGCTCCGTCTCCATGTACGCTTGGGTCTTCCGCAACTCCATCCAATTTAATTTTTAAACAACATCTGTTTATTAGAGAAAAAAAATAAAGTTTTCGATATTTCATAAAAATTTAAGTTCAAGTCTTTATTTATAAGAAATGATTGCATATAAATATTTACAGAACTATGTGACGAAAACTTATTTTAGGACTTTATTATGTAACAACATTATTTTAATTAAAATAATTTTTTAAATTTCACACAAAAGTTGAGAATGTACATCTCAAGTGCGGTAACTAGTGCCATCTGAGGGGAGACCCAAAAAAAAAAACGAAAAACTTTTGGGCTTCTTCCATGAAATAAATAAAGATGGTCGGAGCGAAATCTGCATCCTAATAAATAAGTTAATGAAAAGTTGACATCGACATGACTCGCACCCTGAGTACAAATGTCTCGGCACTCAGTTGAAGGTGTAGGTTAATTTTGGCCTCCATATGTGACACTGAGAATTCTTGATATCGAGGGAAGCCTTTTGGCGTCACCCTGTATATATCACAGTTTGAGAATTCTTGATATCGAGGGATGCCTTATATATATCACAGTTTGAGAATTCTTGATATCGAGGGATGCCTTATATATATCACAGTTTGAGAATTGCTGATATCGAAAGATGCCTTATATATATCACAGTTTGAGAATTCTTGATATCGAGGGATGCCTTATATATATCACAGTTTGAGAATTCTTGATATCGAGGGATGCCTTATATATATCACAGTTTGAGAAACCTTGATATCGAGGGATGCCTTATATACATAACAGTTTGAGAATTCATCATGTTGAGGATTGTCTTATATTTCACACATTTATAATCGTTGATGTCGAGGGAACAACTCTATTAGTACTCAGTACTCCATCTCAAACTAACGGTAACAACCCTATTAGTA
>MUZC01004547.1:180753-203818 GCA_002072015.1 Radix auricularia | reverse complement strand
GATGCCTTATATATATCACAGTTTGAGAATTGCTGATATCGAGAGATGCCTTATATATATCACAGTTTGAGAATTGCTGATATCGAGAGATGCCTTATATATATCACAGTTTGAGAATTGCTGATATCGAGAGATGCCTTATATATATCACAGTTTGAGAAACCTTGATATCGAGGGATGCCTTATATACATAACAGTTTGAGAATTCATCATGTTGAGGATTGTCTTATATTTCACACATTTATAATCGTTGATGTCGAGGGAAGTCCTATATATCACACTTTGAGAATCCAAGAAATCAAGGGATGTCTCGATAAACTATATGATGGGCTGAACCAGTTGAAAGCCAACAGCCACAGCGCTTGTGGTCTAAAGCATCTTTCAAAAGATTTTGAGAACGCAGAAGAAGAAGAAGAAGAGGGATGTCCAATATATCACACTTTGATATTCCTAGAAGTCGAGGGGTTACTTATATATCACTCTTTTATAATCCTTAATATTTAGGAATGCCTTATATGTCTCTCTTTTGTTATCCTCTGATATCGAGGAATGCCTTATATATCAGACTTTGAGATTCCTTGATGTTGGTGGATGTCTTATATATCACACGTATAAATCTCACTTTGAGAATCCTTGATGTCTTATATATGACACTTCGAGAAGCCTTTATGTCGAGCCTTGTCTTATATATCACACTTTGAGAACGCTTGATATTGTGGCATGTCTTATATATCACACTTTGAGAACCTATGATATTGTGGCATGTCTTATATATCACACTTTGAGAACCTTTGATATTGTGGCATGTCTTATATATCACACTTTGATAACCTTTGATATTGTGGCATGTCTTATATATCACACTTTGAGAACCTTTGATATTGTGGCATGTCTAACATATCACACTTTGAGAACCTTTGATATTGTGGCATCTCTTATATTTCACACTTTGAGAACCTTTGATATTGTGGCATGTCTAACATATCACACTTTGAGAACCTTTGATATTGTGGCATGTCTTATATATCACACTTTGATAACCTTTGATATTGTGGCATGTCTTATATATCACACTTTGGGAACCTTTGATATTGTGGCATGTCTAACATATCACACTTTGATAACCTATGATATTGTGGCATGTCTAACATATCACACTTTGAGAACCTTTGATATTGTGGCATGTCTTATATATCACACTTTGAGAACCTTTGATATTGTGGCATGTCTTATATTTCACACTTTGAGAACCTTTGATATTGTGACATGTCTAACATATCACACTTTGAGAACCTTTGATATTGTGGCATGTCTAACATATCACACTTTGATAACCTTTGATATTGTGGCATGTCTTATATATCACACTTTGATAACCTTTGATATTGTGGCATGTCTAACATATCACACTTTGAGAACCTTTGATTTTGTGGCATGTCTTATATTTCACACTTTGAGAACCTTTGATATTGTGGCATGTCAATACATCACACTTTGAGAAACCTTGCTATTGTAGCATGTCTTATATATCACAAAACAAATACTCAGCGACGCGGGATGCGTCATAGGAGTTTCTATTATTTCTTTCTTTCTCGTTCGGTATGAGGCGGCGGGAATTCCTTCCATCCCCAGGCGTGTGTCATCTTGTATGGTTGATAGACACTGTCAGTGCCAAGGCGTGTGTCATCTTGTATGGTTGATAGACACTGTCAGTGCCAGGGCGTGTGTCATCTTGTATGGTTGATACACACTGTCAGTGCCAGGGCGTGTGTCATCTTGTATGGTTGATACACACTGTCAGTGCCAGGTCGTGTGTCATCTTGTATGGTTGATACACACTGTCAGTGCCAGGGCGTGTGTCATCTTGTATGGTTGATACACACTGTCAGTGCCAGGGTGTGTGTCATCTTGTATGGTTGATACACCAATGATATATACACTGTCAGTGCCAGGGTGTGTGTGTGTGTGTGTCATCTTGTATGGTTGATACACCAATGATATATACACTGTCAGTGCCAGGGTGTGTGTGTATGTGTCATCTTGTATGGTTGATACACCAATGATATATACACTGTCAGTGCCAGGGTGTGTGTGTGTGTGTCATCTTGTATGGTTGATACACCAATGATATATACACTGTCAGTGCCAGGGTGTGTGTGTGTGTGTGTCATCTTGTATGGTTGATACACACTGTCAGTGCCAGGGTGTGTGTGTGTGTGTCATCTTGTTCGGTTGATACACCAATGATATATACACTGTCAGTGCCAGGGTGTGTGTGTGTGTGTCATCTTGTATGGTTGATACACACTGTCAGTGCCAGGGTGTGTGTGTGTGTGTCATCTTGTTCGGTTTATACACCAATGATATATACACTGTCAGTGCCAGGGTGTGTGTGTGTGTGTCATCTTGTATGGTTGATACACCAATGATATATACACTGTCAGTGCCAGGGTGTGTGTGTGTGTGTCATCTTGTATGGATGATACAACAGTGATCTTCATACACTGTTAGTACCAGGGTGTGTGTGTGTGTGTGTCATCTTGTACGGTTGATACACCAGTGATCTACATACACTGTCAGTGCCAGGGTGTGTGTCATCTTGTATGGTTGATACACCAGTGATCTATATACACTGTCAGTGCCAGGGTGTGTGTCATCTTGTATGGTTGATATACCAGTGATCTATATACACTGTCAGTGCCAGGGTGTGTGTTATCTTGTATGGTTGATATACCAGTGATCTATATACACTGTGAGTGCCAGGTTGTGTGTGTGTCATCTTGTATGGTGATACACCAGTGATCTATATACACTGTGAGTGAAAGGGTGTGTGTGTGTGTCATCTTGTATGGTTGATACGCCAGTGATCTATATACACTGTCAGTGCCAGGGTGTGTGTCATCTTGTATGGTTGATATACCAGTGATCTATATACACTGTGAGTGCCAGGGTGTGTGTGTGTCATCTTGTATGGTTGATACGCCAGTGATCTATATACACTGTCAGTGCCAGTAAGCTATGGCTACTTTATTCAAATGCAAGTATCAAAAGTCTCTACACATCATTATGTATGCATTAAAATACTTTTTTTAAATAAGCAAAATCTTGTGTTTAGAGTATCATACCATTGTTGTACCTGGGTATACCTACCTGGAATGTGTCTGACACTAGTAGGTGTCATTCGGATGATATTTTAACTTTCAAGCAACAGTGGGTCTTACTGGGCATACGTCTAAAATGTCTACAACTTTGCCACCCATATAAAGTATTGACCAAATTTTAAGCTATAACTATAATGTTAAGTGTGTTGACCAAGATGTTATCAATCTCTTGAATGGTTTGTACGCTTATTAATTAAGCTGTTATCCGTCTCTAGAATATTTAGTGTATTAACGAATCACTTTCCGAAACATCTAGAACACTATTAGTAGCTATTACAGCAGTGTAGAATGGTGTATCAATGGATCTCTCAGATAAAAAAGTTAGACAACTCACCTAACGCTTGTAAGATCAAATCAACACAACCTGTTTGTTTTTAAATGATAAAACACCGAAAGGCAAGGAGATGGGTATCACAATGTAAAAGAATAATAATTTATCCTCGTAAGAGTTGATTTATATTTCCGACAATTCATACAGAACAAAAACGAGCCTTTGATTCCCATTGTTACACAAGCGGGCCCTAGTTGCTTGCAAACAAAGGTACCCATCGACCGGGTACAACCTACCGGCGCATAAAATATCTATGTGACCCATAATGACCTTTTCACGCACAGCATTTCCAGGTGACCTGACATGATCTCGCAGCATTCAACTCTGGCACCGTGTTATCAGACGAAGCTTTCTCTTCCCTTCAAGTTTCCCGCCTCGCTGTACAAGCTCTTATCTCGTTTATCTTGACTTGCATTTTAGAATAAGCGTGAACATAACGTGGAAGATCAGACTTCAGAAGAAATGTTGGGGGGAGCAGGAGTCAGGTCTGGTGGGGGAAATGATAGGGGGAATTGGGTCAGTTGGGGAATTAGTTCGGATGATTGGGGATTGGGGATGGTGGGAATATGATGGGAGTGTTTCGGGGGTTGGGTAAGGTGTGAATTTGTTGGATGTTTGGGGAATAAGTCAAGGTGGGAATTTGTTGGATGATTGGGGAGTAATACAAGGTGGGAATTAATTGGATGTTTTGGGACTAAGACAAGGTGGGAATTTTGTTGGATGTTTGGGGACGAAGACGAGGTGGGAATTAATTGGATGTTTGGGGACTAAGACAAGGTGGGAATTTGTTGGATGTTTGTTGAATGAGGAGAGGTGGAATAAACTTGGAATGAGGAAGTGTTGGTCTTGTTTGAAATGATGCGCATGAGTGTATTAGAGTAGTATAATAATATACATGTTCTGGTGTAACAAGATGAGGGGTATGACCATATTCGACATTCCTATCTTGATCGATCCTACTAAATAAAGACCTAGACAGTAACAAACTATTTATCAATTTTGCTCCACTAGAATGTAAATGTATAAAAATTTAAGCCCGCAAAATCTATTAATATATAGCTGTGTGATCCAAAGAAAAGCTTGTTACCGTTCCTGCATTGTTTGAGATGTGAGGACTATTCAGTTCCTATTACTGAATACATTAACATAACTCTATGAATGTCAGTCAGCACATGGCTCTAATTATGAATGATGCCAAGTCTCAGGCTCGAGGAGAGGCAACAATTCTACATAACTAAGGAAGATAACGTTAGCTGGTGGTATACCGTAGAGGTAAATTTAGCCGCGAATTAGACCTGGGTTAATAGTACTCACATTTTGTAGAGGTTTTTTTTGTTTGTTTTTTTTTTAAAAATGCTTACTCTTTAAAAGCGCAACTTTTACACTCATTTTATCCACCTCTCGTCACTGAATGAGTTTAAAATGAGGGGATTAAAATACAATTAAAGTAAAAAATAAAGCAGTTTTATATCAGAAACTCGCTAAAGAGCAAGCAAAACTATATTTAAAAAATTAAAACACTGAACTCTTTGAAAGATGTTAAAAATGCACTGAATGTAACCAAAGGATTGGAATTGATTTTATGTGACCGCTATTATTTAATTTTGTTTTTAAAAATATTTTTTTATCATTTCTTATAAGTTACGGATTACTCCTTCGTTACAGCATATTATTGAGTCCTTCGCGTATCTATGGTTTATGTCTAGTTTTGAATTTTTATTAGGGTTGAACATGTTAGAATGTGGTTTTCGTGGTTGATCTGACAACCCATGTCACATTCGTATCCCAGAGAAAACGATTAAGAACGTGTATGTGTTTATGTGTCTGTTCTTGCAGTAAACTTTTAGCCGGACTTTCAGGGCGTCTTTCGCTTAAATATTTTCTCCTTAAAAAAAAATATGCGTTTCAAATATCTGTTCTTTAAACTTGTAGTGTTTAGTTGTAGATTCGTATTTCCATAAACTGTTTATTACTTCGTTTTTAAATCACTGACCAATCATCAGTGACACCAGGAAATACCGAACAATTGGCTGGTCGGTCACGTGGTAGAAACAAGGCTGTGGCACAAGACAACTAAACTTCTAAGCATAAACTTAAATGGAAAAGTCCTTTAATAATTCCGTCATTAACTCAGTGGCTGACCTATGGTTTATTTATAACTGAATTTGTTAGTAGCATGATCGCCTTCTCTAGCATTTGGCGTTTGGTTGTGTTGAAACGTGATCTAAACCACCTGTAATAACTATTACAGTAACAGTCGTTTAAGAAACTAACGATTTCAGGTTTGCGCATACAATGGAGGTTTTTTTCTTGTTTTTTTTAAATAACAATTTTTAGTTGAAAAGAATAATAGATAATTGTATAGGCATAGGTCAATGTTTTGTTATAAACATATTTTTTCTTACTTTCATATTTGATAAATTATTATTAATCATAAGCTATAAGTGAAAGCGCCTTAGATCAGTACCTCTTAACTGAAAATATTTGATAGGTTTTTACCAGTGGCGGATTTAGCTATAGGGCAGGGAGGCGGGCTGCCCCCCCACGCCCCAGTTTGGTCTAAAATGGCGCCCCCCTAAGACGCCCTCATGAACACTAAAAAGGTGTAACTAGAGCAGAAAAAAGATTGCTAAACACGAAACTTTTAATCAACACTAAACTGCAATACGACAATATTGGCTTGCTAAATATCATATTTCAAAACTATAATATCTTGTTTGGTCAGTCAGGAGCATCGCTAAGTGGAAAAGAATAGAGAAGAATTGAAACGAATGATAGACGTGACGTTGCTCTTAGCAAAACAAGGTTTGCCATTCTGAGTACACAGAGAAAATTCTAGCTTTAGTGATGGTAGTTGTAGAAATACTGTAATTTTTTGTTATTTTTATTAGCCAACTATGATTCCATTTGGACAGTCATCTAGAGTTGAAAAGAAAAATGAAATTTATTTAAGTCATGATGTGCAGATTGATTTAAATCAATCATTGGCATCTGAATTATCGGCAGTAATTGATAATGAAGAAAAGTCTTCACATTTCTTTTCTGTAATTATCGATTAAACCATTGATATATCTAAAATTGATAAGATGTCACTTTACGTTCACTTTTAAATTCAGGAAATGTTGTTGAAAGATTTAGTCTATAGGCTTTTATACTTTGGTAAACAGCAATGCTGCATCCGCATTTGCTGAGAAGATTCTAACGAAACTACACATTACAATAGCGAAACATTGATATCACAATCTGAGGAGGAAAAGGCTTCAAACTTTCACACAATGCCATCTATGTTCATTGTTGTGCCCATGTTTTAAATTTGGTCCCTATCGAAGCAATGTCTGTGAACAGTGATGTATACAGTTGTTTTTGGCACAGCTGAAAGGTTGTATATATTCTTTACGTCTAGTTTACCACGTCTACATACTCTTAAACAACATTATAAATCTCAATATGAATCAACAGTAGATATTCTGAAATGACTTTTTGATAAAAGATGGGCAAGCCGTAAGCATGCAGTTTATGCAGTTGTTGGATCATTCTCTGCTGTTCTAGCCCCTCTAGAAGATACAAATTCAAGGGCATCACCATAATATAAAGTAAGTGTCAGAGCAGATGCAATGGGACTATCTGCTTTGATAACAAAATATATTTTTGTTTTTTCAGATGCTATTTGTACAAAAGTTGATTGATATTTTCATGTTATCAAACCACTTGCAGCTCAAGAGTATTGACATTGCAATTGAAAAACGATTGATCGATGTTGGAAGAAATAAGTTTGTTGTAATGAGAAGCGATCAAGCTTTTTAAAATTCTGAAAGTAGATGTCTAATAATTTATTAACGAAAATTGTTCCAAACTAGATGTTAAAAACAAAAGTTAAAGCAACGCAAATTGCAGAAAAAAAGTATGGTAGGCGAACTTAGCAAAGATGAAAGGGCTAATGATCCAACTAACAGTTTTAAATCTGAAATGTACTTCACTATCTTGGATACACTTCTAAAATAAATAGATGATCGTTATAATGACTTTAGGGGCACAGCTATTTATTTCTACTGTATTGATCAATTGATCAATCACAAATGTTTAAGAAAATAAAGATCCTCTTCGAAGTTTATGCGCAAAATTTACAAACACATTAACCTTGAAGAAGCAATCGTTGAATATTATACCTTCAAAGATTTGTATGCATCACAACGTCCATCTAGTGAGCTACAACTTAAAGAGTTTCTACCATTCTTGACTGAAAAATAAATGGCATCAGGTCTCCCCAATTTGTCAATACTCTATCAAAATGTACTTAAATCTTCCTGTTAGCAATGATTGAAAATCATCAAAAGTTATTTGCGCTCAACAATGACAAACGAATGTCTGTCAGGCTTGGCATTAATTTCAAATGAACGTGATCTAGGTGAGAACGTTGACTTTGAATCAACGATAAACCGTTTCGCTTCACGTAGAAAAGAATTTCAATAAAGTTCAGGGCTCTACATAAATTCGCTTAAACCAAGTTTCTTTCTTAGATCAATAAATATACTATTGAAATCAATATACGTTACTATTATGAAAACATATCTGTTTACATTGTTTCTTCTGTTTTACTTGTTTGCTAATTTTGAAAATTTACTAAATTACTAGGCTAATTATTAGTATTGACAAAGGCTGCAGAAATTAACGATTAATTTTTCGACTAATCCTTAAAAAATTTAAGGATTAAATTATTTTTAACTATTAATCGACCCATTCTTTTACAAATATTGGAGGTCAAAAAGTAAAAACAAAAATTAATATAGCAGCTGATAAATAATAAATTTCCTGAAGATTACACGAACATTTTGGTTTTAAATTATTGACTGACGGGCATATTTAAAATGTTGATAAAGTTCGCCTACTTATCAAACAAAATGAAAAACGTATTAAGCTAATGTCAGTAATGGAGTTTGACTCTGAGACGGAAATGACGACAGCTCTTCTGGTGAATTACTACGTTACAAAATGTAGATGAAAGTTTTGGAATCCATTAATCCTGTACAATGGTGGAAAATTAATGAACACCGATATCCGATAATGTCATTCCTTGCCAAGACCGTTTTGAGCATACCAGTTTGAGTTTCCTCAGTTCCATGTGAATGATTGTTCAGCTCTGCTGGTTATGTTGTCAATTAGACCCCTCATCACTTGAACCAATTAATGTCAACACACTTTTTGCGCAATTGGTGAAAAGTTGATATATAAAGGAGACATGCCAGTGTTATTTAGATTTTCAACAAGAACGTGAAATGATTGTTACTTATGACATCATAAATTAAAATTTTTGGCTTTAATCGAAATTAACGATTAATTAATCGTTAATTTGTCAAAAGTTAACAATTAAATTTCAATTAATAGTTAACAGCCCTAGTATTTACCCAATGCTCTGATATTAATAAAATTTTGTGGCCCCCCTTGAAATTCTCCTGGCCCCCCCACGCACGCAAAGCTAAATCCGCCACTGGTTTTTACAAAATGATTTTACAGTAATCTTGTCTTGTATGCTCCGCGACATGAAATTTTAAAATTATATTAGATTGATGTGATTAACAAAGTAATATAGATTCTACGAGGTTTCTCTCATTTTAAAATCTATATTTTGTCTATTTCTCATTTATTTTTACCTTTCACCCACTTCTTCTGTTACTACCTCCCTTTCTTTGGCTCCTTCTGAATTTGTCTCTCTCTCTCTCTCTCTCTCTCTCTCTCTCTCTCTCTCTCTCTCTCTCTTTTACTTAAGTCTTATTTTTAAATCCGTCAGTAACTTTGAAATAAATTTATGATATCGTTGTAAACAAAAGATACTATATAAGACTATGGACTTACAAGAAGAAGAATATTGGTGGATATTATATGTTTTTTGGGGGCCGTGGTGGTCGAGTGGCAAGCGCACTCGACTGTCGTTCCGATGGGAAGCCAAGGACCTGTTCCCGAGTCCCACCCAGCTCCAAATGGGTGAAAAGCGGCGGGGTAATGCGTGGAACCCTCAGCCGTGGCATGTGAACGCTGCATCACTTGCCAAAAACAACTGCTGCCTTGCAGATGGTCTTGGCTGACCAAAGGCTATGGAAGCAAATCCAGAAAATACAGCAGGCTGAAGTCGGAGACCACGGGCCAATTGGCGCAAAACTCGTGGCACGCAAAACTCAATATTCAATATTGTGAACGGTGTATAAGTGTACTTTTTGACCCCTAAAAATTGTCTCAAAAGTCCGGGGTCGTCTTATCGTATTTGTACTTGTTCATACGTTACAGCATTAGTACATACAAATGCTAACAGTCTAGTCCCAATCACGTCTCAACTAGCAAGAAGAAAGAAAAATGAGGCTTGTTTCAAATTTAAAGTGTAATGGCATGGGGGGCGGGGTCTTATAATAGCTGAAACCCTATAATTTAACAGTAAACGTAGAGGAGGCGGGTCGACTTATACATCGGAATATACGGTATCTTAATTACCCCTTAACGTTTATGAACGTATTTTAATTTGATAAGACTGTAGAAGAATAATGACGCTTAAAAAGTGCAAAGGAAAACTGGTAATGACAAGGAGAAGGATAACGTGACCCTCCCATATATCCGCCGCTGTGTATCTGTAACGTGACCCTCCCATATATCCGCCGCTGTGTATCTGTAACGTGACCCTCCCATATATCCGGCGCTGTGTATCTGTAACGTGACCCTCCCATATATCCGCCGCTGTGTATCTGTAACGTAACCCTCCCATATATCCGCCGCTGTGTATCTGTAACGTGACCCTCCCATATATCCGCCGCTGTGTATCTGTAACGTAACCCTCGTAGGTAATACGGCTGGTGGTTGAATAAACAAATGTCTCCAGTGTCTACGGCACCGATTGGTCGATACCACCACCCCGGGGCTGGCCAGGGCATCGTCCCATCTGAAAGCTGCTCCCGTCTATAAGTTGTGCTCAGACGTATACCAAATCCTTTTTGGCATCATTGCAAGATATTCCCGTGTCTGGTCGTGTCAGACGGTCGTCTGCAGCAGACTTGTGCAACCAAACAACTACATGACTCTTACCTAGAATATTGACCACTGGTGGGGGTCAGACGACGGACGGCGTGATGGTACTGACAGGACCCACCAAGTGGTCAGCAGCGGCTCAGATCGTAAGACCTGGCGATTGCATTGGGCCTTGTTATAAGTTTAGTTAAGTACGTTTATGTTATTGATTGTAACATGTATTATAAGATTCAACAATATGATTTTACCAGTAGCGATACTAAATTGAAATTGAATGCATGAAATTGAACAAGCAAAAAGAAGAGATAATTTATAAACACTGTACGTAGTCATTGTAAACCTCATTTAGAGTATATATTGACAAGTATATCTTACTTATCTATGGTAGAAGCAGTTGGTCTGGCAGGCAGACATGGTACTTAGTAAATAAAGTCCTTTAACATATTATTACATAAAATTTACGCAATAATCTTCTGTATATAAGGAGCGTCTGTCATAACAAAGATGTAACACATGGCCTTTTTAAATTGATGAAAAGTCAGTTACTCCTTGTACTTAATAAATGAATAAATATCATTTGTAAGGAACTAAACCAAGTTTATTTCTATTAACATGAGCATTCCAATTATTGAAAAACATCACACTAACAATCATCTTTGTTCTCATTTATTTAAAACTGTATAAACATACGGACATGTGTCTGTGTTGTTTTATTTTCCCTAAATAAGGGGAATGTGACAGGTGAACGCTTGAATCCATGAAATTGGTATACATTTGAAATGACATTAGATAATTGTATACTACAGTCTGATTTCTTACATTTGAAATGACATTAGATGATTGTATACTACAATTTTGATTTCTTACTTTTGAAATGACATTAGATAATTGTATACTACAATTTTGATTTCTTACATTTGAAATGACATTAGATAATTGTATACTACAGTTTGATTTCTTACATTTGAAATGACATTAGATAATTGTATACTACAGTTTGATTTCTTACATTTGAAATGATATTAGATAATTGTATACTACAGTTTGATTTCTTACATTTGAAATGACATTAGATAATTGTATTAGATAATTGTATACTACAGTTTGATTTCTTACATTTGAAATGACATTAGATAATTGTATACTACAGTTTGATTTCTTACATTTGTTTTATGCAATAAAGCCCCATCATGGTGGTTAGCTTGAATTTAAAAACTTAATTAAGTCAATGCTATCTGGCTTGTTGTTACAGCTATAGATGGACTATCCTAGGTGTTTTACATGCCAAACTAGAAAATCATTGTAGTTGGCTTATATATAAAACCTTTAGTCTGTTCTGGCCGGCTTATATATAAAGCAGTTAGTCTGTTCTGGCTTGCTTTTATACAAAGCTATTAGACATTTCTGGCCGGCTTATATATAAAGCCATTAGTCCGTTCTGACTGGTTTATTTATAAAGCTATTAGACCCTTCTGGCTGACTTTATATACATTCTTATTGAATCATGCCAGCTGGTCTCTTTAAAAATAACTAGAGAGCCTTTCTAGCTGGCCTGTCAATAAAACTGATGTCACGGGGGTCATATAAAATAGCTAGAGAACCTTACTAGCTGGTCTGTCAATAAAACTTAAGTCACGGGGGTCATATAAAATAACTAGAGAACCTTCCTAGCTGGTCTGTCAATAAAACCTGAGTCACGGGGGTCATATAAAATAAATTATTCTAACGTTCTTCCTTTACCGTATTCCCTGTGCTAAGCTTAAATCATTTCTGACCCTCGTTAACATGTAGCAAGAACTTCTAACCTCACTTTTAAGTATGTGTTGTGGTTGAAGTACTTTAGTCTAAATTCAGTTTACCAAGTTCCATTCATGGTTTTCTCTTGAGAACTATTGCTCAAGTGATATGTTACAGACAGGACTGAGAAAAAATTCCAATAATTTCCAACCCAATCTTTTATTCATAGAAAACATTGTTAGTTGGGTGTGAGTTGTCTGCTTCTGTTGTCCGAAAAAACTTTTTTAAACCCCTGTTAAAATATATTTTAAACAAACCTGATTAAAACATTAATAATATAGGTTCAAAGTTATATTTTAAATGTGAATTTTTAAAAAATAGGGCTGCGGAATCTAACGATTAATTAATGGGTTCATCATTAAAAACTTTAATCCATTAAAATTAATTTGATAATTAAAATTGAAGAAAATATTAATAACATTTTTTTCCAATCTATAAATAGTGTATACTTTCCTTCGTGTTATTATTATTATTATTTTGGACGTGCATACGTAAAAAAGAAGGTTTTTCTTCCATATTTCTTTGCATCTCAGAACGAATTTGCCGTGTTACGTCACAAAATTTTGCAGTCATGGAATAACCACGATTTAACCGATTTCGCGAAGTAATGAATCGCTTCTTAACGGGATTTATATTTGCATTATTAAAACGTAATTAATCGAAATTAATCGATTGATCGGTGAATTTTTTTCTCGATTAATCGAACAATTAAAAAATCATTACCAGCCCTAAAAAAACTAATACATTTGTAAGTTACCCATTGAACTTTTGGTAAAGGGAGGCAAGACGTGCCAGAGGGTAAACGTCATATATATCTTACTGATAAAGTTATTCCGTAAAATTTATGTTGAAAATCAACTAGAGTTGGCGTCGAAAACGTATGTGAGAATTAGATTTAAGACTGTTGTTTATTCATGATATGTTCTCACCCACGTTCACGATATTTGTGTATGTATATATTATGTGTGTGTATGTGCGATATATACATGTATAGTCAGAAATTTGAAATTTTAATAATTCTAAAGTGATATTAGAATTGTTTATCATAAAAAGCCACATTAGCATATACACCAGGGAAATGGGGAAAGTATAATTGACAAATACTAGTCGCACTTCCGGCGTGTGTCTGGGATTAAAGTTGGAAAAAGAAAAAGAAAATTTTTATTAGGGCTTATAAAAATTAGGTCATGTGTCAGGTCAAATGTTAGGTTTACGTGTCAGGTCAAATATTAGGTCATGTGTCAGTTCAAATGTTAGGTTGCGTGTCAGGTCAAATGTTAGGTCATGTGTCAGGTGAAATGTTATGTTAAGTGACATTTCAAATGTTAGGTCATGTGTCAGTTCAAATGTTAGGCTACGTGTCAGGTCAAATGTTAGGTTACGTGTCAGGTCAAATATTAGGTCATATGTCAGGTCAAAGATTAGGTCATGTGTCAGGTCAAATGTTAGGTCATGTGTGAGGTCAAATATTAGGTCATGTGTTAGGTCATGTGTGAGGTAAAATATTAGGTCATGTGTCAGGTCAAATGTTAGGTCATGTGTGAAGTCAAATATTAGGTCATGTGTTAGGTCATGCGTGAGGTCAAATATTAGGTCATGTCTTAGGTCATGTGTGAGGTCAAATATTAGGTCATGTGTTAGATCATGTGTGAGGTCAAATATTAGGTCATGTGTAAGGTCAAATATTAGGTCATGTGTGAGGTCAAATATTAGGTCATGTGCCAGGTCAAATGTTAGATCCCTAACATTTATTTATCAATTAATTGATCAGTATTTTAACTTGAAGAGTCTCGGAGTCTTGGGGGGGGGCCTCACTCAATTGTTTGACCTTGACAGTGCTTCCCTCCCCTCCCCCTCACTACCCTAGAACTCATCTCTGACTTACCTATGAATCTAGTCTTGTTGGAATTCAAGACACTTTCAATACGGTGAATTAAATTTTTTTTTTATTTCACTTCTTCAAATAAAATGTCATCAGCAAGTTTGATAGGTGAGCACAGACGATCGCTGAAATTACTTTGACTTTTTATAGGAAATGTGCCCATTTCTTTCATTTTAAGTCCGATGTTTAATTTATTTAGAAAAAAAATCTCTCCAGCAACTGTATCTTTTCAAAGGACATTTTAGAGACAAAGAGTTAATATTTTATTTTATATTGGGCTTAGACTAAATATAAGCGAAATAACATACTTCTAAGTCTCAGACTTTCATGTGAGTCCCCCCCCCTTCCACCTCTGGCGTGTCCACCTTATTGTGTTTATTCATACTTTGAAAATCTCTACTTGGCATTTCTTCAAAATCAGGTACAACTATTTATTTTAACTTTACGAGGTTCATTCAAACAACATCAGCTTATATTCAAATAATTCCCTCTAATAGATTCAACTTCCAGATTTTGCATTCTGTTTTGTCTGTAATCTGGAGTTATAACGTGACGAGCTCAGGTGTAAAAGTTAGGGAAAATGTACCCTAACGAAATTCTTACATTCCCCGAAATTATTTTAGTACAAAAAGGTCATACAAATGTCTTCTCCGTGTGTTCTGATAGGACTGTTGGATTTGAACGAAACACGAAATTGGCGTTTATTTATTTCACAAACTGTTACAGTGGTCTTCAACGATCGTCCATCATACCCGCTTAATTACTTCATGCCTCTTTAACCCCACTCCCTCCACCAAACTTCACTCCCCTCCAGCCTCGCCACCTATCCTCCCACCTCCTATCGGTAGCCAAGGAATAGGTTCCCCGGGACCAACCATTAGTGTTAGCCCGTCGATGCACAGAACAATAAGTCTCTGTGTGCCCGGCTCTTTGATCTTTCCCTCGGCGACGGGATTCGAAGAGATTGGTTGACGACCGCCTAATGTTGCCTCCAGGGAGAGTAACTGAGCAGGTGTCAGCCTGGGGGCCCGAACTTGTTAAACGGAGTACGACAATAGGAGGACCTGGGGGAAAAGATATGACCAGAGTTTACCAGAGGGGTCTAGACTGAGGCGAGAGGGCGGTTAGGTATGCAGAATTGAGGAGTGAGGAGAGGTTGGAGTAAGGAGGGGTTGGGAGGTTTAAGAAAGGAGGATGGAGGGAGTGTTTAAGTAAGGAGGAGTGAGGAATATTGACTTGCGGTAAAGAGGAATGAGGAGAAGTGTGACAAGAGTTTGGAGAAATCAGGGGAGGGGGGTTGGGTTTAAAAAAAACTATTAGTAATTACTGAATTGAAATAAAAACACCGACTAAATAGTGTAGAGAAATTAATGACGTCACTTAGTTTTATTAACTGACAAGTTTTAAAATGAAAAAAAAAAAACAACACACACACACACACACACACACAAACACACACATATACACACACACACATACACACACACACAAAACCTCATCCTACAACGTTAAAGGAAGTCTACGCTACAACTTCTGGTTAGAGGCTAGTTAAAGGTGGTTACTATGAGTCGCTCGTCTCTTTTTAAATCTATCTAATAAACTGTTCAGAAATTAAACAACCTTTAAATACAAAGTTTTTGACTATATATGAGACAGAACTGAAAATCCTACATGTGGAAGAAAATCAGCAGTCCCGAGCCTGCGCTCTTCATGGGGCTTCCCGGAAAACCCCCTCAGCCTTCTGGCCCCCTAAGGGACGTAAAGACTGAGAAGCCCCCCCGGAGCGGTCGCTGCTACAAGCGGCCGCCTGGGCGTCCAGGGCACTGGGCCGAAAACGCCTCCCACTAAAGTGTGCCTCCCGAGGGAGGTGTGGAATTTACCTACTGTGACTCGCTATCAACATAGTATCACTTTGGCGCCACCACGGCAAAGCTTACGAGTCTATATGGTTTAGATCGCCGCAAAGCGTGGGGATCATCACTGACCTAACTAGGCTTTAAACCCCACCGGAAGGTTTCCTCAGAGCTGGCGACCAAAAGCGTTTCCTAGCGGTACCTTTTGCTATTCCGTACTGGCGCTTCTGGCCCTAAACCGGCACCGCTCAACAGCGTTGCTAGTTAATTGAGGGGGACGAAACGGTCGCTTCGGAGTAACCCGACCCTCAACGGGTACTTTGGTTTTCATCATCGGCATTGCATCTAAATGCTTTGCCTAAGATCCGTACAGCGACTGAACTAAAAGTATTGATTATATTCAAAATAGAATGCACCGCGCGATACATATTTACAAGGGACGGGTGGGTGTGGGGTTGTGGTCACCCATGGCGAGACTGAACTCCAGTAAACACGTGAATGTCAACAACAGAAGGCTAGCATACATTTATAATTTATATAGAGATAAACTAAATGTGCATTTTTTAAAATTACGGTACATTCCATCCATCCGAAATTTTGATACATTACATTACATTGTTAGGTGACACATGTCTATGTGTAAAATTTCAGCTCGATAGCATGACGGAAAGTTGGTCATTTTTTACTTTTGTTTTTCCGCCGGACGAGCCGATGGACGGACGAACCAAGAGGCGAATGTGAGGGTTAATATAAGGGATTTAATAAATATTCACACATCATTTAGCTTGGAGCTATAGAGAGAGCTACTGCTGTCACTTGGACAGATAGGAAGACAGACCATATATCGCCCACATGATCCAGTTAGGGAGACAGACCATATATCGCCCAGATGATCCAGTTAGGGAGACAGACCATATATCGCCCAGATGATCCAGTTAGGGAAACAGGCCATTTGTCGCCCAGATGATCCAGTTAGGGAGACAGACCATATATCGCCCAGATGATCCAGTTAGGGAGACAGACCATATATCGCCCAGATGATCCAGTTAGGGAGACAGGCCATTTCTCGCCCAGATGATCCAGTTAGGGAGACAGGCTATTTGTCGCCCAGATGATGCAGTTAGGGAGACAGACCATTTGTCGCCCAGATGATCCAGTTAGGGAGACAGACCATATATCGCCCAGATGATCCAGTTAGGGAGACAGACCATATATCGCCCAGATAATCCAGTTAGGGAGACAGACCATATATCGCCCAGATGATCCAGTTAGGGAGACAGACCATATATCGCCCAGATGATCCAGTTAGGGAGACAGACCATATATCGCCCAGATAATCCAGTTAGGGAGACAGGCCATTTGTCGCCCAGATGATCCAGTTAGGGAGACAGGCCATTTGTCACCCAGATGATCCAGTTAGGGAGACAGGCCTTTTGTCGCCCAGATGATCCAGTTAGGGAGACAGACCATTTGTCGCCCAGATGATCCAGTTAGGGAGGAAGACCATATATCGCCCAGATGATCCAGTTTGGGAGACAGACCATTTGTCGCCCAGATGATCCAGTTAGGGAGACAGACCATTTGTCGCCCAGATGATCCAGTTAGGGAGGAAGACCATACATCGCCCAGATGATCCAGTTAGGGAGACAGACCATATATCGCCCAGATGATCCAGTTAGGGAGACAGACCATTTGTCGCCCAGATGATCCAGTTAGGGAGGAAGACCATATATCGCCCAGATGATCCAGTTAGGGAGACAGGCCATTTTTCGCCCAGATGAGCCTGGCCATGGCCATGAGGGGCATTCAAAAAGTTGCAACTAATCCGTCGTCATAATCGTCCTGTATAAGCCTTTGGTATTTTAATTGCTCAATTAAATTTATGTTCACTTAATTGTGACAGAGATATTTCGTTATTTAAAAATGAAAATTACCCCAGGGATTAAAACCGTTGTTAAGTTCGATAATTCATTGAATCATAATTTTAATTTTTTGTAAGCCGATAACATTGCAAAAATGATTTCCGCAATCTTATAATCTTATTGGAACAAAACACACACACACACACACACACACACACACACAAACACACACACACAACAGCACACACACACACACAAATCAAAACCACAAACAAAAAAAGTTGAATTATTCTGTCCGATATTATTTAATATTCATGCTATAAACCGCCTTCATGAAAGTTTTGTTTGTTCATCCGTCTAATCATTCCATAAGTAGATATTGCAATGGCTCCAAAACTGTATGCACTGTTTCCCCTTTCCTTTCAATGATTCAAGTCAAGGAAACACTTCAACACATGTACAGGCTTGTTGGAGGTCTGAACAATATCTTTTAAAACAACGTATAAATTGATATAAAAGGTAAATCACAAAGTCTCTGATTTCAGTTCGTGGACATCTACAATTTGAACTAAGGGAGAATTAATGGTAACATTTTATAAAAACAAACATGGTAATTAACATTACAAACACGTTTAATCTTTAACGAATCATTTCATTATATTTATACAAATACAAAATAAACCAACAAATTGTGTAATGATAACAATAAATTTGAGCTTTATAATTAAACTATAATATGACAGTAAACGTTTCGGCTAATGCCCTAATCAGTACCAATAACATAAAGAACGTACTTACATACGTAAAATAATAGTATGTCGTAAGTTAAATTCTTACGACATACCATTATATATTATTTTTAATCGCATTATTTTTTCCCAAAAAAATAATTTGCGAACCTGTGACATTTGATTATATAAATATTTATCAGATAATTTTCTTTTCCACAGAAATAATGGGGGAACCTGTGACTTTTGATTATATACATATTTATCAGATAATTTTCTTTTCCCCAGAAATAATCTGGAAGCCTGTGATTTAAAATAAACATTACACACACAGATAACGGATAACACAAAATATATATTTTATTGATATTCTTGCTAAAAATCTGACTAAACCTCACCAAACCCCTCCAGCATTGACTCATTAGACCAAGACAACGGTATTTATTATTATTATTTATTTATTTATTTTTGTTGTTATTCATTGTTAACCATCAATATTTTAAAGCCTTATGGTAGTGTCATTTCATTGCTCTACTTTGATGCGTAGAAAAGAAATTTTCATTTTTATTTAATTTCGTTATAGACTTATACTGAAAAATAAATTTAATTTTTTTTTTGTCTGTGTTGCAGCTGAAATAAAATGATAAAATCTTGACTTCCGGTCTTGACTTACGACTGTCATTGTCACCACTTTGGTTTATAAATTGATAGTCAAATATGTTTGTTGAAATCATGGCACCTGATACTAAATCCAGGCAACAGCCTACCTTTTTTAAAAATAAAAAAATCTTTCTGCTGACTTCATATAAACTCAGTGCCACGTCATGTCAGCCACCAGGCCATTAACGAGTCTTGTTGCTGGGGTAAACAACCCAGTGAGTTCCTGGTTGGCAGGAATGTGTATGCACTGCATGACGAGGGCAAATATTGCTAACAAGTGCCCGTAAAATGCAACTTCTCTGTCCGGCCATTCAGCCCGTGTGCGGCTGGCTGGAGGGTATTAGAGACGTTCAAACAATGGCCGCCCGGATTTGTGGCGCATGGTAAGCAAAGTGGACAGACAGCTCAGCACTTATCTTGTTTTCTCGCGTGTTCCCCCCTCACAGAGACATTTAAGTGGCTTCCCTCATTAGTCAATCTGATATTGTATGTTTAAAAAAAAAGTAGTGTGGGGGATTTGGGGTTTGTTTTATTGGACTTTTTTTTACACAGGATTTGTTTGTGTTTGGTGGGGGGGGGGGATAGTGACGAGATCTTACACTTCATACCCTTATAGCTTGTGTGGTCACGTGGAGTCCTCTTGTGGTCACGTGAGTCCTGCTTTGGTCACGTGGAGTCCTGCTGTGGTCACGCAGATTCCTGCTTTGTGTGTGTCAAGTAGAGTCCTGCTGTGTGTGTGTCACGTGGAGTCCTGCTGTGTGTGTGTCAAGTAGAGTCCTGCTGTGTGTGTGTCACGTGGAGTCCTCTTGTGGTCACGTGGAGTCCTGCTGTGGTCACGTGGAGTCCTGCTGTGTGTGTGTCACGTGGAGTCCTGCTGTGTGTGTGTCACGTGGAGTCCTGCTGTGTGTGTGTCACGTGGAGTCCTGCTTTGTGTGTGTCACTTAGAGTCCTGCAGTGGTCACGTGGTGTCAGTGACGTCACTATGGGTGCAGTTGGGGCGGGCCACCCCTGTTGACACCTTCCCAAGGGGTGACTCCCTGAGCTACCGCCCCGGGTGACACCAACCCTAGTGACGCCTCTGCCGTTGAGTCGTGCTGTGGTGACGTTTGTTGTACTTTAGGTGGTAAAGTTGATGAAGTTACATCTTCAGTGCTAACATTAGCTTGTAAAGTCTATAGTGTTGGTGATGAGTGGTGTTGTTTTGTTGTTGCTGAGATAACTGGTAATGTTTGATGGTAATAATAACTGGTAATTTTTGGTGGTAATAATAACTGGTAATATTTGGTGGTAATTATGAATTGTTATGTGAGGTGGTAATAATGAGTGGTAATAATGAGTGGTAAAGTTTGGTTGTAATAATTAGTGGTAATGTTAGGTGGTAATAATGAGTGGTAATTGTTGTGGTTAAGTGATGGCATCTGTAATTGATTTGTTTTCGAATCAATGACATCCAGAACTGGAACTCTCGTCCGATAACGTACTTCAATGAATAACGCCTTGTACTCTCGTGTTCCTACTATTATCCACATTTAGTGAACGCTACACCGTATTACGGCTAGCTACCTCAACATACTGATCAGTTTAAACCCACCTAGCTGGACTAACTAATTCATGGTGGAGAAATATCAATGGGCCAACACATCGTTTTCCCATGTCATGTTTTCTTTATCAACATTTAGCCACTCTAACGTCTGCAAAGTTCTGAGTCGATCCCAAAATTTTCGGGTCATAGTCTTGGGAATATTCAATATACATAAATGTATAAATACTGAACGAGAATTGCAATGGAGAAGTTGTGAAATTAAAACATTTGATACAAAACATCTTCCATATCAACAAGTTTCAGACTTACAATTGAAAACAACCTCAGCAATTTGAGATGTGGGGCCCCCACAAGTCCAGATATTCTATGCCAGAGCCAGTTTGACTATCTGAAAATCGCTCACTCGGTCATTATTTAATTATTTTTAAACTTTAATTAATTGTATTTATTTTTTTTTATTTTATTTTTTTTTGGGGGGGGGTGCTGTGGGGCAATAATATGGGGGCCCTAATGTATAGTTGGTGTATCTGATACTTACACATCACTAATATCACACGTGACATCAGTCGCTGGTGGAAAAACCTGTCCTCTATTTTTCCCCCTTTGATACTTTGAGTTTTGTTGACGTAGGCACACACTATTTACACGGATGTGAAATTTCACGCCAGGTGCCAGTTACTTTCAGCTGTGTTGCCAGAAATTATTATACTCATTTTTTAAATTTTTATGTATTAATCTTACCTGAAAATGTAAACATTGTTTTTTGCACTTGCTATTATAATATCATCGGGTTGATATCTTATTGTTGACGAAATGCAAAGTTCGAGATCCTCTTTGCTCCCATTGAAATGTGTTTGTAGTAGGACCTTCCATACACAAGTGCAGTAGTTCATAAACAATCTATAAACCCATTCCAGTTTCCAGCAGTTTTACTTATTCTAAGCTATTGACAAACACATATACATACAAACTTTTTGAGTTATTTATCCCTAATTGAATTTAAAAGCATGCACATCGGCACGAAATGCAATGAACAGTTGTGTTTAATACCCAAACATTTCGGTTTCAACAAAGAGTTTCACGCACAGCTGTACTGGTTACGTCAGTCACAATCTTGGAATCATGACAAGATAATCAAGTGTTTTGTTGTTTTTTTTTCCTTTGAAGCTTCTTTAAATACAGTTTCGTAAGCCTCACTTTCAAAAATTGAGTAAAAACAATGTTTTTTCAACGTAATTGCTAAACATTCAAATACGGACACATTTTAAATAAATTATGCGTTGTATATATGACGAGATGGATTTACTCTTGCTTTATTTATTTATTTTGTAATTTATAATTTTGTTTTGAGTTGTAGAAATCTCACATTTTTTTTAAGTTAAAAAAAAAAAATATTGTCTTAATTACAAACAGTGGTATGATCACCACCGTTGTTAATGAGACTAGCAAGGCGACGTCCACACAACAGCTTTAGACAAACTTTAGGCCACCATGAAAGACAGAGAATCAGGTCATTGTGACATTGACACTCGTGACGTAATTCGTAATCTCTGCACCGAATGAGGTTCTCTAAAAATACCACACCTCTTTTTTTTTTGGTGCGCAATACTTTGTTTACGGAAATTACATTTTTGCATTGTCTGCTATGTAAAAGAAATTGTGTTTGTGGAAGGGGTAATGAAAACAATTCATTTTGTGTACCATAAGATGGGCGAAGAAATATTTTGCTTTCTTTATAGCGTGAAATGCTTTTATTATATAGAATCTAGAATCTTTAATGACTAGTTGATAAGTTAAGCCATCGCAACCTCAATTCAGTTTAAAGGATTTTTAGCGCATTTTCGAGAAGTCGAATGCGCTATTGCACCCGTTTTGTCCGTCCGTCCGTCCGTCATCACCTTTGATCTCAGCATCCATAAGTCCTAGACCCATGAGGTATATATGTTTTTTGTATGTCCTGACCTGCCATTTGTGCATCAACACTCAGTTACTCGATCCGTTAAAAAACCCCGTTAAAACTACCAAAAAATATTTCGAATCGAGAGGTAACACTAGCGCAGGGAACGGCCGCCATTGCCGGAAGTCGAATACATAGTTCTTCAAGCATTGAAGAGTGGTGCGAAAGCGTGCAAAAGAATTATTTATTTTTTTTAGTTGACGTCATTAGAATATGTGTAAAAGTTTAGAGAGTTTTACGTCATCATTTGTGGTGACTTGTAGTTAGATTAAAGAGAAAATAA
>MUZC01004547.1:158822-173621 GCA_002072015.1 Radix auricularia | reverse complement strand
CTTGTCCCAGCCCCCCTTATATCTTGTCTCAGCCGCCCTGACGTCTTGTCCCAGCCCCCCTCATGTCTTGTCTCCTAATGTCACGTCACGCTCTCCTTTGAGTTTATTCTTATTCCCCAGCTCCCCCATGCTTGCACCTTCCCTTATCCCCCTCCCTGGGTGTGTTGTGCTGAGCTCGGTTGAGGGATGTTTCCACACATTAGATTAACAGAGAAATAAATGCTCTTCATATTTATTGATCTGTTGCCAGGGTATAGAGCTGTTCTGTGTCAAGCGGGGTGAGATGGGGTGGGGGTGTTGGTGTCCTGATCAGAACATCCAGTGGGCAGTACAAGTATTAGTGATATATCTAGGTGAGCTGCCAGTGGGCAGTACAAGTATTAGTGTTATAGTTATATCTAACTGAACTTCTGATGGATCATGTGTACATACTGTTAATAGTATGTGTCATTAATGATATTTCTATGGTTTTTAATGGTCTTTTTTTTCTGAAAAAAATGTATAAGTTTAAGCAAAATGCCAACTTATTCACACAAGGATAAATGAATGTATTTATAGAAGAAAAGTTGAAGACTTAACTCGCACAAGAAACCATGGTGAATTGTCACACAGTCAATGTGGAGGGACAAGTGAGATTCATTTTCGTTTTTTGTTTAGGGAGCATGTTGTTTTGTTTAGAGAGTATCAATAGTTGCATATCTATTTGCGTCATCAACTTTATCTCTGTCAGTAGATCCCAGTTTGTGTCCACTTGATCCAAAAACTCTCCAGCCCACCTTACGTCGCCCCCTCCCCCGAACTACACCCTGATATCACCGATTGAACAAATCAAAATCAAATGGACTAAAAAGAAGTTAAAGCCCCCATTAAACGCACTCATTTATCCGCCCATGCTGCAGAATTAATTGTAACGAACGCCCCAAAGATAAGCCTAAATAAACGCACTTACAGACTTTTGTTTTGTTGGCACCGCTGGAACATTAGAGACCTGAAATATTGGGCCAGGGAGAATAAGCTACGGACTGGGACGATCAAATATTGCTGTTTTTGTCTGACCGCTCGCAGGGGACGGCGTTCACAAGTGCGTTTGTCTGTGCGTCCCGAATCCAACGTCATAGAACATTGCCGCCAATTTTTTTTCTTCCTTTCTGTTGCAGAATTGGTTTTTTAATGTCTTAATGCCATGACGGGCTAGAAAGTAAAAAACGGTGTTTGGAAATGTTTCTGGGGTATCTCAAAATCTACTCGACTTTTTTTTCTTATAAATTCATTTTAGAAACCAGTTGCTAGATTTTTTGTGGTTTATAATGAACTGTCAGTGAGGCAAGTTGAATCGTCAGGAGACATTTTAAATCATACTTCCAAATACACTCCATGAATGACTGGTCTGTGTCAGTCTGTAGCACTTTCTGGATTGCCCTGAGTTTATGATGGCTGTAGCTGAGATCTTTGTATCTTGAATTTAAAGAATTCTCATTATTTCCAAGGGATGCACTGACTTTACTAATCGAAGCTAGACCAAATTACATCGGTGACTTTAATAGACCAGATTACACTGGTGACTTCATTAGACCAGATTACACCTGTGACTTTAATAGACCAGATTACATCGGTGACTTCATTAGACCAGATTACATCGGTGACTTCATTGGACCAGATTACAGCGGTGACTTCATTAGACCATATTACATCGGTGACTTCATTAGACCAGATTACATCGGTGACTTTAATAGACCAGATTACATCGGGGACTTCATTAGACCAGATCATCGGTGACTTCATTAGACCAGATTACATCGGTGACTTTAATAGACCAGATTACATCGGGGACTTCATTAGACCAGATTACATCGGGGACTTCATTAGACCAGATTACATCGGTGACTTCATGAGACCAGATTACAGCGGTGACTTCATTAGACCAGATTACATCGGTGACTTCATTAGACCAGATTACATCGGTGACTTCATTAGATTACAGCGGTGACTTCATTAGACCAGATTACATCGGTGACTTCATTAGACCAGATTACATCGGTGACTTCATTAGACCAGATTACATCGGTACTTCATTAGACCAGAATATAAATGAGGCTAAAATATAACAGCCAAGCTGATGACTGCCGTGTTATATATTTTGTTGGTTTCTAATTATTTGTAGTTTTGATTTTTATTTAAGTTAAAAAATGTGTGCCAAAAATAATTAAGACCATGTCACTATTAGCTGAAAGATTTATATTTTCATGGACACAGAGTCACGGGTTAGGGGACATACTAATTGGAGAGTTTGTGACTATCTAAGTACCAAAGACAAATAGTCAGAGTCACGGGTTAGGGGACATACTAATTGGAGAGTTTGTGACTATCTAAGTACCAAAGACAAATATTTCAATTTGTTAGGAACTGAAGCTCTGGTCTCTGCATATGTTGTTGTTGTTTTTTTTTTTTTGGTTTTTTTTGTTGTTGTTGTTTTTTTGTTGTTGTTTGTTTTGTTTTTAGAAGGGGGCGGGGGCTGTGAGGAGGTAAGGATTTTTGGGTAGAAAAATTTAGTACAGGGGCGGTGTTGTCACTCTCCTTACATGTAGACAGTGTCGCCTTTAGTGCAACGCGCCTCTGCTCGACGTGATGATTAAGTCCCCTTGATGTAATGCTTGAATGTATCTCGGGAGTTGACAGAGGGACAGTACGACTTTGGGGCCGTCCATAAAGTTCGTCACGCTATTTCTGACCATTTTTAACTCCCCCTCCCCCTTGTCACAAACTGTCACAAATCTCGGAAACTCGAAAGTACGTCACACTTTCGCACAAAAATATATTTTTTATTAACAAAACAATTAAAATTTAACATAAAACACCTTACGTCACACGTGGCCGGACACCCCTCTCCCCCCACCTGTCACAAACTGTCACACTTTCTTACACCCCCTCCCCCCTCTGGGGAGTGACGTACTTTGTGGACGGCCCCTTTTATAGAGTATTACATATTGTTACAATGGACTTAGTTGCAGGGAGAGTAATGAAGTTTTTTTTTTATATACAAAAATCAAACACGCGAAACTAACTTTATACATGTAAAGCCAGCAAACGGTTTATTCATAAAAAAAGTCGATTTCCGTATTTCAGCCAGAAGACGAAATCAAATCCGAGATTTCCTCTTGTTGCTTAGAGACGTCTGTCTGACCAGTGCGAGGCGGATTTGAGGGCAGCAATCAATGTTATGTTTCTTTTGAAAACATTGGTTGTCCGTTGGCTGGTAAGCTGGGGGTCTACACAATATCGCATGGTCTCAGTAGCCACGAGTCGATATCTGGCCGCTCACAGCACGCGCTCGGTTATCACGTGCCTCAAGAAACAGAGTTTTAATCAACGAACTGTGGCGAACCGACCTGGAAACTATTGTAATGGTGATCGTGAGCATCCTAGCATGCGATGTTTAGGGCCACAACATCCTACATCATATGATACGTTCGCTGTTTTGTTAGGTCCTCTCAGGCTAACCTTTACCTTGTATACGTCTTCTCCATTTAATTTTTTAT
The DNA here is from genome assembly GCA_002072015.1 of Radix auricularia. Lineage (NCBI taxonomy): Eukaryota > Metazoa > Mollusca > Gastropoda > Lymnaeidae > Radix > Radix auricularia. Next base: position 170,085 of record MUZC01004547.1, on the reverse strand, counting down.
TAGCCTGATTGCAGTCTCACCCCTCATTTTGTTTACTATCATATTATACACACGGTCGATTCAAACGTCAGATGATTATCTGTGATGTACAACATTAACAAACCCAATGTCATGCCTTAACATCGTCGACTACTTCATACCGCATACAATCATTTAAGTACATCAAAACATAAATACGTAAAGGCGAACATCATAACAATTGTACATGAACATATACGCATGCACGAAAACCCTCATATTAACTAAAACTTGGGGTAAATATTTGACAAAATTTTTGCTTTGTCTTAAAATCCTGGGTACAATTTATATATTTAAGTTGTATTTTAAAGACATATTTTATACGCAAAACCTAAGTGCTGACTATGTTTATGTGTTGTTTATATACAAAAGTTTGATTAATTCTAAAATGCTTTTTTTAAAAAAAGATTTTTATGTAGTTCATAAGCGGATTCTCCCCTTCAAGGACATTCCAATTTTGATAAAAGCTTTTATTCAGATTTATGAAAGACAGTCACAATCTTTTAACACTGTTTTTAAAAATATAACGTAAACCTTTTGATGAATATATAGTAATATAGCACGGCGCTAAAGAGATTTCTTTTTGTCTCTCAGAAGTGATGTGCAATATTGTTAGAAAGACAACCAACCCATCTTCAAATACCAACCATCAGAAACCACCAAATATAAATAACCAAAAACAAACGACAACCATCAAAAACAACCAACCATCAACAACCACCAACCATTAACAACCACCAACCATCAACAACCACTAACCATTAAAAACCACCAACCATTAAAAACCACCAACCATCAACAACCACCAACCATCAAAAGCCACCAACCATTAAAAACCACCAACCATCAACAACCACCAACCATTAAAAACCACCAACCATTAAAAACCACCAACCATCAAAAACCACCAACCATTAAAAACCACCAACCATCAACAACCACCAACCATTAAAAACCACCAACCATCAAAAACCACCAACCATCAACAACCACCAACCATCAGCAACCACCAACCATCAACAACCACGATTTCATAATAAATAGAGACATTACATTCTCCTTATTTCAGAAACCGGACTAGAAAAAAAAGGTGGACATGAAATTGTTCACCATGACAATTGGATCAATAGTTCTAGCTGTTTGTGTGTGTGTGTGGGTTTTATCTCTCTCGTTCTGTGTGTAAGTGTGTAGAGTTATGTGTGTGTGTGAGAGAGAGAGGAAGTGAGTGATAGTGGATGTGCTATTGGTACCACAGATACTATCTAACAAGGGGAGGTTATTACATTTGTTTGTTTAAGTTACTCTCATAGGAATCATATCAAGGACAGACTACTACTGTTAGTTGTTTTGAGATGTGCTACTGCTGAACTTTCTTTACTGTAACAATTACAAGTTTTACAGACAGTAAAATAACGGGGAAAAAACAGCTAAAAAGTTTACACGAATAGCAAAGTGGAAATTTTCAGGTTTCCTAATTCTCACACAAAGATTTGGGGGGGGTGGCGGACGACCGTATTTGTTTTATTAGAGACCCTCACAGATAGAGTTAGAGTATTAACTAGGTATATAGTCCAATGTCAGGGTTATATAGTCCAAAGTTATAGTTTAATAGTCCAAATTTATAGTTGTATAGTCTAAAGTTATAGTTATGTATTCAAAAGTTATAGCTATATAGTCTAAAGTTATATTTATATAATCCACAGGTATAGTTATATAGTGCAAAGTTATAGTTATATAGTCCAAAGTTATAGTTATATAGCCCAAAGTTATAGTTATATAGTCCAAAGTTATATTTATATAATCCACAGGTATAGTTATATAGTGCAAAGTTATATTTATATAGTCTAAAGTTATAGTTATATAGTCCAAAGATATATTTATATAGCCCAAAGTTATAGTTATATAGTCCAAAGTTATATTTATATAGTCCAAAGTTATAGTTATATACTCCAAAGGTATATTTATATAGCCCAAAGTTATAGTTATAAAGTCCAAAGTTATATATATATAGCCCAAAGTTATAGTTATATAGTCCAAAGTTATATTTATATAGTCCAAAGTTATAGTTATATAGTGCAAAGTTATATTTATTAGCCCAAAGTTATAGTTATATAGTCCAAAGTTATATTTATATAGCCCAAAGTTATAGTTATATAGTCCAAAGTGATAGTTATATAGTCCAATTTTATAGTTAGATAGTCTAAAGTCAGGATTTTAAAGATAATCTGGTTGTATACACATAATATTAGATTATAAACTGACGACTAGATAACATATTCACAATTCCAAATCAAAGTATATTGTGAGTGATTCATTGTTATTTTTTTAAAACATATCTCAGTAACAATACAACTAGAAAATGCTAACATGAAAATATTACCTTCACTTGTTAACTGCCTAATCTGTGACGTCGAAAATTTAAAAGCGTAACTAGAATTATAAAAAGAAAGCATAAAAAGAATGAACACAAAGACATATCTTACCTTATAATTCTCATTTCTAATCACTACGAATACCAGAATTTCAAATAGGCAAAGCCACATCCTTTTGATAACATTGTAGCGCTGCTCCAATTCCATGCCATATCTTTTGTAATGACGGCCTGTAATGTTGGGTACATTATTCCATGAAATTCAAATATGGTTGATTAGGGGATTTACCAAGAATATTTTTCAAGCGGATCATTTAGGAACTTACTAGGCGGCTTTATGTGTTGGTTATTTCAGAATACCAAACGGGGACAGTCATGTGTGGAAAGGAACTTTTTGTGAAAATGTTTCTTCTGTAAATCTTGGACAAATGTATAAAGGCCGTTTCTATTTTTTGTGCGATATTCTATTCTGAGGAGTCCAGTAATTCACTAATATTGTCTGTTAACTTTATAACATGATCGAATAAGATCAACTAGATGGACGTATGGTAGGGGTTAATTTTTGTCTTAAAAACAGTGACACGATTGTATTTGAGAATATGATCGAGGTATGGTAGGGGTTAATTTTTGTGTTTAAAACGATGAAACGATTGTATTTGATAATACGATTTGGAATATCATGACCTCAACCACGTATTTGTCATTTATACTAAAAATAACAGCTATTACAGGGGTTATAATCGTTTTTGCAAAGAGACCCATATTCCATGAATTACAAATATGCACCGACCGGATTAAGATTTGAACACAAAATAACATACGTTGATAGAGGCTTTTAAATGATTTGTTTGTTGTTGTTTGTTTTTTTAAATTTATTATATTTTTATATTAATTTAGAAGACTGATATTTTTAGAGGGGGAAAGGGAACAATACTTTTGGGATTTTCAAGACTTTCTAATGATCTTGGTGGTCGAGAGGTAGCGCTCTCGACTGTCATACCGATGGTCACGGGATCGAATCCACACGAAGGTGAGGATTTGTTCTCACGGCCCGAGGAGTCCCCGAGTCACCCAGCTCCGAATGGGTACCTAACTAGACAATAGTTAGGCGGCTGGGGTAATGCGTGGAACCCTTATAGCCGTGGCCTGTGACCGCTGCATCACTTGCCAACAGATCATCTCTCATGGTCTGTTAACGCAATTATCTTCTGCATAGAAGGAGCGTCTGTATATCTAAGATAAGAAGATAAGATATCTTATTCCATCATTAGAAATGCACACAAATGAGAAAATGGCTGAGTTATGAAATAAATATGTTCATTTTGTACTACGTACTTTACGATAAAAAAAATGTGTTGAAATAAAACTAGAGTCAAAAATGGTGATGAAAAAAAATGGTTTTAAAATTATAAATACGTGACGCGACATCCCTTTGCTTTTCAAAGTTTTTACAATATAAACAAAATTACGACATCGCATTTAGCCGTCGGTTTTCATCGAATTTCTTACATATAATAGCACATAACATTACCGGATTTTTTTAAAGACCTCGCTCGTGGTAAAAAATAAAACGTTATGTTTTTTCCCTTCATTTGACCTCGTTGTATTCCAGACATTTTGTAAATTGTTGAGATTTTGTTAAATAAAATGTTTTCTTGCTGAAAATAAAATAAAAGTCCATTAATTATTTAACGTGAGACCGCGGACCGTATTTGGCCCGAATGTCGGACTTGGGAACCCTTTGAGCTAAATGTTGTGTCCACTCCTAGAAGCTTATCTAAGTAAACAAGAACATTAATAAATTTTTGTGTAACAATTGTCAATGGATTTTTCACCACCTTGTCCTTAATTTACCAAGTTTTATTATTTTCAAATCCATTTAACTTTTGTCTTCTTTGATGAGCCCTTGGAATTTAAAAAAAAAAGTTTTATAAGATTGTTTCCTGTATTCATGTCATCCATTCTGTTTTACACTCTCCTAGGTGCGCCCAGAGTCTCCGATGGCAAAAGTTAGTACGACCCGCCCCTCTGACAGTTGGTAGATTCGTGTCTTGTTAGAATCGTCAAGTGTTTCTAACACTTCATCTGGTGGCAGGGAAGATAAGTAACAATGTGAGCAGTAACCACGCGCCCGTGGATGAAACGGATGACTGCGATGGCGTCAGACGAAGAGGATCTTCTAGATTGGAGGATTAATCACAAGATGTTGGCCAGACAATGAAATATGAGGTTGTTTTTGTTCGAACAATGTCCGGCAAAATCACGGAGCCAAGAAGAAGCAAGACTCTGTTGAGAAAGCTAAATGTATTCAAGACGAGGGCTTACTGCGGGCGCAAACGAGCAAATCCAAAGATAATCCGGTGCTTCGCGTCCCTATCCAGCTGCTTGCACGGAACATTCCTGACCAGCCCCCCTTTACATTCAATGACCTCTGTACCCGAGTGGCTACTTTGCGGCGGAAATAAACCGGAAATCCTCCCGAAGAAAACATCTCCGCGCATGACAGATATGATTTTACAGCTTCCGTCACGCGCCCTTTCCGGTAAGACGGAGCAGCACTGAGAGTTTTGCGGACATCAACATGAGCACGACCGGGTTCGACACAATGTCAGACCGCATCCCCCTGACACGGGCGAGGCCGGGCGGCACCCCAGCCATGAAGGCAAGGGTCAAACGCCAGGCGACCTCCAGCTACCTGGGCTCGGCGGCTGCTGGGACGGAAAACACGCCCAAGCGGTTCGCCAGTGATGCCGACTGTGCTGAGGACGGGGGCGACGAACGGGTGCTGCTGAACGTCGGGGGCGTCCGACACGAAACCCATGTGTCCACTTTGAGAACCGTGCCGAACTCAAGGTTATCCCGCCTGGCGGAAGTCCATCTGGATAACGGTGGGGGGAGACAAGAGTATTTTTTTGACCGTCATCCCGCAGTCTTCAATTCTATCATAGACTTCTACAGAACAGGTAAGTCATTAGTTATATGTGACAGACTTTTACAGAACAGGTAGTCATTTGTTATATGTGACAGACTTTTACAGAACAGGTAAGTCATTAGTTATATGTGACAGACTTTTACAGAACAGGTAAGTCATCAGTTATATCATAGACTTTTACAGAACATGTGAGTCATTAGTTATATGATAGACTTTTGCAGAACAGGTAAGTCACCAGTCCTATTATTGACTTATACAGAACAGGTAAGTCATCAATTCTATCATAGACTTTTACAGAACATGTAATTCATTAGTTCTATGATAGACTTCTATGGGACAGGTGAGACTGTCACTAATTCAAAGTCCTCTAAAAAAACAAGTAAGTTTGCAAATTTATTATAGCCTCTTACATAACAGGTAAGTCTGTTGTTATATCGTAAGCTTCTACTTGCCTTCTATTAACAAAAAGTCGGTTTTCAATTTTACACGTACAAACTTGTACCCATAAGACCCATGCCTCAAATAGGTGCTCTAAACAATCATTTAATCTCATTGTTTTACATTTTTTATTATATGTTTTTTTAAAGAATATTTTCAACAAAAAAAATGTTGATTTATTATTGCCACTGGCACCTGTTATTAATTAAAAATGCCAATTTGAATGTTAAAAAATCAGAACATTAGCTCGTAAATTAGAATAATGTTCTGACAGGAAATAAGAATTGCGTTTGTTCCCTTAATTTTACACAATAGTCCGGTGAGCTAGATCTACATCACAATCAAACAAGCGCTAGTTGTAGACGTTGAATTAGTGAAAACGTTGAATTGGAAAAGTCGAACACTTTTTTAAAAATCGTATTTAGGCGCCATAGTGAGTTCCCTTGAATCACCATGAAAATTGACAGTTGTCTCCCTTACCCTGGTATTAGTATACTATTGTTCATTAAAATAGATTTTAAACCTTCTACTTCTAAATCCATTGGCAAAGCCGTTTCTTAATCACATTTGTTGACCCTCTTGCCACCCAGATACCAGACATGCTAGCATCCCGAGTCTGACCAATAACCTTGTTCCTGGCTAGTGAGACCCTGTCGGCAGCTTTAGTATAGCGTGACCGGTGGTTCCGATAACTGTTGCAGGAAATTTCTCTGATGGCAAAACTTAATAAACACAAGTGATTTTGACTATATTTTGTATAGACGCATGATTTTTATGACAATGAATTTTATCAAGAATTAATCCAGTCGGATCTCGCTATTAAAACTCAAAGGTACCGGGAAAAATTCGACTTACGACGTACGGAGTTTTCGAGTTAGGGGAAATGACGTAATAGTCGCAGAATTTGGCCGGGACCAAACAATTAATTTGATATAAGAAGGTTTTCGACTTAGGGAAGTTCGACTTAGAGAGGACCTACTGTAATAAGAAATCAATTACTTTTAGAACTTCCTAGTGTTATAAAAATGTTTTTACAGCCTAAAATGTATTAAGAAAAGTGTAATAGTTATTTTTTATTATTTTTTTTAAATGTAAAGAGATTTAAAGGTTATGCAATGATCCAGGCTCCAGTTTTTCTATAAATACCGTCTTTAGTTTCAATTCCCTTATATGTGAAGTGACTAAGGGAATCATAGTTTGAGAACCACTTCTGCAGACGTCCTAAAAGACTCAGTGATCCAAGCTGTCCATTCCCTGGTCGTGTTTGATCCCTGACTTCTGACGACGTGACTTCTGGCCAGTTGGTCCCATTCACAGATGGCATAACTGGTACCCCGGGGAACTTTCGTGACGTTTACATAATTGTTGGGATTAGAGCCGACACTGGAGGGCGAGTAATTTGGGTGGGGAGGGGAGGGTGGGGAAATGGTTTTGTTATTGGAAGACATCAAAGAGAGTAATGTTGTATACAAGAGAGTAATGTTGTATACAAGAGAGTAATGTTGTATACAAGAGAGTTATGTTGAAATTATTGCCGACTAACTGAAGTTTTTTATGGTCATTAGAATTTATTTCCGAATAGCAAACTGGTAGTAAATGCATCTGTTTTTTTTTTCCTACTATTATTGTAAGTAACCAATTATTCTGTTTTAAATATCTCAATAGGGAAAAAACATTACTACTACAACTTACTCTAATACTTGTCGTCGATCAAAATTCATGTTAACATTTCTACTTCAACTTACTCTGATACTTGTCATCGATCTAAATTCATGTTAACTTTTCACCCACAAAACCTTATGACCCGCCAGTTGACTTATAAAAACCGACCGATCCTCCTGCTGAGCTTGTAACCCATGAGGTCTTCAGAGACCTCTTCTTTTTCTTTCTGGGGGGGGGGAGGGAGGGGATACAAGAGTCAGAGGTATTCTTGTAAGAATTCAAACGTCTATTTCTGATGATGATCATAGCTTTCAGAGCTAACACTATCCGTGCTAGATTAGCAAACTCGTAGAAATTGATGTTCAAAAAAACTCTCTTATAGGGATGTTCATAATATGGCGGTAATCTATCAACAGAAGTATTATTTCTAAATTTATCTTTTGTCAGGACAAATTCGTAAAAATATTAATAAAAGATACGAGTCAATACGTGAATGTAGGTATGTTGAGAATGATTGATCTTATCAGCTAATTTTTAATTCTTCGTTAATTTAAGACAGCTTATTGGACTTGCAAAATAAAAAAAACAATTTCGTAATTTTACTAATCCAAAAAAATTTTGAGAACATAGTGATTTGACTGTATTTATGCCTCAAAACTTTGTTCCGCTAAAATGTAATCTAAAAAAAGAACATTACGAAATGAGCTCTGACGTTTTCCGGTTTTAGAAATGAAGAACCCTATTAAAAAGAAAACTGTTTGAATTTTTCTAAATATTTCTTTATTGCTTCACGCTTTCAAAAATTTCAAAGACTGTTTCACGTCGATACAAAATGGTGCAGCTGTAACGTGTGCAATACTTGTCTATTATATGATTGAAACAGACAAAATCAATTTTCCTCTTGAGAACTAGATTGTGCCGGGGCGCCGTGGCACCTACGGCACCACCTTATTTTAGGGCGCCTACGGCGCCAACTTTTTTCAAAAGCCCAACTAACTTGTCCTTTTTTGATAAATACGAAATATTAAACTTTCTGAAATGTACGCAAAGTATAAATAATATAAAAGCCCAGGTCACTCACTCAATCTCTCACTCACTGGATGTGGAACGCTGAGGAACGATGTACGACAATCTACAGCAGTTAGTTGAAAAATCGTGTGGTGATTAGCGCTGTAAAAATATTTAATATGATGACGTCATTGTTTGGTGTGCATCGGTGCGCAAAATACAATCCCTATTATGAAATAATTTGCGTACATTTCAGAAAGTTTAATATTTCGTATTTATCAAAAAAGGACAAGTTAGTTGGGCTTTTGAAAAAGGTTGGCGCCGTAGGCGCCCTAAAAAAAGGGGGCGCCGCAGGCGCCACGGCACCCCGGCACAATCTATCTAGTTTAATAATAGGGGTTGTATTTTGCGCAGCGATGACCACCAAACAATGACGTCATTTTAAATATTTTTACAGCGCTAATCACCACACGATTTTTCAACTAACTGCTGTAGACTGTTGTACATCGTTCCTCAGCGTTCCACATCCAGTGAGTGAGGGAGTGACCTGGGCTTTTATATTATTTACTAGATTGTGCCGGGGCGCCGGGGCGCCTGCGGCGCCCACTTTTTTAGGGCACCTACGGCGCCAACCTTTTTTAAAAGCCCAACTAACTTGTCCTTTTTTGATAAATACGAAATATTAAACTTTCTGAAATGTACGTAAAGTATTTAAATAATAGGGGTTATATTTTATGCACCGATGCACACCAAACAATGACGTCATTTTAAATATTTTTACAGCGCTAATCAACACACGATTTTTCAACTAACTGCTGTAGACTGTTGTACATCGTTCCTCAGCGTTCCACATCCAGTGAGTGAGTGAGTGACCTGGGCTTTTATATTATTTATTCCATGCGAATAACAAGGGGAATCATTGACTGACTCATCACCTATTCTCCTACTCACCATTTAGGCAGAGGCATAAAACTTTTGGAAGTTGCTCAGTTCTCTCTCGCGATGGTAACAGGCGCACAAAATTAAATAACCCAAATGTAGATTGTTCCTAACATAAGCTATGTAAAATTCACTTAAATTTTGTTTACTGCGTTAATGGGAGGCGCTTAGCCAAACTAGGTAAATAAAAAACATTATGACCCACATTAAAACACTCAATGTCATTAAACTCATTATTTGGATTTCTTCGGAGCCGGGGGCCCCCAATATCTTTGGATTAAACATTTAAGACCCTACTCCATATTCGATTTCACACGTTCTTGATAAACATTGACAAATATATATATATACATCAAGATTCAGATTGATATTAACTAGTGGTTTGAACTTTACATCTTACACTAATTTGGCCCTGGAGCCCTTAATGATGGTAATTAGAACTAGTATTTTTTATTTTAAAAACAAAGAAAAAACAATATATATAAGCAATACAAATATTATTTTATTCATCAGATGGCCTTGAAATTTTGGGAATATTTTGAGTACGCTCCCGTAAAGTTTTATGAAATAAACGGTTTTTAAATGTCCTTTTTTTCTAACATGATCTTAATCTATACTTTTAACATCGGCTGCTGGGTAAACATAATTCAAACTTTCATTACCTCCCCTTCTCTTTCAAAGCGACCCAATTTCACGAGTTTGATTTCAGGAATGCGTTTTTGTTAAAATCTATTGTACTTTCAAGGAAGATGAGCGTTCGAATAAGTGTCATGGGATTTTTTAAAAATGTAGCGTACTTTGATGACCAATGCTAATCGACAAATCACTAACATTTTTGTTATCTATATAATAATGCGCCTAAGCGCGTCCGTCAGTCAGAAGCCCCTATACCACGCAACTCTTGATTACTTTTTTAAAATTGAAAATATAGACGTAAAAATCATAATGATTTTGGGTTTGAGATTAACAGAGGGTGTGCTTTTGCGCGCCGTAAAATAAAAAAACATTAAGTGGCGTCATGAAGCTTTTATTATATTAATTTATTTGATGTTACTTTTTATCTTGATTATAATCCGAGTGTGTGAATATGCATGTGTGCGAGTGTGTTTATGTGTATGTGTGTATGTGCGTCTGTGTGTGCGTGTGACTGTGTGTTTGTATTAGTTGTGAAATAACGATTTATTTCATAGATTGCTAAAAGTGAAATTAAATATTGAAAAGACGTTACCACGTAATCTTTTATGTATAGTTAAAATTATGCACTTGATTATGAAAAATTCCGTTAATTTTATGAACACAAGTTTCTGCCGATGCGATCTGCATGGGTGCTTGAATAAAAGAATGTGACTTAAAAAACTGTTAATTAGAAGAACAAACTCCAATGATTTTTTCAGAGATGGTTTTTACTTTATGTTTGATTTTAGAAGAAATGAGCCATTGCGCATTAGTTGGATAATTACTCGCATGAATTGCCACAATGGAAAATAAACTGTGAAAAGAACTTATAGTCGCTGTTGAAATTGCATTATTTATAGTTATAATATGTAATTGGGTAAGATTGGTGCATATTTATTTGTAAAGGAAATGGAACCTTTCTAAACATTTTAATTGTATTTTACAATAATAAAATCATACGAAAATGGTTCGAACGAATTTCCCTTAGTCACTGTTAAATAGCTATAGAAATAAATGTAAAGAAGTTATTTAATTGAAGACGAAATATCAATTTTACATTTTAATATAAGCTTTTATACATCTATGTATATAATCGGATGGAGGCAAATTTTATACTGGCTTATAACAAGTCAAAATTACAGAGAATAAAAATTTCTTAAAGAAAAATTAACACGGAACCGCTTTTGAAGCATTCAACGAGTGATTTATCATAAAAAAAA
>MUZC01004547.1:127716-135216 GCA_002072015.1 Radix auricularia | reverse complement strand
CGGACCAGGCGATAGGTTCAATGTGCAGAAATCCCATTTTTAAAAAAAAACAAAAAAACCCCGCTGAAAGTTTGTCTAGTGTTGTAAGGATTTACGTTAGGATTTATCAATCAGTATCTAAGTTCAAGACCTCTAAAGGCTGCCTTCTAGGGTATATTAAGTTAAAGTTTGATCTAAGGTAACGACATGCAGATGGTTCATTTTAGGGTTTGCTATGCTTTCAGTCACTAATTTTAAAAGAAATAATTAACTAAAATTCCTATTGCTACATGTGTTGTTTAGGATGCCACACAAAACCTGTTTATCTTAAATATTGGGCTCTGTTAGTTTTTATGATAAATGAATTATTGGACAACTTGATTTTACCAGCAACTAACTGCCAACTTGATTTTACCAGCAACTAACTGGCAACTTGATTATATCAGTAAATAACTGGCAACTTGATTATACCAGTAAATAACTGGCAACTTGATTATACCAGCAACTAACTGGTAACTTGATTTTACCAGTAAATAGCTGGCAACTTGATTATACCAGTAAATAACTGGCAACTCGATTATACCAGGAACTAACTGGCAACTTGATTATACCAGGAACTAACTGGCAACTTGATTATACCAATCAGTATAAGTAAGGGGTGTACCGGAACTCGGCTCCGGTAAATCCAGAATCCGGCCATTTTTACAAATCCGCATTCGGCCGAATTTCACATTTAAAATCCGACTGGCTGGTATAGACATAATATATATATATTGGCTCCTGCAAATCCGAAATCCGGCCTTTTCTAGAAATCCGTATCCGGTTGGATTTCAATTAATAAATCCGGCCAAATTCAGCCTGGCCAGATTTTAAAAATTTGATTCCGGTACATCCCTAGCGTCTGGCCACTTGTATCTGTCAAATTGATTACACTAGTCATAATTAGACCACTTGATTATACCTGGCAAGTCTTTTTCTGTTCACCACATACAGAATGGGACTGCATAAAGCTTTTCAATAAAAAAAAAACAAAATAGACAAACTAATTGTGTAAGAGACAATAAATTTAAGCTTTATTTATGAACTGATACTCACCTTAAACATGCGTTTTATCTATATTTTAAACTCAAGTCAACAGAGTAAGACAAAGTCATTTAATATGATGATAGGCTAGTCACTATTCATTGTCTTTAAAGTAAGAAGTGAACACGTAGTGAGTTTGGCAAAATATGCTAGTGAATATGTCGTTACGATTACTGAAGCAGAATTTAAAGACTACAAAGCGTATTTAACGCGGACGAGATTTTTTAAAATACCAAACTCAGTCAAAAGGTCACTTTTACATCCAATTTTATTAAAAATTATTTTTTTTAAAAAATTATTTACATGTCACCATAAAAAGTTGGGCACGAAAATACAAGGAACTTTTTTTTTTTTAAATCACATTTTATTTATTTTAAAAAAAAAAGTTTCATCGCTGAGACTTGCTGAGACACAGATAAAGCGTTTCAGGATTTCTACATTTTGATATGCATCCACGAACATAACAAACGCACTGACAATGTCTCAGTGTCGTTCATCTTAGATTTTTTTTCTCTATTTTCGTTATTCTATTTATTGATTTATTTTTAAAAAGCAGAAAGCTACTGGATGACCCTACCAGCCATCAGCAATCACTCCCAGCCGATCCCATCCACCCCACCACCCCCATTCCCAAATCCACTCTTTCAAAAAGCACACAGAAAATAACTCACATCCGGGGTTTTCTGGTGGTCCGGCGCGTGTAGCGGATATGACGCGAAACTCGAAGAAAATCAGCTAGAACAAACGGAAACGCCCGAATTGGAATTGGAAAAAAAAACTGGAACTCGTGGTATGTTAGGTTATCCCAACAAAACTTTGACAAGTCAGAATACATAAAAGTTAAATAGCTGACACCTTAGGTCGTTGATGGGTTGATTCAATCAGCATAATAAGCCTGGTTGGGGCCGTCCATAAGTACGTCACGCTCCAGAGGAGGGGGGTGTAAGAAAGTGTGACAGTTTGTGACAGGGGGGAGGGGGTGTCCGGTCCTGTGCGACGTCACGGTGTTTTATGTTAAATTTTAATTATTATATTAATTAAAAATATTTTTTGTATGAAAGTGTGACGTACTTTAGGGGGGGGGGTCCGAGATTTGTGGCTGTTTGTAACAAGGGGAGGGGGGTAAAATGCTCAAAAATAGCGTGACGTACTTTATGGAAGGCCCCTGTTGTGGAGAGAAAAGCTGTTCGCGATCCTAATTCAATGACGCAATTAACAGTGGGTTTATTTTGTGGCTTTTTTTTACCCGCGGACCCCTTTTAGAGTCAAAACTTGCCCACGGACCCCCAAGTGAAAAAGCTACATAAATGTAGTATACAAATTTACTTATTAAAAAAAAATTTTGTTGAAGAATCATTTATTTGAATTTAACTTTTGTTAAATTTCTTTTTTATATGACTTGTATGAACTTAATGAGATACAGAAAATGTTTTGCAACAAACACAAATATTACGCTTTTAGTTTTGATTAAATTTAATTGGTCACCTTGTAGTTTGACATTAGTTTCGTTTAATTTGGCAAACAAATCTGTCTTAAAGGCTATGTCATTTTTTGAGTTAAATTAAATTTTGTCTTTGCCTTCCAGGTATTCCAGTACTAAATAAAAGAGAGCATAATATCGATTTAAACATGCACTTTTAGATAACCAATGAACTTCTGTGTGAAGTAGTAAACAATAATAGTCTTCATCATTTTCCATCAAAGTTTAGCAAACAATATCTCATTGAAGACATTCCTTTTGATTTGTTTAACTGCTCTATTGAAATGATCTAGTGTTCCAATCAAACGTTCATTAAGATATTTGCAGCTAAATAATGTCGATGAATGACACACTGCACTGAACACTGAACATACATTGTTGTACAGCTTATTTTAAGTATACCAGAAAGCCTCAGTATCTTCCTAACATTGCGGAGCTCCGTCAGTAGCTACTGAAATGATAGTAGTCAAGAGTATAGCTTTTTCATCGTAAAATCTTTTTAATTTCAGTAAATAACGTTTCACCTTTCGTATATGTTTCCAAACATTTAGCAAACAACAGTTCTTGTCAAAATAACTCTTCTTTTACAAATCTTACATAAGCTTAAAATAAATCCTCGTTTCCTGGTAAAGTGGACTCGTCAAGATGTAGAGAAAATTCATGTTTTTTAGTATTCACATAAAGAATTTTCAACACATTGAGCCATTTTGTTAATCCATCTTTAAAATGAATTATTGCTCATTGGAATTCTTTTCGTGATGTCGAAAGCTGGTTTGTGCAACACAGTGCTTATCACCTCACATACAGCTGGTAAAATAAGTTCTTAACCAATCTTAGTTCCAGACTTAGCTATCAATAAAGAAATATTATAAGACGCACGCAGTCCATCGTCATATCGCTTTGATGTTGTCCCTAAGAGCTGTTGAAGTGATGGTGTTTTCAAATATGTTTCAGAGTCTGCTTTTAAAAAAAGGTTAAATTATTATCTTTTTTATCACTATGGATTTTCATTAAATGTTCCTTAAGCTTGGAAGGTTTCATAGATTTTATTCGACAAATTTATATTACACAGAAGTGGCAGAAGACACATTGGTCAAATACTATTTCCTGGTAACGAAATAAAGCCATACTTCAAAAATTCAATGCTGAAAAGTCTATATTATTTCTTCGGATCAATCGTCCAATCAAATCAAATGTGGTATTAATATAAGGCTAGATTCTTCCTGCCTTAGATAAATACGACTTATCGACACGTCAAAATTTACCCAACCCTGCACTCATCGTCATTTCCATTAAAGATTGTATTTTTATGGCCTACATATGATGTCTCCTCCTTTTTCACGCACCAAACTTGACATAGATTCTACCTGTCAATTAACCAAGCTTTTTGATTGGTTAAAGCTGTGGAAAAATCGTAGTTTTTTTCTTATTCTAGGTCAAACAACTTTATTTTACTCAGGACCAAAAAACCGCTACTACAGACGACTACAGTATTCATTTTTCTTTATTTTGATTTCCGTAATATTTTTTTTTAAACACCTAATTTTATTATTTTCATACTTAACCTTCCGCGAACCCCCTGACGTTGTTCAGGGACCCCCAAATCAATTTTAAGTTTCCACGGACCCCCTGAACGGTTCCGCGGACCCCTGGGGATCCGTGGGGACCACTTTGGGAACCGCTGCTATAAACTATAAACACTTGATTGTTTAATTTTGTGGCTCTATGTTCATTAGTACGTTAATTCCAAGATCACGATATTGAAATTTTAAAAAGTTCGGCCTTAAGGAAATGAATGCTTTATTGGTGAACGAAGTTATTGTCTATTAATACTCGAAATGTTCAAATTTATTGTTTTCATAAATTATGATGCCATACACTCATTTTTAAGGGGAAAAAACTCTTTTCATATCAGCATTACTTCAACTTTTTAAGTTTGCTCACAAATTATCGTAGGCTAAAGTTGGAAGGGGATTGTACTTCTTAAAAATCATATTTTAGATGATCCCCAGACTCTCTTGATGGTAGCAGTCGATGAGGAATAGTTTCAAACACAGATATGACGTATCACTTTTCATTTGGTCTCCTTCAACATGGCATGCTTTTATCTGGTGTCTTCAATCTGGTATATTTCCATCTGATGTCTTTCCATCTGGTGTCCTTTACTTTAGTGTCTTTCCATATGGTGTCTTTTACTTTAGTGTCTTTCCATCTGGTGTCCTTTACTTTAGTGTCTTTCCATCTGATGTCTTTTACTTTAGTGTCTTTCCATCTGGTGTCCTTTACTTTAGTGTCTTTCCATCTGGTGTCCTTTACTTTAGTGTCTTTCCATCTGGTGTCCTTTACTTTAGTGTCTTTCCATATGGTAACTTTTATTTTAGTGTCTTTCCATCTGATGTCCTTTACTTTAGTGTCCTTCCATCTGGTGTCTTTTACTTTAGTGTCTTTCCATCTGGTGTCCTTTACTTTAGTGTCTTTCCAACTGGTGTCTTTTACTTTAGTGTCTTTCTATCTGGTGTCTTTTACTCTAGTGTCTTTCCATCTGGTGTCCTTTAATGTAAGGAGTCTCTCCATCTGGTGTCTGTTAATGTGGTGTCTTTCCATCGGATATTGTTCCATCTGATGTCTTTCCATCCGGTATCTTCCCATCTGGTCTTTTCATCTGATGTTCTTCCATCCAATCTGCCCGAACGATAGTCTATAGTCTTGTGGATTTAAATGAACTTAATAAACGTATACAGCGGATTCATCCACAGTCTGTAAATGTGCAGTCAATTGTTGTTTATTTAATCAAATTAACCTTCAATTTACAAATTATATCTTTTGTGATAATTCCTCACAGAAAACCCGGATTTTCATCTATTATGCTAATAAAGTGTATCCTACTGAATACCCTAGACATTTCTATTAATAGTTTTCTGTTATGACATTACAAGAACTATATAAACGTTTCATAAGATTAGGAGTACATGCAAAACTTTTTTTTTGATTTGTTGTATAATTATATTGTGGACACCTAGCCATCTGATAGTGTATTTAATGTCTTTGTAGTTTAAAAACTATGTGTTTGAAATTAATCAACATTTTCAAAACACTTTTCTTTAGAGGCTAATGTCACTAAAGTTGACGGGAGACATTGCTGTATGTAAGTCATTTCTTAATGTGTATGTGTGTGTGTTATACGCTGTACGCTTGTGTTGGATGTGTTTTAAGTGTTATGTGTATTGTATAGATGTCCGGTACGTGTGTGTATTAGTATGTTGGAGGGGGTTATACGCCTTGCTATAATATGGCGGAAAGCTGTTAATAGAAATTTTGGGGTCAATATGTAAATGTAGGTATATAGAAAAGGAAGTATATAATCAGCTTTTTTATTATGTTCGTTAATTTAAGGCAGGTTGTTGGACTTGGGGAAAAAAAAACAGTTTCTTAATGTCACTATGCTAGCAATTTTGAGTGTTTATTGATTCGACTGCATTTATGCTTCATAACGTTGTTCCGCTAAAATGTAATCTAAATATAGAACATTACTTAATGAGTTATGACGTTTTCCGGTTTTGGAAATGACAAGCCCTATTGTAGTGGTTGTTTAATTCTTACAGATATGGTATATCCAATGTATATCCAAATTTTGTGAGCTTTTCTATGATTGTAGGTGGATTTTTTGTTGTTGAGTTAATGGTGGTTTTGATGGTATCGATTGGTGGGATTGTTGGTACATAAGTTGTGGAATCGATGGTTATTTTAATGGTGGAATTAAATATATGTCTGGTGATTGAATTTGCTTGTATGTGCGTGTTTGTTACAGTAAGATCTTTGGTGGAAGTGTAAAAGTAACAAATGATCATTACTGTTTTAAAATATTTTTGTTTGCTCTGTAATTTTAATAACTCCAAAAAAATATATTTTAAGGTGAAGTACGTTTTATATTATAATTAAGAGCAAATTATGTGCACGAGACATGCTCTTTGCCTTTGGGCCGATTCAGAAATTTTGTTACAGGTCGAATGGTGAAGTTTTTGTAGGATGTGTATCTCCTCTTATTCCACACGTCACATAACTCCACACATAATTTCTTGTCAAGTGTTTTGGGTCCTGACTGAAACTGGCCGCACACGCTAAAAATAGACGGCGGCGGTGTTCAAATCGAGGATCTGCCTGCGAGTTAATGTTCTGGAAAGAGTCGATAAACTTCTGCAATGTGTTAGCAAGCCATCTTTCCTGAGATACACGGTCATTGTCCACTTGTTGGCCGAAACGTCGGGAGCTTGCTGTGTCCGGCGGGAGAAAGAGTGGGGGGATCGTGAGGAGGTATTGAATTTTTCACGGCAAATCTAAGTAGGTTTTTGTGGACTAACGTGATGAAATTATGTTAGCTAGCGGCTACTTCAAGTTATAGTGCATTTGCAGGCAAAGAAGTGAACTCCAAGAATTTTATAGAAACTTGAAGATTTTATTGGTAGATGCGTAAGATTAAGATGGTGTCTATAGTTGGGGCATGACAACAGGTTTGCTACGTAACATTTTAAATCGGATTTCTGTGGAGAACCATTGCGACTTGTGATGGATGGCTTTTGGGTGTGATGGATGGCTTTTGGGTGTGATGGATGGCTTTTGGGTGTGATGGATGGCTTTTGGGTGTGATGGATGGCTTTTGGGTGTGATGGATGGCTTATGGGTGTGATGGATGGCTTTTGGGTGTGATGGATGGCTTTTGGGTGTGATGGATGGCTTTTGGGTGTGATGGATGGCTTTTGGGTGTGATGGGTGGCTTTTGGGTGTGATGGATGGCTTTTTGGGTGTGATGGATGGCTTATGGGTGTGATGGATGGCTTTTGGGTGTGATGGATGGCTTTTTGGGTGTGATGGATGGCTTTTGGGTGTGATGGATGGCTTTGGGGTGTGATGGATGGCTTATGGGTGTGATGGATGGCTTTTGGGTGTGATGGATGGCTTTT
>MUZC01004547.1:116662-127636 GCA_002072015.1 Radix auricularia | reverse complement strand
TTTTGGGTGTGATGGATGGCTTTTGGGTGTGATGGATGGCTTGTGGGTGTGATGGATGACTTGTGGGTGTGATGGATGGCTTTTGGGTGTGATGGATGGCTTTTTGGGTGTGATGGATGGCTTTTGGGTGTGAAGGATGGCTTTTGGGTGTGATGGATGGCTTGTGGGTGTGATGGATGGCTTGTGGGTGTGATGGATGGCTTTTGGGTGTGATGGATGGCTTGTGGGTTTGATTTATGGCTTTTGGGTGTGATGGATGGCTTGTGGGTGTGATGGATGGCTTTTGGGTGTGATGGATGGCTTTAGGGTGTGATTTATGGCTTTTGGGTGTGATGTATAAAATGTGGTTGTGATGGATAGCTTGTGGATGTGATGGGTACCATGTGGATGTGATGGATACAATGTGGATGTGATGAATGGCTTGTGGGTGTGATGGATGTCTTATGGGTGTGATGGATGGCTTGTGGGTGTGATGAATTGCTTATGGGTGTGATGGATGGCTTATGGGTGTGATGAATGGCTTATGGGTGTGATGGATGGCTTGTGGGTGTGATGAATGGCTTATGGGTGTGATGGGTGGCTTGTGGGTGTGATGGATTGCTTTGAATGTTTTTGGATTTCAATGAGTCACATGATTGAAGATCAAGTCCTTTTCTATGCCATATGCTAGTAATGGTCTTCGTGAAGAAAAACTAGGGTCAATTTTAAAGGTAGTGGTCAAATATAGCATTCATCTGGAACGTTCTTTATCACGTAGATAAGAGTTTGTTAGAAGAGCCGTATTTTATGGGCAGAAATAAGAACTTATTTAGCACATTGATAAGAGGTTGTTAGAGTAGCCGTATCTTATGGGTAGAAATGAGAACTTATTTAGCACGTTGATAAGAGTTTGTTAGAGTAGCCGTATCTTATGGGTAGAAATGAGAACTTATTTAGCACGTTGATAAGAGGTTGTTAGAGTAGCCGTATCTTATGGGTAGAAATGAGAACTTATTTAGCACATTGATAAGAGTTTGTTAGAAGAGCCGTATCTTAAGGGAAGAAATGAGAACTTATTTAGCACATTGATAAGAGGTTGTTAGAGTAGCCGTATCTTAAGGGAAGAAATGAGAACTTCTTTTGCTTTAAGCCTGGAGGCTATCTATTTCCACACTCAAACTTCGTATAAAAAGAAAATGATTGGTTTACACGCGATGCAAAAATAAATCGTGTGTGGGGCAGCCAGCTCACGTGCAATTTCGGAGTATTGTCTTTCAGGGCAAAAACACGAGACCTCTGTTCTACTCAGGAGCACGCATTCATGGACGTATCCTAGTATACATCTCAAGCAGCTGAAAACTATGAATTCTGATTCATGTTTTTTTTAAAATTATTTATATTTTTTACAGAAAGGGGACTAAATGAGCATTAGAAAAGGAAAATGTTATATTTGAGAGTAAGCGTCTATACACATGCCTGTGTGGTAGCTGACAAAGAGCGTTCTTTTTTCTGGTGGCAGAAATTATGTTGTTGCCTTGGACTGCAGCTAAAATCCCAACAGCTCAGCATTAATGTAGTTCATTTTAATTAAATATTTTTCCGTCAACACTAGAACTGATCGAGTCTCATTTAGATTTAAATGTGAGAAAGAAGAAAAAAATAGCGACGATAAATCGTTACGCGTAGGAGCAGCCAGCTCTTAGGACACTTAATAACTTTACATTGTTTATGCAGAGGTCCTCACAATGGCGGTTAAGGGGGGGGGCAAAAGTGCCCTAAAGCCAGGGGCCCCCAAAGATTTAAAGCTCAATTAAGGGCCCCCCGAACTTATTTTATTTTTTTTAAAATTGGCTGGATGGGGCCCTAGGTGGAATTGCAGCCAGGCGCCCCGTGCAAATTACACCCCCGGGTCCTCAAATATCTCGTCAGCGGAGCGGTTCACTTTCTTTTTTCACTCATTGGTCTCTTGTCGTTGTTCTTAACAACCTTCGTATGGCGGGCTAGACTCATTGGTCTCTTGTCGTTGTTCTTAACATCGTTGTTCTTAACAACCTTCGTATGGCGGGCTAGACTCATTGGTCTCTTGTCGTTGTTCTTAACAACCTTCGTATGGCGGGCTAGATTAGAGGGGAAACAATCAATTTTTATGCGCACATTTCTCATAAAGCTTAAATAAAGAAAACATTTGATCGAAATAAGGTTGTTGTATTTTATTCAGGGGCGGTTCAAGGATATACCGTATTTTTCGGACCATAAGACGCACTTTTTCTTCACCAAATAGTGGGAGAAAAAGTGCCTGCGTTTTATGGTCCGAACAGAAGAAGTGTCTGCGTCTTATGGTCCGAACAGAAGAAGTGCCTCCGTCTTATGGTCCGAAAAGAAGAAGTGCCTGCGTCTTATGGTCCGAACAGAAGAAGTGCCTGGGTCTTATGGTCCGAACAAAAGAAGTGCCTGCGTCTTATGGTCCGAACAGAAGAAGTGCCTGCGTCTTATGGTCCGAGTGGCAGAGCGGCAGCGGGTCCTCCCTCACCTTCATTACGGAATTCTAACTCTAGCGAAGAAGAGTTCTTGGGGTTTTCAGAAGACTATTGAGTACTCAAACCTTTGTCTTTATGTGTTAATGACAGTGATAACGGTTCTCAATGCCACTGTTGACCGCTGTTCAGTTTATATGATTCAAATATTATTATGATATACATTATTACATATTTTAGTACACTATTTGGTTCAGAATATTTTTTTCCCTATTTTTCTCTTCTAAAAACCAGGTGCGTCTTACGGTTGGGTGCGTCTTATGGTGCGAAAAATACGGTAATTTTACGCGAATTCTTTTTAAGCGCAGAGTTTTTATCTATCTAGTAACCTTCAACTATGTTTATATTATTTTAGCTGAGACTCAAGCAGATATCTTAGTTAAAGGAGATTGACTTATACACTGTCGTTTACTCATATCGACACACAATTACACACTCACGTGTTTGGGTTAGGAGCAAAGATATTTAGCTTTGCGAAGATCATATTTATATCTTTGATTGCGCCTGATCCTCAAAATATGTGGTGAAATAAAACTATAATAAATGCCAAAATAAGTTTGGATGCAAGAATGATATTTGTTTAATGTGTAACGGTTGCCTAGGTTACAGAAGAAACATTTCTTTCACTTGATTGCCTAGGTTACAAATTAAATTAGTTAATATCTTTTATCAATTGCATCTCACACATAGAGGTATCTATTTTCAAATATCTGTAGTCTGTGTCCATGTTGTTGTTTATAAATTCTCATCACGTAATACAGGGAGATAAAAGTAGAAATATTTTACCCATGCAGAGAAACGAATGGAACGTTTTGCCCAGTGGAACGGGTGGAACATTTTGCCCTGTGGAACGGGTGGAACGTTTTGCCCTGTGGAACGGGTGGAACACTTTGCTCAGTGGAACGGGTGGAACACTTTGCACTGTGGAACGGGTGGAACATTTTGCCCTGTGGAACGGGTGAAACATTTTGCCCAGTGGAACGGGTGGAATATTTTACCCTGTGGAACGGGTGGAACACTTTGCTCAGTGGAACGGGTGGAACATTTTGCCATGTGGAACGGGTGGAACACTTTGACCAGTGGAACGGGTGGAACATTTTGCCCTGTGGAACATTTTGCCCTGTGGAACGGGTGGAACATTTTGCCCTGTGGAACGGGTGGAACATTTTGCCCAGTGGAACATTTTGCCCTGTGGAACGGGTGGAACACTTTGCTCAGTGGAACGGGTGGAACATTTTGCCCTGTGGAACGGGTGGAACACTTTGCCCAGTGGAACGGGTGGAACATTTTGCCCTGTGGAACATTTTGCCCTGTGGAACGGGTGGAACACTTTGCTCAGTGGAACGAGATTAACATATACCAATCATAACGTGTTCCCATCATCTGTCAAAATTGTATTAAAAAAACTATTTTCCAATCAATAACATCCGAAGGCGACTTGTTTATTTCGCTGTCATTCATTGTCCACCGATTGGCGCTCTATTTCACTGCTTCATCAGTTGTGGGATATATATCAGGCACGCATCACTGCACAGAACATCTGTGTGTTCAACTTTGATGCCGTCACCGATTGTTTATACAGGACGATACCGTCGCTACAGGACGATACCGTCGCTACAGGACGATACCGTCGCTACAGAACGATACCTTCGCTACAGGACGATACCGTCGCTACAGGACGATACCGTCGCTAGAGGACGATACCGTCGAAATCGTCATGAAACCAGATTTTTTAACGTGGGAGGGACATTAGTATTATTCATAGATTCGCACGCACACATGCATACACACACAGATACAAACACACACACACACACACACACACACACACACACATATATATATATATATACACGCGTGCGCGCATGCACACACTCATACAAACGTGGCTCCTTAACCACAGTTTATTGATAAAAATTGAACTCCAGATTCAATTATTGATAACCTATTTCGTCCCAATCGATCTTCAACTGTCCGACACCCATTTAAATGCAACCTCCGATATCAGAACGCTGTCCTTACCTCGCCGTGCCCCCCCCCCCAACTCTCATTCCCTGCCATCCAGCCCTGTGTGTGACATCGGTCTCTTCCAACGGGGGTTATAATTAACTGGTCATTAGCACCTACAGCCCCTCATCTTCCCATTGCGCCCCTCGCCGGTCTGTCATCCAGTCAACGCTCAAAATCGCTAGTTACTCGCGTCCACACCTAGTGGTTTGAACAGTTGCCAAATGCGCATGTCCAGAACTCTCGTGGAAATAAAAAAAAGGGGACGAGGCTGTCCCGAGGCTGTGGGTTCATAAACTGTATTTTCGTGGAAGGCCGGGGTGGAGAATAGAGAGTTGTGAAAGGCCCCAGATCGATTAATTGCTCGTGTGGGTCTCCAAATTGCTCTGGCATTTCATTCCATTCTCATTTTAGTTTAGTTTGAAAAACCAGTTGAGCATCTGCCAGGTATTAGACTTGAATGGTGTTGGGGGTCGGGGAGGGTCTTTTTTTTTTTTTAAACTTGTGTTGGATTAAGTTTTGGCCGGTACTTTGGTGTATGGTAGTTCCATTTATTGCAAAACCTTCTTAGTCACATTTTAGAGTTTTTGAGATTAAAGCTTAGATTTGAGTAACTTAAAAGAGTTTGTACGGATTTCATATATTAGCAAGAAAATATAGCATATTTAAAACAGAAGAATACTGTAGAGTTTTACCCATTTAAACCAGAAAATGTCAGTAGCTCATTTTCCCGCCAAAATCGACTTAGTAAAACCGGACTTAATCGTGTAATAAGTGTTTTTAATTATTAAATATAATTATTTTATGTGATTATAGTTATGTTGCTATCGGTTTAACAATTTTTAAAAAGAATATTTAAAAATGAAATATTGGTCTGTGTGTTAGTGTGTAGTTTTTTTAGTCTTTAGAAGATTTCTGTCATAATTCCTGCCAGGCTTTTGTTGTGAAGGGACCTAAGGTCGATATTGATACGTTACTTGGGCTGGGCAGGTAACCTATAGCAGACATGACTAGGGATGGCAGAAACCTAGGGCAGACATTGATACATGATTAGGGATGGCAGAAACCTAGGGCAGACATTGATACATCACTAGGGATGGCAGAAACCTTGGACAGACATTGTGCAACTCATCTTGCACATATTTTTTTTTAAAATCCAGTGCCCAAATGTGTGCTGTTAACGTCAGTAACCGGTACATGGCCTTGTGTGTTTGGAATCGGTTCATATTACTGTGTGGGTGTGTGTGTGTTTTTCTGGGAGGTGTGGATTTTATGGGGATATGTGGAGGTGACGATGTGTGCGATATGTGGGAATGATGGCGAGCATTCCCACAATGCAACAAGATCCTATCTTGTCGTTGATGGATTTAGGGCGCTCAGTGCTACAATGGCCCATCCAGCCGGTCTGTCAAATCTTGGCCACCAATCAGTTGGTATAGAGACTCCTTCTAGTGGTTTCCCAGAACGCCAACACCAACACGTCATTAGGCCGGGCAGTAAATTGCTAATACCAGAGCTTTTTACCGATTCCATTCTGTACTCAAAAGTGTCATTTATCTCGGCTTTCTTTTATGATAGGTTTGTTCATGTTTTTGCAAGCAGAGAATAATTGTTCCTTAGAATTAAAAAAAGGAATGGGGAAAAAAACAACATTTGTCGTAGTGACCTTGAATATATAATAGATCACCTGGTCATCAGTTATTAATTTTTGTTAACTTACTTTTTTCATTGAGCCCTTATATGTCTTCTAGAAATGTTGTATACATGTCAGTCGTGGGTCTTCTTTTTCAGTGGCCATTATTTCATGTGTTTGTATCAAACTTCCTGTTGTATGTGTATAATATCATATGACTGTAGTTGACAGTATCGTATGACTGTAGTTGACAGTATCATATGGCTGTAGTTGACAGTATCATATGGCTGTAGTTGACAGTATCATATGGCTGTAGTTGACAGTATCATATGGCTGTAGTTGACATTATCGTATGGCTTTAGTTGACAGTATCATATGGCTGTAGTTGACAGTATCATATTGCTGTGGTTGACAGTATCATATGGCTGTGGTTGACAGTATCATATGGTTGTGGTTGACAGTATCATATGGCTGTAGTTGACAGTATCATATGGCTGTAGTTGACAGTATCATATGGCTGTAGTTGTCAGTATCATATGGCTGTAATTGACAGTATCATATGGCTGTGGTAGACAGTATCATATGGCTGTGGTTGACAGTATCATATGGCTGTAGTTGACAGTATCATATGGCTGTAGTTGACAGTATCATATGGCTGTAGGTGAAAGTATTGTATGGCTGTAGTTGACAGTATCATATGGCTGTAGTTGACAGTATCATATGGCTGTAGTTGACAGTATTGTATGGCTGTAGTTGACAGTATCATATGGATGTAGTTGACAGTATTGTATGGCTGTAGTTGACAGTATTGTATGGCTGTAGCTGACAGTATTATATGGCTGTAGTTGACAGTATAATATGGCTGTAGTTGACAGTATCATATGGTTTTAGTTGACAGTATCATATGGCTGTAGTTGAAAGTATTGTATGACTGTAGTTCTTATAGCCAGTATTGCTCTAGTAGTTCCTAAAACTAAGGAATAGGTTATCTTGGTTAAACATAAAATAACATTTATTTGATAACTAGCAGAACGGTTCGTGCTTTGCAACGATCTCAGTAAAAATGACTATTTAAGAATCCAATCAATGACATGTTTTAAAAACAATTATGGCAAAACATACATGGAAGAATGCAAAAAAAGTCCAAGCTTCGTAGCAAATAGATAAATAAATTAATATTTTAAAAGCTTTTTTAAAAAGACGATATTAAGGGGCCGGGCTCTAAAATGAGTGATAATTTTTTTTTTATTGCCATTGTATTCAAGCTTTGTTTCTCAATATCGTGTAAAATTCATTGGGGAATTAAATTATTAACGTGCATTACAAAAACATTTAGGGATGCCTGCCCCGAGGGAATAAACATTAAGAGTTCAGTTTCCTATATTAATTATTTATAGACTCTTGAGTTTTTATGTACTAAAATTGGGAAGATCAGTTATTTTCTTAGTAACGTAAGCTAAGACTAATTTTTATAAAGGTAGTATAAGGAAAAAAATGACATTTAGGGGCCCCTGTGCCCATTCTGTGCAAGATGTCCATTTCAAATAGATGTTCATTGTAATTCAGTTTCATCATGAATATATTCCTTTAGATCGTTAAAAATTGAATGGGGAAAATATCTTAAGCTAAATACCCAAAAAAGGCATTCGGGGTACCCGCCCAGAAGGAATTGACATTAGAAGTTCAGTGCCCTATATCATTTTAATATGGGCTACGTTAACAAATCTTGGTTAAGATCAATTATTTTACACAGAACCTAACGCATAAACTTAATTAAGACAAAAACAAAATGAGATGTTGGGGCCCATTCAGTGCCGGATGTAAAGTTGAAAACGCCTGTTCATTTCAATTTGCATGATCAGGGATATATTTATCATTATTTGTCAAGATCGTTAAAAATTGAATGGGCAAAATATCTTAAATATTAACCAAAAAAGACATTTGGCACTCCCGGCCCCGAAGGAATGGTCAGTAAGAATTCAGTGACCTATACTATTTTAATATTGGCTATAAATTTTTTGTATACAAAATTTGGTTAAGATCCATCAATTTACCAAGTAGCTAGCGCTCAAACTATTTTTATGTAGCTCAAAGAAGCAAAAAATGACATTATGGGCCCACGGGGCCCCATGTGTGTTTAATTTACAAAGAAAGTTACCTGTTAACTTCTTGGGAGTGTACGCAACAGTCTCCAAAAGTTTTATGACGATCGAATACATGATTTAGTCAGCTATAAAGGACATGCACACACACACACATTTATATATACATATACATAGATAAAGGGGAAACGCACATTTAGGGGCCCTCGGCAACATTCGGTGCAAGATGTCAATTTCAAAAATCTGTTCAATTTATTTCAGTTTCACATGATTTATATTTTTTTCGAGATCGTAAAAAAATTGAATGGGAAAAAAAGATCTTAAACATTTACGAAAAAGACATTTTGGGTCCCTGGCCCCGAAAACATATGTCGATGCTATATAAAAAATTTGAATAGAAATGAATAATGACAAGATACATTTAAATGTTTGCAATAAATCAAAGAGATTTCCTTTTTTTTATTAACGCTGAAGTTTGCTGTTTTTCCTCACGTCAAAATATTCTAAGTATCATAAACGTATGGTCAGTCTTACCATGTCCACTAGCCAAAAATCTCAATGGTGTAAAATGTAAAATACTTTATTACTCTAATTGACTCTAATACACTTATTGGAATGCACATTTTCAAAGTCTAGTAGATTAGTAGGTGTACGGATATTCTATTTATTCTCCCAATCCTGTAACTTCGAAAACCTCATACAAATTTCTGCAGTAACCTCATCTCATGAAGAAATGAAGAAATGCTGTTTTTTTGTGTGTGTTTTTTTTTTTTTTTTTAATTTTTAAACATTGAATAACATGATTACATATTTGCTTTGATCGCCAAAATTTTAGCAAAAGACAAAACATCCTTTAAGTATTCAGTTAGTTTATATATGTGAATAGCCTTTGAAAAATGTTCAAGTCTACTAAGAATAGTGTTGGTGTAAGACCCGTGTTTAATTTGGACAACTTATTGTTAGCATGTTGGATACTCGTTCTCGCTGCACTTATAATAATCGCAAATGTTCATCTGTACGTAAATTAATTTATTTGATCAATAAAGTCCAGAAATCTGGGATTGGCTGACCCTAGTGTCTTTGAAATGATATTGTTTTTTTTTTTTTTTTTTTTTTTTTTTTGACGTACCCAACGATTTTTGCTTCTACAAGATGAGCGGCTGAAAAAGTTGAACCATTTAGAGGTACCACCACGCCTGTGCCATGGTCTCATACTACTTAAACCGCTTTATTTTTTAGTTAATTACCGTTAGCATAACTGAGTTTGAAGTATAGGCCAAATAAAAACAAACAACATTTACATATTTTAATATAGTTCCTGTATTTCTTGTTTTAATTGTGACCTTTGCGTTTTTCTCATTTATTAAACACCCTTTCAATGCTTTTCAATTTTTAGAACATAATTAACAACGAGGACTTTGCCGCCCCTATTTAGTTTATAAGTTTCGCTGTGTCATACTTATGCCTCTTGGTTTTCAGATTAGTAGCATACGTTTCATAAGAATTTATTTACAAAATGGAGCTTCAAGTTTTAGCAATAGAAACATTTACATATATTCTAGGACTGTCTCTTTATTTCTTTTATCAATTTATATTTTGGTTTATATTTTATTTTGATAAAAAGATAAAAAGATAAACTTTAAAAAAATTCAATTGAAAGCTAATTAATGGGGAGAAATTTGCCGCCCATGACAAAGTGCCGCCCGGGCCATTTGCCTCCATTTGCCCCGCACTCGCTTCGCCACTGTCTCGAATCTCACTGGCCATGCTGTCAAGAAAATCCTTTTAAATCCTCGACTCATTACCCAGCATGTATTAAAAAATCTCATTGTCAATCATTTTAAACTGACATGGTATTCTAATAATATTGTTTACGGGAAGCATATTGATATTTAATTAGAAATAATTCCATTTTTCACAGTCGCCAAGTTGCACTTATGTATTAAATATTTGCAGGTGATCAAATTAATTAACAATCACCCCTACCATACCTTCACAAAATCCCTTGAGAACAAAACTGCATGCCTTACGACTTTGATATTCTATCCTCTAGCGCAGTGATGGTGAACCTATGACACGCGTGCCACAGTCGGCACGATAGCCTCGTCAGCCGGCACGTGACTAAAATATCACTTCCTTAATCAAACCAGCTATGCGAAGCCCCCATTGTCAGGTTTCATTGGAGTGTTGACACTTTGCTATAAATATGTGGGGTTTGGTTGTATTTTGGGCATGCCGCCCTAAAAAAGGTTCACCATCAATGGAAAAGACATATACAGGGTAAGGGTTAGCCCGAAAAGACGTAACAAACCAGCAATTTTTTTACGTCCTGTCAGGCCAACCCTTACCCTGTTTTCGTCTTTTCCATTTACTGTTCGATAAGCCTGATTGCAGTCTCACCCCTCATTTTGTTTACCATCACTGCTCAAGTTTTTTCTATGTTTAATAATTTAAATAATGGTGTTACTCTAGTCAATTTTCGAATATTCTCAAAAAGTGAATCTTGCTGCTCTTTCTCGAAATTGTTCCGCTTTCTCTTAATTCTCTTTTGTGGATGGGTGTCACACATACGATGCATATTCTAGCATTGCTCTCGCCACAGTATGCTAGCATTTTAGTTTTATGATAATCCTTATATATCTAATATTGTATTTTTATTAAGCCTAAAGTAAGTTGTTTTTGTTGTTTTGTTGTTTGTTAGTTGTTGTTTATTTGGGGG